>CM018686.1:35342307-35846282 GCA_009363875.1 Mikania micrantha | reverse complement strand
TTTGTGGCTGATTTTAGTAATGATCTACAACCAGAAGTGGATCTCGAATCAAACTCTTAGAAGAAGATACTGGTGAGTGGACTTTGTTCACAGATGGATCTTCAAATGTGAGAGGAACAGGACTAGGCATCATACTAAAATCGCCACAGGGGGACATAATACCCCAATCGATTAGTTGTGAATTTCAAGCAACTAATAATAAGCAGAATACGAAGCCCTAGTAGCAAGACTTCAATTGTCTAGGGATATGAACATTAAAAACCTACATGTTTTGTCGATTCTCTACTGATAGCCAATCAATTTAACGGTTCTTACACGACTAAGGGAGATAAATTGGCAAAATACTTGGAGATAGTTAAGGATATTGCAGGATATTTTTTATAACTTTGATATCACTCAAGTATTGAGGGATGAGAATGCTGAAGCAGATGCACTGGCAAACTTAGCATCATCCCTAAAGATCCCTGAGGATATTAATATTCCTATCCTACATATCTTAAGACTAGCAATAGATATGCAGGATATAGATCAGAATAGTGAACTGAAAATACTGAGGTTCATCATTCAGAAGCACATGAAATATCCTGGACTATCCCTATAAGTACTACCTTCAAACAGGAAAAATACCTGATGAGAAAACAAATCCTAGAGCTTTTAAAACAAAAGTATCTAGATACACAATCATACGAGATATCTTATATAGAAAGTCAGTAGCAGGCCCATACTTAAGGTGTTTGGAGAAACCCAAAAGTTTGGAAGTAATGAAAGATATCGACGAAGGAGATTGTGGAAATCACACTAGGGGGTAGAGCACATGGTTTTGTAGTAGTCACTAGTCGCCAGGGATCCTCCGAATTATACAGGATCCTCCGAATCACACTGAGTGGCTGACAATTTATTTTCAAAGACTATTACCAGGGATCCTCCGAATTATAGCATTCATATGCTATACAACCGAGTCTTAGTCGCCAGAATTCCGGCCTAATCGCCAGTATCCGGCCTTAGTCGCCAGCATTCCGGCCTTAGTTGCCAGTATCTCTCGGCCTTTTCGCCAGTATTCTGGCCTTAGTCGCCAGTATTCCGGCCATAGTCGCTAGTAATTTCGGCCTTAGTTGCCAGTTTAATCGGCCTTGTCGCCAGTATCTTGGGCTTGTCCCAATTTTTCTTGTTTTTCTGTTTATGCAGGACAGACTCTCGAGGATACTTAGGAATATCGCAACATACTTGGGGATATTCAGGTATAAAATTCTTTTGATATATTCTGACAGGAACAAAGAAGACTTCGAACTAAACCTGCCATCTTTGGAAATTGGTATTTGTTTCTCAACTATTATTTATTCCTAATTCCTTTCTATGTATATTCATTGCACTTATTTTACTTATGAATATGTTAAACACTCCTATTTAGGGATATGTTAAACTAAAATTGCTAGTTACTTCATATGCTAATATAACTTTAGATAACATTTAAAATATAGGAGCAATTACATATATCCCCCTATAAATTTCATTTATTACATATATACCCAATCCAAAATTTTAATTACATATATCCCCTCCTTTAATGTTAAAATTTCAAATATACCCATTTTAACTAAAATGAATTCAAAAATTACTATTTTGCCCTTACAAGTAAGATGACCCAGCAAAAATTAAACCTGAAAGCAATACTATCTTCCATATTCAACTTCCTTAACCAAACAACAAAAATCATATAATGAGATACAATATTCTCTTATGCAAAAATCAAAATTATTAACTAGATCGATAATACACTAGCCTACTTTCACAAAAACCTAAAACTATTGACTAAAATTAAAGAAAGTATTAAAGAATCTAGGGTTAGTGGAACAACCTGCAGTCAAACGTGATGATGGTTCGGTGAGCAATCTGATTAAAAGTTTCGATTAAGAACCTACAATCTAAGAATAAAACTTTCGACTAAGAACAAGAAATCTAGGATTAAAACTTTTGGTTAACAATCTGCAATCTAGGATTCTAACTTACGATTAATATCTCGCAATCTAGGATTAAAACCTTTAATTAAAAGAACTTGTAACCTGAAAATT
Organism: Mikania micrantha; assembly: GCA_009363875.1. Taxonomy (NCBI): domain Eukaryota; kingdom Viridiplantae; phylum Streptophyta; class Magnoliopsida; order Asterales; family Asteraceae; genus Mikania; species Mikania micrantha. The sequence goes on along the minus strand of CM018686.1, from coordinate 35,844,213 downwards.
ACCATCCGTACAGACCAGCAGTTGAAGGTGATGACAGGTTTGGTGTGCTGCGGCGGAAGAGGATGTCGACGAAGAAGGGAGACGGACTAGTTCGACGGAGGAGTACGACATAGCGGTTGGCTGTTTGGTGTACTGCGACGGAAGAGGATGTCGACGGAGGAGGGTTACGGGCCACGGAGGTGGACGCGTAGCAATTGACGCTGGAATTCCAAAGGGTTAAAAAAGGGTATTTTTGTCAATTTTGTAAAGATATTAAAATTGGGTATATATGTAATTAAAATTTTTAGTTGGGTATATATGTTATTAAATCTCTAAAGAGGGGGATATATGTAATTCTTCCTAAAATATATATCTAAGTTATATATAATCATTCAGGTAACGGAAATCTTAGTCAAATTAGGATAAGTCTAGTTTGAATTATTCTTAATGATTCCTAAATATATTACATACAGATTAAACTTGGGGAAAAATATTCTGAAATTCTTTGATAGAGATTTATATTTAGCCAAAGTCAAATCTTTATGAGAATTATGAGAGGATTTAATCTCCTAAATTAGTTACGAGATATTATTGAGATATTCAACTATAGTCGGATACAATCTTGATATGTTCAATGATTTAAATTGCTTGTAATCGGTAGTCCAACTAATATATACTTGAATAAACCTTATTATACTCATAAAAAATACTGAATACTGCATATCAAATATAATCAAGGATATTTAGGGATAAATAAGAATATTTCAACAAAGAAATAACTAATACCTATAAAATGTCCTCGAAAACACTTATACTTGAAGAATTGTTAAAATTCATGACAGTATTTAAGAATTTTAAAACCTTGAAATAAGTAAACTATCCAAAAAATAAATACAATATTTCATATTCCAGTCAAATCCGATTCTGAATAATTTAAGAATATATTAGATTATTCTTAATTATTCCTAAATATGCCTGAGGAAAATTATACATATATATTCTAAGAAAAAATCATTTGAAGAAGAGATTCGAATAATGAACACATAGATAAATAACCGAATCAAACAGTTTGAAATTTTGGTATATTAATGTTTTCATATAAGTACAAGTTATCTAGTACAAGTATCTAGGAATATTTAGGAATACTTTCCAAAAACAAAATAGCAGTATTCAGAATACTTTAGGACATATAAGGATATCTAAAAATAAACCTCTATATAAAACGCAGAAATATTATCCAAAATACTAACTGTCATATTAACAACCCAAACAACAGTTAAAGGATTAACATATCAAGCTTCGCCATGAAAATCATGGTCCCTCCACTTGATATGTTAACAAAGTTAAGTAAAAATCAAGGCTTCGCCATGAAAATCATGGTCCCTCCGCCTTGATTTTTATATTGTCTGCCCCTAAATATTGGGGACTTTCCTAAAAGTACTATTGTTTAAGAAGTTACATCATGAAAAAAGAACCACAAACATTAAAGATGGGCTCAGACCTTGGCACCATTGTCATCATCGCCCATCGTCACCTCCTATTCACTAACTCCAGCCTCCGCACCTGTTGCCTCGCCCTCGCCAATCTTGCTCGTCTCCCCTGCCTCTCCAGCCTTGGTCACCTCCACAGAAGCCTCCACCTTGTCGCCAGCTAGATTCGCCAATATCTTGCCCCATTCTCGCATATCCTTGGCCCATGACTCCGTGCCTTCGGTTTTAGCCTGGTTCGCCATTTGGATTTTGGCCCTCAGCACGGCTATAGCGGCATACTTTTTGGCCACTTCAATATGTTCTTTGAACTGGAGCTTATAGGAGGCCTCCATTTCTTTCATTTGTTTCTTGACCTTGGCAAGCTCCTTCTCGTAATGGCCGTCTTTAGCAATGAAGATCTTCTTTTGATCTTCAAGGTCCTCAACCTGTTTGTCAAATTGCTCCTTCTCAGAATCATATTTGGCAGAGACCTACAAAATATAGATCATTCAGAATATGTAGGGATATTATGTTAAAAACAAAATAATTATCATACCTTGTTCAGGAGGTTAGGAACATACAAGTCAGAAGGCTCTTCAAGGTCGACAGTGTCTACCCCTTTTCGTTTTTGGCCGTCTTGGAGGAGCGAGTAGTCATGGCACGTGATTTGGGGGCAACAGGACTTGTCTTCTCTTTTTTCACAGCAAAGAAGGCATTGAGGTCTTCGAGGTCGAAGGTCGATTCTGCAAAAGAAATCATTATGAATACTTAGAAATAAATAAGAATATTTTAGAATATTGCAAAAAGTTTTCACATATACCTAAGGCCATTGGAGTAGCTGCTTCAAGATTAGCACCGAATTTCCTGTACTGTTCGTCGATTAACAACAAGGAACGAATTTTGTTCCTGCTTTCTTCTTCTTCTACCACAACTGACTCAAACTTGGAAGCTGCACATGAGAAAAACAGAATAAGTAAAATAATTCAATAATAAATCAAATTTAATCTAGAAAATCCTAAGTATCCTACCCTTTTCCACCCATTTGAGAGGTAGAACTTCCCCATTAGGAATGGACTTTATTTTCACAAAAAAGAACCTATTCCTCCATTCATCCTCATTCAAGGTGATTACTGAAATCAAAATAGGAGCCCCACTTCTTCTTTGAAGAACAAAACGGGATGACCCGTGAGTTCTGAGTTGGTACATCAAAGCAATTTCAGGAACACCGATCTTCAAACCAAAATGTTGGTTTAGTTGGTCAAGGGTATAAAGAAGACACCATCCCATATGCATTAGTTGGGGAAAACAGAGCTTGTTAATCGAGAAAAAATCAGAGATAAGATCAGGGAAAGGGAATTTCAGACCTAAGGTGAAGGGATACTCCGGAAAACATACCCAAGAGGGAGAAACATGATCGGCTTTAAGTTTTTCAGAAAAATTATGAAAGATGGTTTCATCAGGGAAGGTTTTCGAAAGACGTAACAGTTCGATTCGATCGTCATTGAAAACATTTCTATTTTGACGATTAAAAGTCAAAATGTTTTGATTAGTGAAATCATCAGAGTTGAAATCGGAAGAAGAAGATGAACCAGGCATTTTCAAAGAAGAAAAATTAAAAATTGAAAGATAGAAGAAGAAGGACTTACCGCAAGATCCGGTTGAAGATGATGGCATCTAAAGAAGGCAAGATGATCATTATATCCTACGCAAACGGCTGGGAATATGTGGAAAACCGCCACAATCATAACCGTCATGTCAACGTTCACATCACAATTTAAAATTCAAATTTTGAATCAAGAACCAAACTAAACGGTTAAATTCAAATTCTTACTACAAATTGAAACGGTAATAAGAATTTGGGGGTAATTGTTATACCTGTAAAAATTGATCTTATAATTCGGAATAATTAGGAATATGGAATATTTCGGGATAATCAGGAATATTTGCGTATATGAATTTCTATGATTCCCTGACGTGAATAATAAATAATAATGATTTATAATTAACTATTGTTATTTTTTCAGCACGTGCTACTAATTTTTGAATTGATTCAACAGGTTGATAGCAACAATTATTCCTATTTATCCGGAATAAAGAGAAAATCGTGGACTACATGGAGAAATCAGTTGGCACATGACTTGTAGTTGGACCGGATATTGTGGAACTGAATTAGACTACCGTTGTATTGTTTTCATGTTATAAATTGTGGCAATATCGATCTAGGAACACACACACTCAGAAGCATAGTTGGTCCGTTGACCCGCGTTGACCAGGGCATTTGGCCCTTTGACCGACCCTTTGAACCCCCTTTTGAGCCTTCTGAACCGGGTTTTGACCCAAATCGTGAACCTTTAGCTATTTTTCACCTATTTAAGCATTTGGAATCCCTAATTCGCATTTCTATCACCCAAGGACGGCTGAAAACATAGGAGAATCATATTTTTGAAGATTTTGGAGCTTTGGGATTGATTCGGACGCTCGGGGGAGGCTTAGATCGCGTATACAAGTGCTCGGAACGCGTTTTCGGGTTTGTTTATGCATCATAGTTGTTCTTTTGCATTTGTTCTTGAATTTTATACCATGTTTAGATCTGATTTCATGTTATTTAATGTTTGGATGATGATTCTAGGCTAGATCTTTAATTCTACCTAGATTTTGGATGATTATCGTATGAAAAATCGGTTTTTCGGGTTTGTTTGATTGAATGAATCTTTGCTTTTAATTTGAATCTGATTGTGGATGATTGTGAATGATTTTAGACTATTGTGAATGATCTGATTACATGCTTAAACTATTTTTTGAATAAGGTTTGATTCGGTTTCGATAAAAACTCGATTTTCACATGATTTTGGGATAAAAACTTGTTTTTAACCTAATCGTGATTTGACTAATCTTAGTAAATCGTAAGAATTTCATATAATCAGATTGTAATCAGTGGGATATACCATCTTAAAGGCTAATCAAGTAATAAGGTGTTGTGATATCGTGGTTTAAACGGGTTTTCGGGTAATTTGCATGATCATTGGATCACTTGTTGAATGTTTATGCCATGTATTTCAAATTCATAATTAATCTTGATTAGATTGATTCATTTGTGCTTTGGTACATTGTGGTTGTTGAGATTGACCTAATTATTCAACCATAGAAATCTTAAGCGTTGCTAGTTTGGAGAGACCGACTCGGTGATCCATCATTATACCCTGGTAAGCTTCACACAACCAGTAGGATCTTTCTAAGTGTTGGATTGTCTGAACATGAGATTTAGCATTTCTTAGGTTCCTGAATAGGTTGTATTGTTAGATCCGGTATCATTCAATCAAGCTTTCCAGATAACTTTTAGATTCCTTTAAGATTCCTAATCTAGGTAGAATCTCCTTCGTATTTGGTTTTCTAGTTCTTGCGGTGTTGAGTTGACTTATTTAGTTTTCTTAATTTCTTTAATTGTTTAAAGTCATTTTTGTAAAACAAATTCTGTTTTCTAAATTTAGTAAGTTTCTTATTTCGTTAGGTTTACAGTTAGGGTTTATTAGCTGATTCCGTGTCCTTAGGTTCGATATCCGGACTTTCCTTAGCTATACTTCATACATCATGTACACTTGCCTGTAGTGTGTGGTTTAGGTCATTTCGATTTATTACCCGATAGTGTTGAATCATTATTATTTCTATATATATAAACCGACACATCATATATATATATAATATATATATATATATAGGGAAGTGATCATATAATAATCCACTCTAATTGAGAAAACTTTATAACTAAAATCCAACGGTTCAAATTTTCTAGATTTAACCATATGGTGACATGTGTCACTAATTAATTTTAAATACAAAAGGGCATTCTAGTTTTTTGTCTTATTACAAAAATCAGATTTAATATAAGAGTGACAAGTGTCACACTCTTAAAAAACTATCTATTTTCCTATTTTTAAATTAAAGTTTTCCCCTTGATTTTTATACACATAACTTTTTTAAATTAAGTTATTTATTTATAAAAATTACACCATTAAACTCGTCACATTTTTCTCGTTAGTTCCATTAGAGTCATGTCAAATTTTTTTTCGAGCGTTCATAATTACATTAACGTAAAAAACATATGTACAATAATTTCCCTCTTTTTTAAAAAATTTTCCATCATAAATTTTTTTTTCTCTCATCTTAAATATATATTACAAACTTATTTTTTATTATAAAAATTAGTTAATTAAATAAATTTATATCAAATAAGATAGAAAGTTAGATAATTGTAACGTAAAAAAATAATAAGTTATAGCTCGTTACATCAGTGTAATGACTCATTACATCAATGTAATTAGGAACACTTTGAAAAAATTCAGCTCGTTACATCAGTGTAATTACAAACGCCTAGAAAAATTCAGCTCGTTACATCAGTGAAATTACGAACACTTTGAAAAAATTCAGCTCGTTACATTAGTGTCATTTCGAAAACTTTAAATTTTTTTGACAAAACTATACTTGAATTAAAGATAAAAATGTGACAAATTTAATGGTGTAATTTTTTTAAAAAAATAATAATATATATAAAAGTTATGAATGTTTAAAAAATTGGGGGGGTAAACTTTTATTTTAAAATCAAATCAAGTACACCTAACAAATCTCCAAAATACCCTTAAACAAATCTCAACCACTCAATTTTTCCCAGAATTAATATGGACAACACATTTCAAATTCATTAAATTAGAAAACCAATCAAATTGGGTTACTAAGTTCTCTGAATTATTGTGGGTTATCAATTGATCCTTACCCTATATATATATAAGGTTAGGATCAAATGTTAACCCTCCCTTACAGCGTTAACCCGTTAACTTTGGCAAAAAATGCCCGAATCTTTGAATTTTTTTTCATGGCCTTTATTATACATAAATAGAGGGGTTTCTTTTTTGTGTTTTTGCTAATTCATCACCGTTTAGAATTTAAAACAATTGTAAGTTTTAGTTACACTATCTGATGTAAGCAGTGTAACGCAAAATTACACTTACTTACACTTGTTTTAATTTCTAAACGGTGATGAATTAGCAAAAACACAAAAAAGAAACCCCTATTTATGTATAATAAAGGCCATGAAAAAAATTCAAAGATTCGGGCATTTTTTGCCAAAGTTAACGGGTTAACGCTATAAGGGAGGGTTAACAATGGAACCATCCCCAATATATATATATATATATATATATATATATATATATTACACACACAAACATAAATGTATATATACACATATCATCTAATATATATATATATATATATATATTAAATACTAAATATATAAATTAAAAATTTTGATATGGTATAAGATATCATCGTCGATCACTCATTTGAATTACTAACGAAAATATCCAACCTCTTAAAAAATAAAAACCCATAAAACGACAATCAAACCAATAGAATAGATGATATCTATGGAAGGGGATAAAAAAAAGAGTAATAAAAGTAATGGAAAAAAATAAATATTCCAATACTCCCCCTCAAGTTGAAGCATGAAAATCTCGAATAACCAGCTTGTCAAGTAGGGTAGGAAATTGTTGTCTCCCCAAAGGCTTTGTTAGGAGGTCTGTAATTTGAGTCTTGGTGTCTATCTCCATAGGTTTTATCTCTCTTGACTCAGATCGTTCCCGAACAAAATAACAATCCATTTCAACATGCTTGCTACGTTCACGAAACATAGTGTTGTTAGCAATATAACTTGCCACTTAATTGTCACAAAAAAAGAGAGTTGGCCCAGGAGGAGGCATTACATGTATACTCAGAAGCAACGTCATCCATAATATTTCACTAACTGCATGTCATTGCTTGGTATTCCTCTTCGGCTAATGACAGTTAGACAAAAGATTGCTTTTTAGATCTCCATGATAAATGTGCCCCTCCCAAAAGTAAGAACTAACCAGTCCTAGATCTTATTCTAAATGAACATCACATCCAATCCTAGTCTATTAATATTCGATGAGATTAGTTCCTCCTTCCTTAGGAATTAATATTCTTTATGCTGGTGTAATCTTAAGGTATCGAAGAATGCGATTTGCCACCTTTGAATGGCTTAGCCGTGGGTCATTAACTAACTGACTTAAGATTTTAACCGCATAAGTAATGATGGGCCTCGTAGCTTGTAGGTAAAGAAGTTTTCCCACGATTTTATGATATTGGTGGGCATCAACACGAGGCTCTTCATCACACTTGTTAAGTTTCAAGTTCAATTCCATTGGGTACGAGCTAGGTCGACATTCCATCATATCTGTTTCTTCGAGAATGTCAAGCGTATATTTGCGTTGGCTTAGCACCATGCCTTCCTTGGTTCTAGTTTATTTTGTTTAAGTCATTTCCCACGATGATCACATCATCAACATAGATTAGCATAGGAATGAAGGAATCTTTTTCTTTAAAAATGAAAGGGAGTGATTGTGATGCCCATCTCCTGGAACCATCACTAAATCGGAATTACAACAGAACACATGGTATAACAGAGATAAGCAAAGGAACTTTTATTAATATAACACAAGTTTCAATACAAGATGCCAGCATGATATAATTTACATCATTATACATGTGCCAAAATTTTCATCAGCTTGTTATTCTTTCCATCACACCTTGCCCTTGTCATGGCTACATAAAGCCTTATCTTTCCCTGACATGCATACTCAAAGGGATCAGTTTTCACTGGTGAGTTCTAAGTTTTAATCATACAAGAATTAAGATAACACAACTAGGAAAAGATTTACATGACACGTTTTCATTAATAATAAAGAGAATTCGTAATCATAATATAGGCATACTTTGTGGAGAAAAGTTTCAAACCAATAACCGGTTTACCCGGGTGACCAAAACCCAAATGCCAATCCGCCAAGTCCACATGGTGGTAGTCCGTAAATTGCATATATAGTAGTATAAAGCCACTGTTTAGGGTCACGTTCACCCTCTGCAGGCCCGTTCGTCACAAGCCAAATACAGTCAATTGATCAATTAACCCCCTATACTGACACATATGCCAGGGCTGTTTCCCACCAGAAACAGGCAACAAAGACAGGCGTAACGCTTGTTTTTACGTATATAGCAAGGACACCGTCGATCACGGTCGACACATTTGTCAAAAACACAATTTTGACTCAAACTGCACAATCACTGTTTATAAAACATTTTCCCTACTCAAACAAGCACCGCAGTGCCCAAAACGTTTTCTAAACCTATTTTAAGACCTCTGTCCAAATCACAGTCGTAAAACGTTTAAATCGTCCAACTAGTCTTAACTAGAGGCACACAACCAAAATACGTGTCAAAACATTTTTCCCATGCCCATAAAACTCATCACTTTTATGTATATATAAAAATCATTCGACTCGTACTATCTCGAGTACGACATCCCAAAACCATGTTTAGACCAAAAAATCATTTGACATGTTCAACCCCATGGACAACATCATTGTTTTACAAACACTTAATTATACAAACACAGGGTCTCAAACATAGTTTAAATATAACATTGTCAAATACAAACAATTAACGGTATGCATATGAGCCCAAAACATTTTAAAACATAAAATGGGCATCATAAAACTCACCTGATTGGTCCCGCACGATAAACTTAATCTCGTACACTGATCCTACGTTTTCCCAAGGAATCCTAACAGCCTTGATATCCTAGAAAGATCATAAAAATATTCACATATCCCATAAATCGTAATTCAGGTTTCCAAACGGACAGCTCAACGACTATGTTAAGATATCTCCAATACGAGTTTTTAATTCGTTATTTTTATCCGGGGTGTTCTCCGTATCACACGGGCATAACCACATCACATCAGATGATTTATTTAGTCAATACAGTCCCATATATACTTATGAAGATAACCTTAACATTTAAAACTTAAGCATAAGCTTACCTCGCTATATCCGGACCACTGCTTGTTTAACCGTCTGGCTAGTCCCGATCACTCGTCACGTGCTTCCACACACTCAATTGACCTCAAAGGAGGTTTATGGGTGTATTTATCTTGTATTAATAGGGTTGGAACTCGAAATTGTGTGCGAAAAATGACGCGGTACGAACTATTTATAGGAACCGGCACGCGAATCGAGATAGCCACGCTGCGACACCTCGCCGGACACATGTCAACTCACTAGTACACGTGGCAGCCACCCTAGGCACGTGGCAAAGCTGTAAAATACGTGTCTTGCCACCTAGGACACTTGTCGGTGAGCGCGTGTAGTGTTTTGAACTTGTTTCTGCGATTCTGGCTTCATACGAACTCCGTTTTGCGCACCGTTTTCGCCCATGTTCATGATTTTTAAATACCTTTCTAAAAATACCAAGAACTCAGTCTAGGATGGTACTAATTATTTGGGCCATTTTATGATTACTATTTGAAACACGTTTTATCATAACTTTCATTCGGAGCATCGTTTGTTAATTTCGCTTTCCCTCATTATGACCATTACTTTGTTGTCTTGATAATGTGATATTTTTAATCCATAAACCACTTACTCATGTCATGTGATCACTCTTTTATTGAAAAGTAGCCACATGATGAATTTATCATGTAATTATCAAAACACTCTTCATGGAAAAATTGAAACCCTTTATTATATTTAAATTTATTATATATTATGGAAAACCGGTTGTTACAGTGATCAGCCCCCTTTTGTTTGAATCTAATTCCCAACAATAAATTAGTAAATTTTTTGTACCAGTTTCTAGATGCCTTTTTAAGGCCATATAGAGACTTTTTAGTTTGCAAACTCTGTTATCTTTGGACTTTCTAAATCCTTGAGGAATTTTCATGCAAACATTTTCATGCAAATATCCATACAAAAATGAATTATTCACATCAAGTTGGTAGACATGCCACCCTCGTTTTACGGCTACAGTTAGGCGAGTTCGAACAGTCGCCAGTTTTGTAACTCGAGCGTAAGTTTCATGAAAATCTACTCCCTTCTTTTGTGTAAAACCCTTTACTACAAGGCGAAAATATTTCATTTTTTCCAAAAAAATGCCGGGAATGAGGATTTCCTTGAGATGGTCCCCAAATGGTATTGAAATTCTAATCGACTTGAATATTGAATTCCAGAAAACTAGATGAATGTTGTATTTATTAACTTAAGTTAAAGCGTGAGTATACCTAATCCATATTTCCTGTCACACCCCGAGCCGGCGGGGTTGGATCGGATTCCCCGTCGGGCGGTAGGTTCCCGGGGCGCGATATTGTGAATGATAATCGTGATGATCAGATTGTTTACATTGCACATGATATAAATGAGAAAATGCTAATTAGAATAGAATTACAAAGTTAAATTACATCAGTATCGTTTATAATTTAACAATGTAAATCTACCATAAACATCATAAAGTTTCTATCTTGTAACTATACAAGATATACAAAATAACTGTATAATGATGTTCCAAAAGTATGCAGGTCCAAAAATACTAAGTGTTCTATCTGAAGTCCTAGTCCAAAAGCATAAACTTCTTAATTGACCAGTTCGTCACCTGAGAAGTCATGCAAAAAATCAAGTCAACACATGGTTGGTGAGTTCATATAGTTTAGTAATTGAAAATGATTTGTAAACCTCTTTCGGTAAAGACCCTAACCTCATTAACATCACATGTAATGTCCACATCGGTATGCTTATATATAGGGCATACCCCTGAGTCGAGCGTACGACCCGCCCAGACGCCGTCCCACCACATACTAATGCGTATATGACACTGATGTTAATGAAAGTTAAGCATTTTTACCTACCATACACTGAATACATTTGTTAAACCCCCGGTAACAACCTTAATCTCATTAACATCACATGTATCATCCAGATCGGTATGCTTATATATAGGGCGTACCCCTGAGTCGAGCCTACGACCCGCCCAGACGCCGTCCCACCACATACTAATCCGCATAGGACATTGGTTTTAATGATAATTAAGCGTTTTACCCTTACCATTACCTCATTTGTTCTTCAATTCTTTGTTCCTGTATATACAACAAATTTGAAATCCCTATTGATTCCTTAAGTTCATCACACAAGTATGATCAACCACAACAATTGTACAACAGTGAAATAAATGCTTAATTAAATAAATCAATAAACATTTAATAAAATCTAAGTCCTAATGATGGGGCCTTGGTCATACTCGAGTAGACTAGTATAGCAATCAGGTACTTAGTAGTAAAGAAGATCTGTAAATATCATCAAGCATGCGACCTATACTCAATCAGTCTAGCTAGGACATCTTTTGAAATATAGGATTTTATTGACCGTTCTTGACCGTTATTGACCGTTCACATGCTATCTTTGAATATTTCCCAGATTTTCCTCAAAATAGTTCTTTGTAAATAGTTCGTTAGATCGTTAGTTCTTTGCCAACACCCTCTTGAAATAGTTCTTTGAAATAGACCGTTAGTTCTTTGAAATAGACCGTTAGTTCTTTGAAATAAACCGTTAGTTCTTTGAAATAGATCTTTGAAAATAGTACTTTGTTTTAGATCTTTAGTTCTTTAAAAATAGTTCTTTGAAAATAGTTCTTTGATTCGCAAAGTTATTTACTCATGATGAATAGATAACTTGTTTTAAATCCAATAAATAATTTACCTAGACAAAGTCTAAAATAAATAGTTATACATGTTAAACGTATACAATTTAAAAGCATTTAAGTAAACAATTTAATTAAAACAGTTTACGCATGCTTCTCAGCCCCGCGTTTTAAAACAAAAATGTTTAGAAAAGGGGCAATGAACTCACCTGTGTTGATGTGTAACTGAATCACAAAAGATAATGCGCGCTCTTTGATGATTGTTTATGTATCTTTAGCACCTGAGTTGTTTTAAAAGATCCGAATACGATAAGTGTTTATAATAGACGTTGTATCTAAGGCTTTGGTCTCGGTGTGCAACTAAGTGTCCTAATTTACTAATGTGCTTCTTTAGTTCCTTATTTCTAGTTTGATACATTACCCATTAGCAACCCTATTCCCATAATTCATCATTACAAGAAATAATTTATAATATCGTTTAAGTTAATCCATTTTAATTGAACATCCATTTAGAAAAACCATCAATTTAATACACTTTAATATAAATCATTTCCTTTATTAAAGAAAGCATCATTTAGTTAATAAAAGCGTAAAATTTACCGTGACGGACTTAAGTTAAGCCCATTGGGCCAACTTTGGACCCAACATTAGTTCGTTGGCTAACTAAGCCTTGATAGTTTAAATAAACCGTCTAGGTTAGTTACTTGTCTTTATATATTTCCCGAAGGTTTAGGTGTTAATATTACTATTAATCCCATAACCTTTAACTATTGTTTTTGATTCCCAAAGTAGAGTTTGGCCATCTTGATTTTCGATGGTACACTACTTTATGTAAAACTTTCATTAGTTGAATCCTTTATTCGTTATCTTATTGAAAATAATTTGTATCATTGATCATCCCACATGAATTAACCTCTTAGTCATTCAAAGGAATTCAAACTTTTGACTTCCATGAATAAACCCTAATGTTAACCCCATGCACACACACACCATCATTCATGCATGCAACACGTGGGTTTTCCATGCACTCACAACATTTTAACCGGCTTGCAATATGGTTGGCTGTATCTAAACCTTGGGCCGATCGAATGATTTTAGACCGAACCAGGGTCTTGGCCGAATGGGTTTTAGCCGAAAGGTGACCGATCGAATAGGTTAGTGGCGAAGGAGCTCGGCCGATCGAATAAGAACTGCACCTAAAGTGTTTAGGGTGAATGACTAGGCCGAAAGAGGTGGGCCGAACGAATAGCTAAACCGGCGAAAGAGGCTGCTTCGGCAGTGGCTTATTCGGGCGAGTCGAATGTGCTTCGGCCAAGGAGGCCATTCGACCCACTGATGGGAGCTCATTCGGCCACGGCGGCCTGGTGGGTGGCTGCCATGATTTTCGAGCTAATCGTCGAGGGAATGAAAGGAGGTTTGTTCCTTCCTCATCCTAAAGTGATTGTGAGGTGATTTCCTAAGGTTTGAGGAGTGGTACTCGGTTTTCTAGGAGAGACCGAAACTAGGGTTTTCAAGCCCTAAAACCGAACGAATTTCGTGATTTTACCTCGAATCTGATGGATGAAACTTTAGATCGGTTGTACTTATTTGATCTACAAGCTATGGTGGTCGTTTTGACACCAAAATCACACGAAATGGTCGAGATTTGAGTGTTAAATCTTAGAGAGAGAGTAGGGTTTTCTAGTGAGAGAAAGCTTGGGAGAGAGAGAGCCGAAATTGGGGTGAAATGGCTGGTGGGTGGAGGTTGTTGGGGTCTTGAATGCCTCATTCAATGAGGTGAAAATACCCGGGTTCGTTCGGGTTCGTTCGGTTTCGCGTGGTTTCGCGTAAAAGCGTCAGTTTCTCATCGTTTCCGTGACGAAACGGCTCGGTTTTAAAATAAGGTTAATAAAATTATTTTAGGTTGTGATTCCTAATAAATTAACTAATATCTTTTATTTATTTAAAATTTTTCAGAAATAATCAACTTACCGTTTAAATCGAATCGCGTAGTTGTTGCGCGCGTTCGTTCAGATGGTCACCCGTACAAACACGACAATAACTATGCTTTTCAATATGGTTTTCTAATTATTGGACATCATTCAGAACGTTAAACTTCCAGATTTATTCGTACAGATCGTCACCTATACGAATAATCCGTCAGTTTAGCATTCACGTAACGACATCCGTTGTTGTTTTATTCTGTAAGGCCTCACATATGTTTATACATAATAAAAACCAAACAATTAAACACCTGATGGTTCTGTGTCGCCAGATAATTATCTAACTTACGAACCATTGTTCTGAACTTCGTTTTCAGAATTAAATTCTGAATTTGTTCGTTGATGACATGAAATAACAATGAAACATGATATGAATATTATAAGCAATGAAACACATATAGTTCGTACCTGATTACTGTTCGTTTTACTGTAGAGATCACTGTTCCGGTGCCGGTTCCGGCACTGATGTTACAGTCTCCCTTTGTTTGAGAAATTTCGTCCCGAAATTTAAGAATTGTTATCGGGTACAGCTTCCTCTTCAAACAATTGAGGATACTTTGACTTCATGTGATCTTCACGTTCCCAAGTAAACTCGGGTCCGCGTCTTGAGTTCCAACGAACCTTTACAATCGGAATACGGCTTCGCCTCAGTTGTTTAACCTTGCGATCCATAATATCTAAAGGTTCCTCAATGAAGTGTAATTGTTCGTCAACCTGAATTTCTTCAATTGGGATGACGAGTGATTCGTCAGGAAGGCATTTCTTTAAGTTATAGACGTGAAACACACGTCATGCACACCACTGAGTTCATCTTGTAATCTCAGTCTATACGCCACAGGACCAATACCTTCGATGATTTCGAACGGTCCCACGTATCGTGGTTCTAATTTGCCTTTCTTTCCAAAGCATACTACACCTTTCCATGGGGAAACCTTCAACATAACATAATCTCCCACTTGGAATTCCAACGGCTAGCGCCGTTTGTCGGCATAGCTTTTATGTCTGCTTCTTGTAGCTTTTAGTCTTCGTTGAATCTGGGCAATCTTGTCAGAGGTTTCCTGAATAAGTTCTGGCCTAGTTATTCGATTGTCTCCCACTTCAGTCCAACAGATAGGTGACCGACACTTTCGACCATAAAGAGCCTCAAATGGGGCACATCCAATACTGTTGTGGTAACTATTGTTGTAGGAGAATTCGATCAGTGGCAAATGAGAATCCCAATTTCCACCGATATCTAAAATACAGGTTCTTAACATATCTTCTAGGGTCTGAATAGTACGTTCGCTTTGCCTGTCCGTTTGTGGATGGTAAGCTGTACTCAGGTTTAACTGTGTCCCTAGAGATTTCTGTAATGATTTCCAAAACCTTGATGTAAATATGCTGTCTCTATCAGAAATAATAGACAATGGTACACCATGGCGTACCACTATCTCATTGATGTACAATCTCGCCAGTTTATCCATCGTGAAAGTCTCACGCATCGGCAAGAAATGAGCAGATTTTGTTAAACGATCAATGATCACCCAAATGGTATCATGACCACTGGAAGTGCGGGGTAGCTTGGTAATGAAGTCCATAGCTATTTGTTCCCACTTCCAGAGCGGAATCTCAGGCTGTTCCAGTAAACCTGACGGTTTCTGGTGTTCCGCCTTTACTTTCGCACACGTTAAACATTGACCAACGTACTCAGCTATATCTTTCTTCATTCCCGGCCACCAATAAAATCCACGCAAGTCTTGGTACATTTTATCAGCGCCCGGGTGTACAGAGTACTTGGTCTTGTGCGCTTCATCAAAGATAAGTCTTCTTAATTCATCTACCGCAGGAATCCATACGCGATCCTTATAGTAAATGATTCCATCGGGCTTCGTATCAAATTGTTTCTCTGCTCCACAGTCAAGTTCTTTCTTCAGATTTCCTCGGTCAATTGATTCCTGTTGTGCTTGAATAATCTTGTCTCGTAAACTTGTCTGCACAGTCATTCCCATTGCTCTGACGCGCAAGGGTTTGACCCGTTCCTTCCGGCTCAAGGCATTAGCTACTACGTTATCCTTTCCCGGATGGTATTTGATCACACAATCGCATGTTGAGTTCCTTCTGATCAAAGATGTGCTGCAGACTCTTGTGATCAGTAAATATGGTACACTTGGTGGCATATAAGTAATGTCTCCAAATCTTCAATGCGAAGATCATAGCTCCCAGTTCAAGATCATGAGTAGTGTAGTTCTTCTCATGAACTTTTAACTGTCTGGATGCATAAGCGATAACTTTGTTCCGTTGCATTAGTACGCAACCAAGCCCCTGATGGGAAGCATCACAGTAAACAACAAAGTCATCGCATCCTTCTGGGAGATATAGAATTGGAGCATCACACAACTTTTGTTTCAAAGTCTGAAAAGCATCTTCTTGTTTCTGCTCCCAGACAAACGGTTCACTCTTCTGAGTTAATTTGGTGAGAGTAAAAGCTATCTTAGAAAAGTTTGAGATAAACCTTCTATAATAACCTGCCAACCCCAGAAATGACCGTATCTCCGTCGGTGTCTTCGGAGTGTCCCAGTTCTTTATCGCTTCAATCTTGGCGGGATCCACGTGTATTCCCTCGCTGTTGACTACATGACCCAAAAATGGAACTTCTCTTAACCAAAATTCACACTTAGAGAATTTGGCATAAAGTTTCTGTTCCTTCAACAGCTCCAAGATTTTCCTGAGGTTTCTTCGTGTTCGGCTTTACTCTTCGAATAAATCAGATTGTCATCGATAAAGACAATGACAAACTGGTCCAAATACGGCTTGCACACTCGGTTCATGAGGTCCATGAAAACCGCTGGTGCATTCGTCAATTCGAAAGGCATCACCATGAATTCGTAATGCCCGTATCTGGTTCAGAATGCCATCTTCGGTATGTATTCGTCTTGAACTCTAAGCTGATGATACCTGAACCATAGATCGATCTTCGAGAAGTACTGTGCTCCTTGTAACTGATCAAACAAGTCATCAATCCTCGGCAATGGATACCGATTCTTGATAGTCAACTTGTTCAGCTCCCGATAATCGATGCACATTCGAAACGATCCGTCTTTCTTCTTCACGAACAAGACCGGAGCTCCCCAAGGTGAGTAGCTCGGTCTGATGAACCCTTTATCTAGTAATTCATGTAACTGGTTTGACAATTCCTGCATCTCCGAAGGTGCTAACCTGTAAGGAGATTTAGCAACAGGAGTTGCTCCAGGAACTAAGTCAATTCGGAACTCTACCGGTCGCACAGGTGGCAAACCGGGTAGATCTTCAGGAAATACTTCCGGATACTCTTTCACTACCGGTACGTCTTCTATCTTTTTCTTGTCTTTCCCCTTTTCCACTACATGAGCTAGGAAAGCTACACACTGCTTCTGTAAACACTTACGTGCCTTTATGCTAGAAATGATTTTGACACTTCCTTTTGCTTGATCCCCTTTGACTTCCAATACTCAATCATCTGGCAATGGAACTCGAAGCAGCTTTTCAGAACAGATGACTTCCACTCGGTTAGAAGAAAGCCAATCCATTCCAACAATGATATCAAAACTACCCAACTCCATCGGTATCAAATCGATGGTGAATGTATGACCATTAAGTGTCAATGGGCAGTTCCTGTATACTGTACTAACTGTGATCTGTTTCCCGTTAGCTACTTCTATGATATAAGGGGAGTCTAACTGTTCCTCTATAGAATCTAGTTGGCATGCAAAATCCGCAGAGATAAAACTCTGATCCGCACCAGTGTCAAATAGAACAGATGCATAAAAGTCATGTAAGAGAAATGTACCAGTGACCACGTTCGGGTCTTGGCGTGTAGCTGGAGCTCCTATGACAAAAGCTCTTCCACGGGGTGCTTGAACTGCTTGTTGTGTCTTCTTTGGGCAGTTCTTCTCAAAGTGGCCCTGTTCGCCACAGTTATAGCATCCACCTTTCTTCTGATTAGCTGGTGGAGGGAGAGCTAAAGCAGCATTGTTGACTGCTTGATTTGGTGTCATCCGACAATGTTGAACCCAATGGCCCATTCTTCCACACCCAGTGCATTGCTTGCAAGGGGTATTAGCAGCATGATGATATTGACATTTGGCACACAAAGGATATGTACTAGTGTAGGGTCTTTTGTTGGGGTTCTGTGGTGCAGCTGCTATTTGCTGAAGAGGTGTGGCCATCGTGTAGTTCTTGATGACCTTTTGTTTCTTCTTCTGATGTTGGTGAGGTTTCTTTAACGGCTCTGCTTTGTTCTTGCCGGATTCAGCCTCTTTCTTCAAGACTCCTGAGGCTACCATCATATCCGTGAGTTTCCTAGACAAACTCACCGCAGAATCCAATGTGACAGGATTTGCAGCAACCACTAATCCTTGTATGCAGACTGGTAACCCACATACATACCTGTCAATCCGCTTCTCCAGAGTCGGTACCATATCCGGCACCAAGGCAACCAACTCGTGGTAACGAGTTGTATATCCCACGTGGTCTGCCCCTTTCATCACATGGTTAGACAATTCCACTTCCAATCTTTGTAGCTCGTTCTTGGGGCAAAACTCTGTCCTTAGTAGAGTCTTGAAGTCCTCCCATGGCATCGCCATAGCTTCATCTCTTCCTCTTGCATTAACTTGGCCATTCCACCAAGTCAAGGCTCGTTTGTTGAATGTTCCAGCAGAGTAGCGAACCTTGTGATGTTCTGGACAATTGCAAAGGTCCAGAGTGGCTTCAATCTTTTCTATCCATTGGATTAATCCAACAGCTCCTTCAGACCCACTAAAACTGGGTGGTTTACATCCCATAAAGGACTTGTATGAGTGGTTTGAAGCACCACCAGTGTTTCCACTGACTTCTCCTGATGAGTTTCCAGTATTGTTGATCTCGTTACGGAAACGGCTGAACATTTCCGGTAGCGCTTCTTTCATCTGACTGGTCATCTGACTGCTCAGAAAAGTCACCAATGCGATAGTGGCAGGATCCAGCATTGGTGTTGTGCTCGGGCCTGGTGGTGGGTTGAGTAGAGGAGGAGTAACAATTGGAGGAGGAGGAGGTGGCGGTGGCGAATCAGATGGTGAAGGAGTAGATGAATGTGGTGCTAAGTCTTGCGGTGGTGGAGGTAACGAAGGAGTCTGTCTTCTCGGCGGCATTCTGATCATAACCAATAAAGTTATTGGTTAGTGCAATGATCGAATACAGAAGACAGTATGCAAGTAAAGTCTTAAGTCCTGGGTTCTCTATATGCAGGGTCCCTAGGTTATAGTCTAGGCCAAACCGTTTAAATAAGTGACCTATATTTCTCTATAACCTGGCTCTGATACCAATCTGTCACACCCCGATCCGGCGGGGTTGGATCGGATTCCCCATCGGGCGGAAGGTTCCCGGGGCGCGATATCATGAATGATAATCGTGATGATCAGATTGTTTACATTGCACATGATATAAATGAGAAAATGCTAATTAGAATAGAATTACAAAGTTAAATTACATTAGTATCGTTTATAATTTAACAATGTAAATCTACCATAAACATCATAAAGTTTCTATCTTGTAACTATACAAGATATGCAAAATAACTGTATAATGATGTTCCAAAAGTATGCAGGTCCAAAAATACTAAGTCTTCTATCTGAAGTCCTAGTCCAAAAGCATAAACTTCTTAATTGACCTGTTCGTCACCTGAGAAGTCATGCAAAAAATAAAGTCAACACATGGTTGGTGAGTTCATATAGTTTAGTAATTGAAAATGATTTGTAAACCTCTTTCGGTAAAGACCCTAACCTCATTAACATCACATGTAATGGCCACATCGGTATGCTTATATATAGGGCATACCCCTGAGTCGAGCCTATGACCCGCCCAGACGCCGTCCCACCACATACTAATGTGTATATGACACTGATGTTAATGATAGTTAAGCATTTTTACCTACCATACACTCAATACATTTGTTAAACCCCCGGTAACAACCTTAATCTCATTAACATCACATGTATCATCCAGATCGGTATGCTTATATATAGGGCGTACCCCTGAGTCGAGCCTACGACCCGCCCAGACGCCGTCCCACCACATTCTAATCCGCATAGGACATTGGTGTTAATGATAATTAAGCGTTTTACCCTTACCATTACCTCATTTGTTCTTCAATTCTTTGTTCCTGTATATACAACAAATTTGAAATCCCTATTGATTCCTTAAGTTCATCACACAAGTATGATCAACCACAACAATTGTACAACAGTGAAATAAATGCTTAATTAAATAAATCAATAAACATTTAATAAAATCTAAGTCCTAATGATCGGGCCTTGGTCATACTCGAGTAGACTAGTACAACAATCAGGTACTTAGTAGTAAAGGAGATCTGTAAATATCATCAAGCATGCGACCTATACTCAATCAGTCTAGCTAGGACATCTTTTGAAATATAGGATTTTATTGACCGTTCTTGACCGTTATTGACCGTTCACATGCTATCTTTGAATATTTCCTAGATTTTCCTCCAAATAGTTCTTTGTAAATAGTTCGTTAGATCGTTAGTTCTTTGCCAACACCCTCTTGAAATAGTTTTCTTTGAAATAGACCGTTAGTTCTTTGAAATAGAGCGTTAGTTCTTTGAAATAGATCTTTGAAAATAGTACTTTGTTTTAGATCTTTAGTTCTTTGAAAATAGTTCTTTGAAAATAGTTCTTTGATTCGCAAAGTTATTTACTCATGATGAATAGATAACTTGTTTTAAATCCAATAAATAATTTACCTAGACAAAGTCTAAAATAAACAGTTATACATGTTAAACATATACAATTTAAAAGCATTTAAGTAAGCAATTTAATTAAAACAGTTTACGCATGCTTCTCAGCCCCGCGTTTTTAAACAAAAATGTTTAGAAAAGGGGCAATGAACTCACCTGTGTTGATGTGTAACTGAATCACAAAAGATAATGCGCGCTCTTTGATGATTGTTTATGTATCTTTAGCACCTGAGTTGTTTTAAAAGATCCGAATACGATAAGTGTTTGTAATAGACGTTGTATCTAAGGCTTTGGTCTCGGTGTGCAACTAAGTGTCCTAATTTACTAATGTGCTTCTTTAGTTCCTTATTTCTAGTTTAATACATTACCCGTTAGCAACCCTATTCCCATAATTCATCATTACAAGAATTAATTTATAATATCGTTTAAGTTAATCCATTTTAATTGAACATCCATTTAGAAAAACCATCAATTTAATACACTTTAATATAAATCATTTCCTTTATTAAAGAAAGCATCATTTAGTTAATAAAAGCGTAAAATTTACCGTGACGGACTTAAGTTAAGCCCATTGGGCCAACTTTGGACCCAACATTAGTTCGTTGGCTAACTAAGCCTTGATAGTTTAAATAAACCGTCTAGGTTAGTCACTTGTCTTTATATATTTCCCGAAGGTTTAGGTGTTAATATTACTATTAATCCCATAACCTTTAACTATTGTTTTTGATTCCCAAAGTAGAGTTTGGCCATCTTGATTTTCGATGGTACACTACTTTATGTAAAACTTTCATTAGTTGAATCCTTTATTCGTTATCTTATTGAAAATAATTTGTATCATTGATCATCCCACATGAATTAACTCTAGTCATTCAAAGGAATTCAAACTTTTGACTTCCATGAATAAACCCTAATGTTAACCCCATGCACACACACACCATCATTCATGCATGCAACACGTGGGTTTTCCATGCACTCACAACATTTTAACCGGCTTGCAATATGGTTGGCTGTATCTAAACCTTGGGCCGATCGAATGATTTTAGACCGAACCAGGGTCTTGGCCGAATGGGTTTTAGCCGAAAGGTGACCGATCGAATAGGTTAGTGGCGAAGGAGCTCGGCCGATCGAATAAGAACTGCACCTAAAGTGTTTAGGGTGAATGACTAGGCCGAAAGAGGTGGGCCGAACGAATAGCTAAACCGGCGAAAGAGGCTGCTTCGGCAGTGGCTTATTCGGGCGAGTCGAATGTGCTTCGGCCAAGGAGGCCATTCGACCCACTGATGGGAGCTCATTCGGCCACGGCGGCCTGGTGGGTGGCTGCCATGATTTTCGAGCTAATCGTCGAGGGAATGAAAGGAGGTTTGTTCCTTCCTCATCCTAAAGTGATTGTGAGGTGATTTCCTAAGGTTTTGAGGAGTGGTACTCGGTTTTCTAGGAGAGACCGAAACTAGGGTTTTCAAGCCCTAAAACCGAACGAATTTCGTGATTTTACCTCGAATCTGATGGATGAAACTTTAGATCGGTTGTACTTATTTGATCTACAAGCTATGGTGGTCGTTTTGACACCAAAATCACACGAAAATGGTCGAGATTTGAGTGTTAAATCTTAGAGAGAGAGTAGGGTTTTCTAGTGAGAGAAAGCTTGGGAGAGAGAGAGCCGAAATTGGGGTGAAATGGCTGGTGGGTGGAGGTTGTTGGGGTCTTGAATGCCTCATTCAATGAGGTGAAAATACCCGGGTTCGTTCGGGTTCGTTCGGTTTCGCGTGGTTTCGCGTAAAAGCGTCAGTTTCTCATCGTTTTCGTGACGAAACGGCTCGGTTTTAAAATAAGGTTAATAAAATTATTTTAGGTTGTGATTCCTAATAAATTAACTAATATCTTTTATTTATTTAAAATTTTTCAGAAATAATCAACTTACCGTTTAAATCGAATCGCGTAGTTGTTGCGCGCGTTCGTTCAGATCGTCACCCGTACAAACACGACAATAACTATGCTTTTCAATATGGTTTTCTAATTATTGGACATCATTCAGAACGTTAAACTTCCAGATTTATTCGTACAGATCGTCACCTATACGAATAATCCGTCAGTTTAGCATTCACGTAACGACATCCGTTGTTGTTTTATTCTGTAAGGCCTCACATATGTTTATACATAATAAAAGCCTAACAATAGAACACCTGATGGTTCTGTGTCGCCAGATAATTATCTAACTTACGAACCATTGTTCTGAACTTCGTTTTCAGAATTAAATTCTGAATTTGTTTGTTGATGACATGAAATAACAATGAAACATGATATGAATATTATAAGCAATGAAACACATATAGTTCGTACCTGGTTACTGTTCGTTTTACTGTAGATATCACTGTTCCGGTGCCGGTTCCGGCACTGATGTTACATTTCCCTCTTCCCATTTTTCAATTATTGAATCATTTCATTTTACCAAGTTCAATGTTAGCGAGATTGTGGGCTTTGTATCTTTCAACCTCTCAACTCAGTTTGTATTTTATTGGGTAGACCCATTTTGAATCAATAGTTGGTTTCCCTTTTGGTGGGTCTTCCAAAACCAAAGTTTCATTGTCTTTGAGAGCATGGATTTCTTTCTTCATAGCTTCTATCAATTTTGGATCTTGTATAGCCTGTTTGTAGTGCTTTGGTTCATTACTAGAATTAATGGTTAACAAGAAGGCTTTGTGTGAATTAGTAAATTTATCATAAGAAATATAGTGTACTAAGGGATGTACCATTGACGATTTTAATCAGGAGCGGGTTTCTTGTTGTCTATAGATAGAGGTAGCTTGACAATGAAGTCATTAAAATACTTTGGATGGGATTCGTTTCTGCCTTCCTTGTGCAGATTTATAAGTTTAGAATTAGGCCCAATTTGTTCTTCTTCGGATGTAAATAGGTCGGCTCAATTCCTTCATCAATATTTTCAAAGAAATTATCTTCACCTGGTCCCTTTTCAGCTTGTATAGGTTCAGGTCTACTATGCGACCTAACAATTTCTTGTTCTTGCCCAATATAACTTTGTTCCTCATTACCCAACAGCCCGTCTTCATTTTCTTCTCTTGGACCACTACTAAAATTTGAATAATCTTGATAAGCACAAAGATGAGGCCCAATTTTGTTGGTTTCTTTGCACACCCATTTTTGAGGTAACACAAATGTTTCCTCCTCTATTTTGACCATAGAAAATGGAAAATTGTCTTCTATAAACTTGATGTCTCTTGAAATAGTGATCTTGTTGTTGGATATGTGATGTCTGATCATCGATAATATCAATGTTGCTATCGGGGTACGATCCAAAAAGTTACACTTTGAAAGATAGTAATGTGATTATGTCTAAAATTTGGTTTAGAGATTCAATTTCACGAATTATATAAAGTGGTGTTATTACTATTTATAAAATAATAATAATATTGGAGAAATTAATTATCAATTATTGTGATAATTAATTATAATTAAATTGATAAAGTTTAATTAGTTAAACTTTAAACATGTAATTAAATGTTACTAACTAATTGTTAGTTAATAATCTTAGATAATAGTAATTAAATGGTTTAATTACTATAAGAGTTTAATCAAATTAGAAGAGTTTCATTTAAATAAATGTAAAATAAAATGTAAAATAAAAGGTGAGGATTAATTTTGAATTAGTAAATTCAAAATTCATAAAAAGGTGGATCTATATTTAACTTAAAAAGTAGAACCAACCTGCCACTTTTGACACACATTTTACAACTCTCTCACTCTCTCCTCTCCACCACACCTCACGGCCAACCCCTCCCTTCTCCTCTAGGGTTTCGGCCAACAACCACTAGCCACCATAGCCATAGTCGAACCACCATAGGTGGTTTTGGAGCACGCGGTTGTTGCGGTGATACACGATAGAGATCGTGGTTCGTGATTCAAGCCATCTAGCGAGACTTTTATCGAATCCAAGGTGTGTTTTTGGGAGTTTTTCATTAAGGTCAATTCTAAACACCCTATGGTTGTTTTTCGTTTATTCGTATGTAACTGTGTTTCTGTTTTGGGAATTTGTTTATGAATCAAAATGTGTAACCTAAACGTTTCTGCTATCATAAAATCTGATTTTATAATTAATATGATTAATTAAAAGTTTAAAATGGTTACTACAATTCGCAACACTTGTGATGTTTGATGTCATAAATCCTTACCCTTTCGTTCCTAGTGGGAACCTAAGAAAATTCCCGATCTTCTTTTATTTCAAATTTGTTCTTTTGGTCTTCGTGTGTGACATCCGGTACCTGATCGTCCGGCAAGTTCGTACGGTACGTGTACTTTCAATATTTACTGTGTGTAATACATTAGATGAACAGTGTTTGTGCTAACAGAATTCAAAATACAAGAAACAGTTATACGTATTTATGTGAAAACTTAAATACTTAAGTACAACACTCACGATAAACAATAGTTGTTTGTACTTAGGTGAAAACCTAAGTGCAGTTAATACAACGAATCCAGAGAAACAACAAACACATGAAAGTTCAAGTATACTACAAAAGTGGTTAACAAATTGATTAAAGAAAACAAGTAAAGACCTAAACATTACCTTTTAAACCTATTAATAAGGATTTCAAAGGTAAATGCCAATGGTGGCAAAAAAAACCTAAGGATACTTATGAACTACTTGGAATTACAAATATACACAAGTTGCTATGTTATAAAATCAATAATAAAAGGGTACTAACCTTAACTTTATTGGGTTAAGTGTTATTATAATCTAAAAACAAGTGTGAAACGAGGCCGAATGATGACCAAGACTTACGGTGTTAGCTAACACTAGAGCTAAACACTACACACACTCAAGTATATACAACTCATACTTACAAGTTATAAACAACGTGAAATCAATACAGGATCGTGAAAACAACATCAAGTACAATCAAGAGCGCGTGCATTTCTTGTTTAGGCTAAGTCAACCACAACAACCACAATGTGAGTTCATATGCCCCTTTCTAATCTTAACTGATTTTAAACTCTCGGGGCTGATAAACATGCTTAACTTTTATTTATTTAAAAGTTTTCGTTTAACATATTGCTATACTTTGATTAGATAATATTGCTTGACTTATTATCATTTATCATTGTATGCATGCTTGTGTGATTATGATATGACAGGAACAACTAAGATGAATATGATAATATAACTTCATAAATCATCAACACAACCGAATAATAGTTATAAGATTATATCTTACAACGCTTAATTATTCCCGCAAGAACAGATTATCACAGGCGAACATGATGACAACAACAACAACAAAACATATGAATGATATGAAGATAATATATCTTCATAATATCATTCAACACTAGAGTTAACTAAGTGGAATAAGACAAGTGCTTATAACACTTAGCATACAACTCAACACATATTACAAGAGAACATGGAACGAGAATCATCCACCACCTGAGTCGACTAAGTGTAGTAAGACTAGTTCTTACCACAGCTTAGTGATAACATGGTGACTACATGGAATAACAAGGAATGATAATCATGATAATGTAACTTCATGATAACAACATCATTCACACAATAATTAACATAATCTACTGGTAATAGATTTCGTTGAGGCCTACGGATACACAAGGTGGTAGAGGTAAATCGGATGCATCGTAATCTGATTACATGAGGATTGCAATGGATTCCTTTTAGGCTCTATGCACTACAATTGAGAACAAATATCAAATGGTTAACTAACACTTATATTATCAACAGTGATTAAGAGTTAACCCCTTAAGAACAGAATAATAACAAGGATCAGATTAAATGAATCTAATTTCCTTAACACATTGAGGGTTTATCAATACTTCGGTTTGATAACTAAAATCCTCTTATTATATTATTCTACATATGATACAACGGGTGATGAACACAGACGGACGGGTGAAATGAAATGGATATCCATAGTTGTATTACAAGTGGCATTAAGTTCTATTAGATATGTGGTGGGATGTTGGCTAGGGCTTAGTTCCCTTACATATGCCCTATATATAAGCATATCTAATAGGATGAGATATCACTTGTAAATATAACTATGGAGAGGCCATTGTGTGACGGGTGAATCAAACAACTTACAAACAACAAGTATGACATTGTAATTGTGCATGTGAACATTTCAAGGCTTTCAAATATCAAACTTATGAACTCACCAACCTAGTGTTGACTCTGTTTTAAATGCATGTTTTCTCAGGTGACGAACAGGTTTAGTCACCAGGATTACAGGGACATAGCTAGTGGACTTTGAGAAGGCCTAGTTACTTTTGTGTTACATACTTTTGGATGACAAAACCATGAATCATCTTTTGTATATCTTGTACAGATACAAGATATGAACTCAGTGATTCTTTTGATTAGATTTACTTAGTTAAATTATGAGGAAACAATGTAATTTAACTTTGTAATTCTATTTCATTGTCATGTTAGCATTTCTCATTTATTTATCATGTGCTATGTAAACAATCTGATCATTTCGATTATCACAACGATATCGCACCCCGGGAACCTTCCGCCAGGCGGGAAAGTCGATCCAGTCCGCCGGCTCGGGGTGTGACAGATTGGTATCAGAGCCATGGTTATAGAGAAATATAGGTCATATTACTTAAACGGTTTGGCCTAGACTATAACCTAGGGACCCTCATGTTGAGATCATATGACATAAGATTCTATTTGCATATGTCTTCTGCATCTGATCACTGCACTAACCGATTTTTCTTTCGGTTATGATCAGAATGCCGCCAAGAAGACAACCAGCATTACTGCCGCCACCACCACATGATTCAGCACCGCACTCCTCGACACCGACACCACCTGACTCCCCTACACCTCCATCTCCTCCTCCGCCACCACCTGTTCATCAGTTGGATCCTGCTACCATAGCACTGACCACTCTACTGACCAGTCAATTGAGGGATGTGATTCCCGAGATTATGAACCGGATCAACAGCAATAACAGTAACGTTGCCAACTCATCTGGAGAAGGCAGCCGTAATACCCGCCATCATCAAGATTACTCCTACAAGAACTTTGTGGGATGCAAGCCACCGAGCTTCAATGGCAGTGAAGGAGCCGTCGGATTGATCCAATGGATCGAGAAGATGGAGACAACTTTGGAAATCAGTAACTGTCCTGAGCAGTATAAGGTGAAGTATGCTGCTGGTTCATTCAACAAGAGAGCGTTAACTTGGTGGAACGCTCAAGTTCAAACTAGGGGCAGAGATGAGGCTCTGTCTATGCCTTGGGATGATTTCAAGGCCATACTGCGGGCAGAGTTTTGCCCAAGGAATGAACTCAAAAAGGTTGAGACTGAGTTACTCAATCTTGTTATGATTGGTGCTGGGCATCTGGCCTACACCACAAGATTTCACGATCTAGCATCATTGGCACCGGAGATAGTGCCAACACTGGAGAAGAGAATTGAGCGGTATATCGGAGGATTACCGGCTTGTATGCAAGGTTTTATTCTTGCTGCTCATCCAACAACCCTGTAAATGGCTGTTACTTTGTCATAAACAATGACAGATATGATGGTTGCCTCTGGGGCACTCAAGAAAGAATCTGACTCAGCAAAGGCTGGGAGTTCAAGGAAGCCGGATAAACGGCCGGCAAAGAAACAAAAGGTGGTCAAGAATTTTGCTGCGACCACCCCAAACTCCGATGATCAACGAACCGCCACCTCTACAAATCAAGCGGCCCTACACTGGCACAAAACCTTTGTGCAACACCTGCCAGTATCATCATGCACCAAACACTCAGTGCAGGCAATGCACAAACTGTGGGAAGTTTGGTCACTGGGCCAACAATTGCAGGAGCACGGGGGCTCCAAACAGAAACAACAATGCAGCTACTACTGCTGCTGCTGATAACATGTCTTGCTACAACTGTGGCGAGCCTGGACACTTTTCTCGGGATTGTCACAAGAAGAATTAGCAAAGGGATCAAGTTGCAAGAGGTAGAGCCTTTCAGATCAAAGCTGCTGTGGCTCGACAAGACCCGAATGTGGTCACGGGTTCATTTCTCCTATCTGACTTTTATGCATCCATATTATTTGACACTGGTGCGGATCATAGTTTTATCTCATCCAATTTTGCTAGCCATCTTAATCATGTTGAGGAATCATTAGACTCCCCTTATACTATTGAGATATCTAACAGCAAACAGATTACAGTTGACACAGTACTAGGGAACTGCCAACTTACACTTGGTGATCACACATTTTCCATCGATTTGATATTGATGGAGCTGGGCAGTTTCGATATCATTGTCGGAATGGATTGGCTATCTCTTAACAGAGTTGAGTTCGTCTGTTCCGAAAAGCTATTATGTATTCCAGTGGAGAACGATCAGATCTTGGAAATTCATGGAGATCAAGCGAAACGCAGTGTCAAGATAATATCGTGCATGAAGGCTCGCAAGTACCTCAGAAAACAATGCATTGCATTTCTAGCTCACGTGGAAGAGAAAGACAAGAAAGCAATCAAGATTCAAGACGTACCAGTGGTGAAAGACTATGCGGACGTGTTTCCGGATGACTTACCGGGACTGCTACCCGAAAGGGCGGTACAGTTTCGAATCGATTTGATTTCGGGAGCGACTCCTGTTGCTAAGTCTCCTTATAGACTTGCACCCTCAGAAATGCAGGAGCTGTCCAATCAATTACAAGAGCTACTCGACAAGGGATTCATCCGACCGAGTTTCTCACCGTGGGGAGCTCCGGTTCTTTTTGTTAAGAAGAAGGATGGATCTTTCAGGATGTGCATCGATTACCGAGAGCTCAACAAACTCACCATCAAGAATCGGTACCCGTTACCGAGGATTGATGATATGTTTGATCAATTACAGGGAGCTCGGAACTTTTCAAAGATAGACCTGCGTTCAGGTTATCACCAGCTCCGAATTCAAGAGGAAGACATACCAAAGACGACCTTTCGTACCCGATACGATCACTACGAATTCATGGTGATGCCCTTCGGATTGACGAACGCACCGGTTGTGTTCATGGATTTAATGAACCGGGTGTGCAAGCCGTACTTAGATCAGTTTGTTGTCGTCTTTATTGATGATATACTGATTTATTCAATGAACAAGAAAGAACATGAACAGCATCTCAGAACAGTCTTGGAACTCCTGAAGGAGGAACGACTCTACGCTAAGTTCTCCAAGTGTGAATTTTGGTTAAGAGAAGTTCAGTTCTTGGGTCACGTGATTAACAGTAATGGTATTCATGTGGATCCTGCCAAGATTGAAGCAATCAAGAACTGGGATGTGCCTACAACGCCGACGGAAATCAGATCATTCTTAGGATTGGCAGGTTATTACAGGAGATTCATTTCGAATTTCTCTAAGATAGCCTTGCCTCTCACCAAACTCACACAGAAGAGTGAACCTTTTGCATGGACCCAGAAACAAGAAGAGGCATTCCAGACATTGAAACAAAGGTTGTGCAATGCTCCTATCTTAACACTCCTAGAAGGCAATGATGACTTTGTGGTATACTGTGACGCTTCCCATCAGGGACTCGGATGTGTTTTAATGCAACGATACAAAGTCATTGCTTATGCCTCACAACAGCTGAAGATACACGAGAAGAATTACACGACACATGACTTAGAACTGGGAGCTGTTGTCTTTGCTTTAAAGATTTGGAGACACTACCTGTATGGTACCAAATGCACTATCTTCACAGATCACAAGAGCCTACAACACATATTTGATCAGAAGGAGCTTAACATGAGACAGAGATGTTGGGTTGAGCTCCTGAACGATTACGATTGTGTGATTAAATGCCATCCGGGCAAAGCAAATGTTGTAGCAGATGCTTTGAGTCGGAAGGAAAGAGTCAAACCCTTGCGCGTTCGAGCAATGGGAATGACCGTGTAGACAAGTTTGAAAGATCAAATCATACAAGCGCAACAAGAAGCAGTGACAAGGGACAATTTGAAACAAGAGCTCGATTGTGGAGCCGAGAAACACTTTGAGACAAGACAGGATGGAGTTATCTATTATCTCAATCGTGTTTGGATCCCGGCAGTAGACGAACTTCGAAAACTCATACTTGACGAGGCACACAAGACACGTTATTCCGTTCATCCTGGTGCCGATAAGATGTACCAAGATCTTAGGTCGTTTTATTGGTGGCCGGGAATGATGAAAGATGTTGCCACTTATGTTGGCAAATGCATCACATGTGCCAAGGTCAAAGCAGAACACTAGAAACCCTCGGGTTTGCTGGAACAACCAGAGATACCACAATGGAAGTGGGAACAAATAGCTATGGATTTCATTACCAAGCTACCCCGCACTTCCAGCGGACACGATTCGATTTGGGTCATCATTGACAAATTGACCAAGTCCGCACATTCCTTGCCGATCAGAGAAACTTACAAGATGGAAAAGCTAGCAAGACTCTACGTTGATGAAATAGTAGTACGACACGGTGTGCCATTGTCTATTATTTCAGACCGGGACAGTCGATTTACATCGCGGTTCTGGCAATCATTGCAACAATCCTTAGGGACAAGTGTTAACTTGAGCACCGCTTATCATCCACAAATGGATGGACAGAGCGAGCGAACCATTCAAACCCTAGAGGATATGTTGAGGACATGCATCCTAGACTTTGGTGGAAGTTGGGATACACACTTACCACTCATTGAGTTCTCCTACAACAAAAGCTACCACAGCAGCATTGGATGTGCTCCGTTTGAAGCACTATATGGTAGAAAGTATCGGTCTCCAATTTGTTGGACCGAAGTGGGAGACAATAGAATCACTGGGCCTGAACTTATTCAGGAAACAACTGATAAGATTTCCCAGATTCAACAGAGATTACAAGCAACACGTAGCCACCAAAAGAGTTACGCAGACAAACGGCGAAAGCCTTTGGAATTTGAAGTGGGTGACCGAGTTATGCTGAAAGTGTCCCCATGGAAAGGCGTAGTTCGTTTTGAGCACCAAGGTATGTCGGACCGTTTGAGATAACTCAACGCATAGGTCCTGTGGCATACAGACTCAGACTCCCTGACGAGCTCAGCAGAGTACATGATGTGTTTCACGTATCAAACCTCAAGAGATGTCTCGCTGATGAATAATTGATCATACCGTTGGAAGAAATACAAGTTGATGAACAATTACATTTCATTGAAGAACCTGTAGAGATTATGGAACGTGAAGTCAAGAGACAGAAACGAAGCCGTATCCCTATTATGAAGGTTCGATGGAATTCCAAGCGTGGACCAGAATTTACCTGGGAGCGCGAGGACAACATGAAGACAAAGTATGCCCACCTGTTCGAGAATTAGAGCCCGACTTTGATGCTTAAATTTCGGGACGAAATTTCTTTAACAAGGGGAGACTGTGACATCCAGTACCTGATCGTCCGGCAAGTCCGTACGGTACGTGTACTTTCAGTATTTACTGTGTGTAAATACATTAGATGAACATTGTTTGTGATAACAGAATTCAAAATACAAGAAACAGTTGTACGTATTTATGTGAAAACTTAAATACTGTAAGTACAACACTCACGATAAACAATAGTTGTTTGTACTTAGGTGAAAACCTAAGTGCAGTCAATACAACGAATCCAGAGAAACAACAGTGCACACGTAAACAACAAGAACATGTCGGTTGCGATCTGATATCCATAGATGACAAGAATCAGATGGCCGATAAATCAGTACGAAAACAATGTGAAAACAGAAAATCTTGTTGAGTCCGTCAGTGAGGAAACACAATTCAAACACAATTGCAGCGTTATTTCTGAATAAAGAACTGACAGTGTGTTTGCGTGGGTGACGATTCACAGAAACATATCTGTGAGTTTAACATTCCGAAATAATGACTGAAAAGTAGAAAACAAAAGGCAGAAAGCAAAACCATCGTCGTGTTCGTTCAGGTGACGATTCGAACGAATACGCGCGAAGGCGACGCGTTCTGACGAAACGAAAACGACACGAAGGACAAGGATTTAAGAAAATAAAATATTTTAATGTTTTACAATTTTGAAACTCATCAAAATTAAATAAAGAAACTAATTGTATTTAAAATCCATAAACGCGCACGTAACGTTCCGGAAACGCAATGAATACGCGAGCCGAGCAACAAAAACAAACCCGAAACCTTTCGGGGTATAAATACCCTAAATGAGGGTATTTCCCTCATTTCTCTTCTTCTCCTCTCTCTCAAAACCCTAATCCCGAATTTCTCCTCTCACCACCATTTTCAAGCTACAAATCCACATATCTCACTCATTTCTTAACGAAATCGAGTGATTCTTGAACCTAAACGAAGATCTTAACCTCCTCTACACGAAAGTACAACCGATCTAAGCGAAACACCACTGAAATCCGAGGTATGAGGCTGTGAAAGTAGCAAAAATTAGGGTTTTCAAAACCCCTTTGTTGAACCACCATCCCAACCGACTTCTAAGCTTGCCCCTCGACTCCTACACCTCTAAACTCAGCTCTTGCAAGCCATTACCATGGAACACCATCGTTTAGCACCTCATTTTTTGGAAGACACACCTGGGCGGCTACAGGCCGAATGAGCCTCTACAGCCGGCCGAAAGACCCCAGCCGAAGGACCACCCCCTCAGTCGGACCATCCCATTCGGCGACACCATTCGGCCACCCCTGTGAGCCACACCCTCATTCGACCACCATGCTATTCGGTCGCCACCCAGCAGCCATTCGCCCGAACCACTAGCTTCTTCGGCCATCCTCACACGACCTCTTTCATTCGGTGGGCTTAGAAGTTTCTTGGCCCAGTCAGGTGGCCCAACATTACTATATGGCTCACTGATTTGGCCCATGACCATACATGTGGTCCATGAAGGTTATTGAGGCCCAGGGATCTCTCATTCGGCCCATGATACTTATTTCAGGCTTAACAGGTTTCCTTTGGCCCAATAAACTGATTGGCCCAACTAACTACTTTGGCCCAATGTCGTTTCAGGCCCAGACACCTTGCTTCGGCCCACTGGTTCGGATTAGGCCACTGGTTCGGCCCAGCACACTGTGTTGGCCTAGGAGATTCAGTTCGACCTAAGGTCCACTGATGCAGCCCAACATTTGTACCTCGGCCCATTATAGCCCATCAGTCACTTTGATTGTTGTGTTCGCATACATAACAGTCGACCCAATAGAATGGCTAAGCCCATGTGATTCAATCGGCCCACATGGTTGTTTGGTAAACAAACACATGAAAGTTCAAGTATACTACAAAAGTGGTAACAAATTGATTAAAGAAAACAAGTAAAGACCTAAAACATTACCTTTTAAACATATTAATAATGGATTTCAAAGGTAATATGCCAATGGTGGAAAAAAAACATAAGGATACTTATGAACTACTTGGAATTACAAATATACACAAGTTGCTATGTTATAAAATCAATAATAAAGGGTACTAACCTTAACTTTATTAGGTTAAGTGTTATTATAATCTAAAAACAAGTGAAACGAGGCCGAATGATGACCAAGACTTACGCGTGTTAGCTAACACTAGAGCAAACACCTACACACACTCAAGTATATACAACTCATACTTACAAGTTATAAACAACGTGAAATCAATACATGATCGTGAAAACAACATCAAGTACAATCAAGAGCGCGTGCATTTCTTGTTTAGGCTAAGTCAACCACAACAACCACAAGGTGAGTTCATATGCCCCTTTCTAATCTTAACTGATTTTAAACTCTCGGGGCTGAGAAACATGCTTAACTTTTATTTATTTAAAAATTTTCGTTTAACATATTGCTATACTTTGATTAGATAATATTGCTTGACTTATTATCATTTATCATTGTATGCATGCTTGTGTGATTATGATATGACAGGAACAACTAAGATGAATATGATAATATAACTTCATAAATCATCAACACAACCGAATAATAGTTATAAGATTATATCTTACAACGCTTAATTATTCTCGCAAGAACAGATTATCACAGGCGAACATGATGACAACAACAACAAAACACATGAATGATATGAAGATAATATATCTTCATAATATCATTCAACACTAGAGTTAACTAAGTGGAATAAGACAAGTGCTTATAACACTTAGCTTACAACTCAACACATATTACAAGAGAACATGGAACGAGAATCATCCACCACCTGAGTCGACTAAGTGTAGTAAGACTAGTTCTTACCACAGCTTAGTGATAACATGGTGACTACATGGAATAACAAGGAATGACAATCATGATAATGTAACTTCATGATAACAACATCATTCACACAATAATTAACATAATGTAATAAGACAAGTTCTTATTTAACCTTGTTAACAACAGCGAGAACATACAACATTGAGAACAAATAACACTGATGAACACGCAATACAATTGATTACTATTGAACTGTCTGCATTATATCATTTCAATCATGTGCCATGTAGTTAAGTTTGATCACTGTAAGCCCCTTATAATTTGCTGACCAGTTAATTTGACGTGACTAAACCGACGATAGCATAGTGGTACCATAGGTTTGACAAACCTCCAGCTTGTAGGGCTAGTATGTTGATCGTATTGATTCATTAGCCGGTAACGTACGACCGGTGACAGGGCGACTTCAAGTCCGGGTCTGGAAGGCGACACATGGTGATATTAATCTGCAGTGATATTGCAATCAATCCAGCAGGATCCTATTGACTAGTAGATTGAGAAATTGATCTTCTCTCATGTTATACTACTGGTAATAGATTTCGTTGAGGCCTACGGCTACACAAGGTGGTAGAGGTAAATCGGATGCATCATAATCTGATTACATGAGGATTGCAATGGATTCCTTTTAAGCTCTATGCACTACAATTGAGAACAAATATCAAATGGTTAACTAACACTTATATTATCAACAGTGATTAACAGTTAACCCCTCAAGAACAGAATAATAACAAGGATCAGATTAAATTAATCTAATTTCCTTAACACATTGAGGGTTTATCAATACTTTGGTTTGATAACTAAAATCCTCTTATTATATTATTCTACATATGATACAACGGGTGATGAACACAGACGGACGGGTGAAATGAAATGGATATCCATAGTTGTATTACAAGTGGCATTAAGTTCTATTAGATATGTGGTGGGATGTTGGCTAGGGCTTAGTTCCCTTACATATGCCCTATATATAAGCATATCTAATAGGATGAGATATCACTTGTAAATATAACTATGGAGAGGCCATTGTGTGACGGGTGAATCAAACAACTTACAAACAACAAGTATGACATTGTAATTGTGCATGTGAACATTTCAAGGCTTTCAAATATCAAACTTATGAACTCACCAACCTAGTGTTGACTCTGTTTTAAATGCATGTTTTCTCAGGTGACGAACAGGTTTAGTCACCAGGATTACAGGGACATAGCTAGTGGACTTTGAGAATGCCTAGCTACTTTTGTGTTACATACTTTTGGATGACAAAACCATGAATCATCTTTTGTATATCTTGTACAGATACAAGATATGAACTCAATGATTCTTTTGATTAGATTTACCTGGTTAAATTATGAGGAAACAATGTAATTTATCTTTGTAATTCTATTTCATTGTCATGTTAGCATTTCTCATTTATTTATCATGTGCTATGTAAACAATCTGATCATTTCGATTATCACAACGATATCGCGCCCCGGGAACCTTCCGCCAGGCGGGAAAGTCAATCCAGCCCGCCGGTTCGGGGTGTGACAGTGCTTCTATAGTAGGCGAGACAACCAAAAACTCTCAAGTATTCATAATTGGGTTTGGAATTGTACAACACCTCATAAGGCATTTTGTTGAAAATTACTTCAAATGAAATTCGGTTTATAACTTGTGTTGTTAAGTTGCATTCCCCCAAAACTTTGTTGGTAAATTTGCTTCAAACTTTAAAGCACTTGCAGTTTCCAATAAGTGTCAATGGTTTCACTCCACCACACTGTTTTGTTGTGGCTTGTGTTGACAAGTTGTCTCTAGAATGATTCCATCCTTGGCATAAACATCAAGCATATGATTTGAGGTGAACTCCCCACCGTTATCACATCTTATCCTCTTAATTTTCTTTTCAGGCTGTGTTTGTATCATTTTGTGAAAAAATCACAAGACAAGTTCTTTCCTAGTGTTAGTGTTTAAGAAGAAATACCTACATGGCTCAATTAAAGTCATCCAAAATAGTCAAAAAAATAATTTGCATGTGTGAAGGAAGGCAATGGGTATTTACCCCATATGTCACAATAAAATAAATCAAAACAAGCATTGGTTTTGGTGATATTAATCGGAAAAGGTAATCTTGTAAACTTGGCTGTCATCCATGAATCACAAATGTTTTTGGAATTCAAGATATCATTTTTGTTTAGATAACCAACATGGGAAATTTTAGAATTTGATAGGTGACCTAATCTCTTCTGACATGCATCAATGGTGGTCACCATTGCTTGTCATTTGTCTCCCAACATTTTCATCTCATATAAACCATATTTGTAATCACCAACTCCAATCAATGTCCTCGAACATAAGCATTGAATTACACAAAACTCAGGAAAGAATGTTATGGCACATTGTAAGTCTTGTGATAATTTACCAACAGACAATAAGTTGCATTTAAACTTAAGAAAACATAGGACTTCTTTGACCCTCATTCCATTTGGTAGAGAAAAATCCCCTCTACCTTCAACAGCTTAGCTTCACCATTTGGTATAGTGACATGCAGTTCATAATTTCTTTTCATTTTATTTTTAAGCATAGAATCATCATATGTTATATGCTCGGCAGCACTAGAGTCAATAAGCCATTTACATACTTTGACAAGGTTACAACCACATTGGCTAGGGTGCATTCGCCTTTTTGGTTGCGCCATCTATGTGTTTAAAGCATCCATCCCTGTTGTGCCTTTTTTTTCTTACAAAAGGTGTAATGTTCCACATGTTCACTATTGTTGCTCCTTTTGTCCTTTTTTAGTTTGAATCTGCTATGGAATTGGTTTTGATCCTGTTTTGCAGAAACATGAGTTTAAAAACCTCTGCCTTAGTGATGGGTCTTTTGGCTACTTAGGCTGCCCTTTGTTGTTCATCGCCAGCCATGGTGGTGGACCTGTTACGATTTCTCTATACCATAAAGATTTTTATTATGGTATAAGATATCATCATCGATCGCTCATCTTAAACTACTAATGAAAAAGTGGAGTCCTTCAACATCTTAAAATATACAAACGTATAAAACAACAATGAAGCCTATAAAATAGGTGATATCTATGGAAGGGGATAAAAAAGAGAATAACATATATGTTGGAAATCAGAGTTAAAGATTCACAATAAACACACAACCAAAAAAACGTTTTTAGGCAATCGATTCTTCACTCTTAAATTATCAAAAGAAAAAAGTACAATACATAAAGAAAGAACTCAACAAGAGAAAAACTACCCACTGCTTTCTATCACTACATAAAAACAGGAAATAAAGAACCCACATACGGATCATGCATGCTCAACAATCAACGTTGCATGAATTACAAAACACCCAAACATAATTACTAAATTGCCCTTTAATTTAATTCTCATTAAAACTTTCAATATATAGTGGGAAAAAAATAAATGTTCCAATATATCCTTCTATATATTAATAAGAAACCAGCGCGATGCAGTGGCACGGACCCATTTCCAAATCGTTAAATGTAACACCTTACTTTTAATAAGTTATTTAGAAACGTGTGGAATTATGGTCCCTGATATTTCAAAAATTTCTGCATAACTCACCTTGAAAAACATAAATTCCTTACAAAATATAAACATGGTTTAACATTATAAAAATAAAGTAAAGATTATAACCCAAATCACTAATAACCAATCGCTTAAAAGGTTTTATCATATTACGCACCCCTTATCATGGAGTAATTAAAAATATTTGATTAAGAATCATACCATTGCATTGTAAATCCATTCGTAAATCCAAGGCCCTGCACAAAATATATAAACTCAATATTCAACTTCAAGTGCACCATTTATATAACATATTAATTTACCTTTAACTACAGAATCTTAGTTGCAGCATACTTTTCCATATAGAAACGACAAATATATGAGTTCTGAAGCTAATAAACGATCAACTTTCATTCTAATAAATCTCATTGCAGTTTTCGCAGACAATATTCAGCGAAAGTTTGATACCATACTTAATTAATCAAGACAAGCCAAGTTCATCAATAACTAATATATGATAGTCTTCAAAAATAAAACTTAATATTCGACTTAAAGCAAAAGAGGGCATAAACAACCCTAATCAACAATGTTGAAACCATAACATAAATTATGAATTTTAAATCTAGTTCAAAGGCCGCGAAAATAATAAAGTAGATTTATAAATATACTCCAAAAGTGTTAGGTACCAAAGGTTTCCCTACCATCTCTTCTTCCTAATTAATCGTCCTGAAATATATGTTTAATAGAGTTTGGATCAACATAAAGCTAGTGAGCTCGAGTAGTTAAAAGATTTAATAAGTAAATAATTTAGTAGTCTTTGTAATAAATAAGGACAAATTATATTTCATGTACAATATACAAGTCGTAAAGCTAATCATGCACCACACTCATGTTCTCAAATGGCCATATTTGGCTTTTTTTCCATGCATAAGTTCATTTCTTAGGTATTAACTTCAAATGTTAATAATTATGAAACAACGATTTACGTTTTTCAGTGGGGATTCCACTATGTGTGGGGATTTCTTAGAAAGCGATAGCCATAATACTAATGGCCCAAACTGGGTTAATGATGTCCAAACGGGGTTAAGGATGTGATCCACAAAAGGAATACAATAGAAGTAACAAGTCTTTGATAATAGTACACATAAAGTTTTAGTAGCTTGTATTTCATCCCAAAACTATGTAAAGAAGGGAGATGTCTTCACGAAACTCACTCATCGAGTTTAAGATTAGCTAATAAGGTAGCGAGTAGAGTATTCCAAGTAGTGCCTTTCCAGGATAGGTGGATACCTGTGTTTGAAGATGTTGTTTTGATTAAACGTAGTTGTTATCACAATTGCGCTCCATGCAAAGTATCATATTTTACTTGTGCCATTTTCAGATGTCTTTATAAATTATAACATTTATATTGTATCTTTATGCATGTAAATTCTTGTAATGGTTTAATGTGTACTATTTCTAATGCTTGTGTGACATACTTAACTTATCAATTGGGCTTTCAAATTATTTTTACATATAAAGTACTATTGAGCATACTAAACTCATTTAGCTATTTAAAATCAAATGATGCGTTTATAAGACTTAAACTTATCTAAATATATATGTTCTTGTTTAAATATTTTAAAGAAACTATTTAGTATAATATTTTCTGATTAAATCAATCTGATATATTTAGTGGGTTCGTTTGGCTGGTATGGCCCATAATGCATTTTATCCATCATAAATTAAATAGTTTAAGGCCCATACAGTTTAGTAAAAATATTTTTATCATTCAGAAAATATTAAGTTAAATAATGATAAATTGTTAATAGCTTGTATATATGTAAAAGCTCGTTTTTACACGTTTTGCCTTAAAACTTAAAAAGTGTCTATTGTCCTTCCTAACATCCCAAAGTTTTCTAGTGTGTGTATATATATAGGGAAATGATCAAATGTTAACCCATTTTTATTTCGATAACCGAATAACTACATTTTATTACTTTGGGGCACACAATAAAGTAAATTTAAGGGTGTAGATTTTTTTTTTAATTAATGTAGGGCACAATTACACTAATAAAGAAATAAGAAAAAACATACACCTTTAGATTACTTTAATGTAGCCTCCAAAGTAATAAGATGTAGTTATTCAGTTATCGCAACAAGGAAGTGTTAACATTCGAACCATCCCCTATATATGGTTCCATTGTTAACCCAATTTAATTGTGGTAACCCAGATAATTCTCATAAGATCAACCCAAATCTTTGGTTTTTTTCATGATCTTTATTACACTAGTGCAAGACTATGTTATTTTATGTCTATGAGCTAATTCACGAGCGTACGTGAAATCACACTAATGTAAAGTTTTGTCATTTTTTAATAACGTTTAAAATTTGTCAAAACTTTACACTAGTGCATTTTCGCGTACGCTCGTGAATTAGCTCATACACATAAACGAACATAGTCTTGTACATGTATAATAAATGTCATTAGAAAAACCAAAGATTTGGATTGATCTTATAAGAGTTATTTAGGTTACCATAATTAAAAAGTGTTATTAAAAGAACCAAATCCTATATATACACACTTATATATGTTCTGTAAAATTACCAAAAGCAATTGATTTAATCATTTAAACGCATCGGTTTCATAATTAATTTTGCGCAAAATATGTTGATGACTTATTTAAATGCCATAACATGCCAAAATATGATAATATATATTATTTATTATAAACTAAACTTATAAAATTTCCGTAATTAATATGCTCAAGAGAAGGAACCATTTTGTTGTTTTTAACATGTCAACTCGGTAATACAAGAGTTTTAAGTTTAGCCCTTGATATAAATAAATTATAAAATATTTTAACTATTTATAACATAATTTGATATGATTTAAACTTCTAGAATGTTTGGATTTCTGGATTTGGTGTTTGTGTCGATTTTGAGATTTTAACATGTTATTTCGATTATTTTAATGTATTAGTTGTTACATGCGTCATATTGTTGTTATGTTGCTTCTATTTTAATATATTTTTAATTATTTTAAGTTATAAGTAATGTTTTTTTATATATAACAAGTGATCATGTACTAAAAAAGGTGCTAAGCGCAAACTACAGATATAAAATACAAGTAAACTTATTAGAATAATACCCTTCTCAATATTGCTTTGTCTTGACCGTTGTTTGGCCAAACTTTGCCAGAGGGGCTGCTGTTTTCAGAGATTCAAGGGCTGTGAAAATTATTAAGAAGAATGGATAGGGTTTAGAAAGAGTAGAGGTGCATGGGTGATATTGGTTGTGATGAAAACTATGTTTTAACACATGCATTCTTCTTGCATACCAGGGTTTCAATCATGAATTCAAAACACACGGGTTTTGAGACAAAAAGAGTGTAAATTCTTGTTAAAAATATATCTTTAGTTGTTGTTAAGTAATACTAGAAATTGAAGTGTTTTTATGTTTCAAAAGTCCACTTTCGTACATGCAATCTTGTTGCATGTTAGTACTACTCAATACCTACCCACCGAATCAAACAACTAAGTTAACTGATTGTGTATAGCAAACGTGGGATCTTTAGTGGCACAACTCACAATATACACATTTAGTTTACATGGTAATACTAACATCTCATAAGTCACAGCATGGAGAACAGTTTCACATACTCTCTCGAAAACAGGTAGGGGTAACAAAATTTACCTTGATTTGATGAATAATTGGATTTTCCCTTTATAAGCTAGTAGATCAGAATAATCAAAATCTGAGTCCTCCAGTTTTGATATCATGTAACACAGTGAGGATGGTGTTCTAATATGTTTTGATCGGTTATGATTCCTATTTTGGTTATAAGATGATTTTATATATTAAGTTTTAAGTATATATTTTAACAGGTTTAACTTTGGTTAGTCACTTGTATTGATTTTTTTTTTGTTTTAGGTGTTTTTTACGTGAGTGCATGGAAAATAGGTGGTTTTGTAGGGTGTTTTTGGTTTTAGGTAATCCGCTACTTGTAGTAGTGAAAGATGGTGAGATGGCATTCATAATACACGGTCTAAGGATCCGCTACTTGGAGTAGCGGAAGACGTGAACAACCCAAAATTTTCATGTTAAACGAGTAGGTGTGTATTGAGGATAATGAACCACATCCGCTACTACAAGTAGCGGAAACAGTCCTTATTTTAATTAAATCAGCCACTCATCATCCCGCCGTGACATGGATTATATAAAGTTATAAACTCATTTAATACGTGTCATGCATGCAGAATATGGATGTGAAATGAAATGCTGTACAAAGTATTGGGGACTGATTTTTCAATCTTAAAAACCCTAGTTTTTTGTAGTGGAATGCGGGCCTTAAAATTTGACAGTGCTTAACAAAATACTTGTTAATATCACAATATATATAAGTTGGGATAATCTTTCACTATCCATCACGATAATATAAATATAAGATGGTAATTATATTTTTCATTTTAAACTACATAAGTTATTCATTCTATTAAATATTAACATATAATTCTTTTTGTAGATTTGATGATCGGGGAAAAAACCACAACGATTTCATTGTTGAAGATGACGATTCCGACGATAAGTAAAGACGTTTTTATTTTGATGTTTTGTTTTTGAACTTAAATATATTAAGTGTGTTGGATGATTTGAAATGTTTGGTTTTGTGTGAACTTTTGATTTATATTATCATGATGGATAGTGAAAGATTAGCCCAACGTATATGTATGGTGATACTAACAAGTATTTTATTAAGCACTGTCAAATTTTAAGGCCCGCATTCATCTAGTAAAAAAAATCTATAAACATAATAGTCTTGGATTACTTATTCATTACCATCACCTCCGTGCTTCAAACTTACAATTTATGTACCCATCAAACAAATTGCGGTCACATTTGTATATAAAAATATGCACAATTTCATTAGTGTTTTTGCATCAAAGGAAGCTGGTGTTAAAATGAACAACTTGCAGCATTTCATTTCACATCCATATTATGCATCCATGACACATATTAAATGAGTTTATATAATCCATTTCATGGTGGGATAATGGGTGGCCGATTTAATTAAAATAAGGACTGCTTCCGTTACTTGTAGTAGCATATGTGGTTAATTATCCTTAATACACACCTACTCGTTTAACATGAAAATTTTGGGTTGTTCACGTCTTCGGCTACTCCAAGTAGCGGATCCAGTCCATGTGGCAGCCTCTTCAAATTACACCGTGTATTATGAATTCCATCTCACCATCATCCGCTACTACAAGTAGCGGATTACCTAAAACCAAAAACAACCTACAAAACTGTAACGACCGGTTTTAACGGTCATTTGTGTTTTAGTAAACAAATGTTATTATGTTTTAAATTAAGTTGAAATAATAATATAATAACATTTTTGGGGTATTAAGGTTATCTAGTAACTAACTTGATTAGGTTGGTTAAGTGAGTTAACTAGTTTAAAAGTTTGAGGGGTTGAATTTGCCAATTGGGCAAACTAGTAATTGGAAGGGATAAGAGACTTTGACTTAGTCAAAGTCTCATAATTCTTGAAGTTGTGTGTGTGTATATGTATGAGAGGAAGAAAAGGGGGAAGATGAAGAAACTTGACCTAGCTTCCAAATTCGTGGTTCTTGAAGCTTTAATCCAAGATTGAAAGCTTAAATCACTATCCTTTGTGATTACTAACAACTTGTAAGTGATTTGTGATTCTTAATTTGATGTTAGTCACGATTTCTTGAGATGAACAAGATATGGGTTTTTCTCAAATCTTGAAATTAGTTGTTTAAATAAGTTAGAAATCATGAATAGATGTTTGTTATGAGTTTAAAACAATCAAACTACTAGTTGATATGTTATTTGGTTGAATTTGATTTTATATGGATTTGGGTAACTTGAGAAGTTAAGAGAAAATCCATATGATAGTGTTTATCAACTAGTAGGAAGGTTGAAGGCATGGTTTTGATTGTGTGATTCATCAATTTTGACTAATCCTATATAAAAATGATGAATTGGTGATTTTGAGTTGGATTGGTTAATGCTTAAACATTATAGAGATTAGTGTAATAGATTGATGCACACCAAGTGTTTGTAGAAATGCCAATAGTTTGATTTTTAGTCAAAGTTGGTGAAGTGAATCATGAAACTTGTTTGAAGTGATTATCATTGTAAAATAGAGAATTTGATAGTCGATGAATTGACTTAGATAAGTCAATGTAAATCTTAACTAGAATGATAGTTAAGAGAATTTAAATTTGATGTGAAATAGGTGGTGGTATTGGAAGTGCAAATTCAAAGAGAAGGCAAATCACCATTTGTTAATCTCTAATCCTAGTGCTAAGGTAAGTTATCTAACTTGCTAAACACCATATATGTGAAGTAGTAATAGTCTACTTATTAAATTGGTTTGACTATGGATGGTTTGGTTCATAGTGTTGTCGTTGATTGGGCAGTTTGACTTATTTAGTCAAACTGTGCATATCTAATTTGGTGATTGAATTGTGATTAGTGG
This sequence comes from Mikania micrantha, assembly GCA_009363875.1. Taxonomy (NCBI): domain Eukaryota; kingdom Viridiplantae; phylum Streptophyta; class Magnoliopsida; order Asterales; family Asteraceae; genus Mikania; species Mikania micrantha. The sequence goes on along the minus strand of CM018686.1, from coordinate 35,799,285 downwards.
CAATGACATTGAGTGTTAATTGATGTGTTAGTTTCACAATTGAATTAAATTGGTTATGAATTGTTAAATTCATAAGAAATAGAGTTGATTGTGTGGTTTGGCTTATTTGGTCAAACTATGTATGTATATCACCCTATGGGATGGTGATTATGTGTAGTCCATTAATTGAGTTGCCTGGATTATGAATTGTTGAATTCATATTTGAATGGAATTGGTTATGAATTGTTGAATTCATAGTTGAATTGGATTAATTATGAATTGTTTAGTTCATAATTGAAATTGGTTTGATTGGTAGGTTTGACTTTTTTTAGTCAAACTGCATATAGATCATAATATTTAAATTATGACTTTGTGTAATTGAATTGAATGTCAACTGGTTGGGTAAATCTATGATAGAAGTATCGGAGGATGAATATCATAGAATCATGGTTTATAAATGTTATAAACCTATGAAGAGTTGGTTGATTGAAATCTATGATGGAAGGACTAGAGTGTGAACATCATAGTAAATTGTTTGGTTGATTGAAATCTATGATGGAAGGACTAGAGTGTGAACATCATAGTAAATTGTTTGGTTGATTGAAATCTATGATGGAAGGACTAGGGTGTGAACATCATAGTATGAATTGAAATTGTTGATTACTTCACCACTTGAATGTGGAAGTAAAATTTGGTAAGTTATGATGGAAGTACTTGGGTGAGAACATCATAACTATGTTGAATATCAATTACCACTTGAGTGTGATAATTGAGTTGATTTGGTTGAAATTGATTAATTGAGTTAAATTGTTTAAGTCTATAATGGAAGTACCTAAGGGTGAACATTATAGTAATTATTGTTGAAATATGATTGGTTATCAATAGAATAATCAATTGGGTTGATTTGAATGGAAGTTGGAGGGTTAAACCCTTTGTGGTGACTTTGACTCATTATGAGGTCTTGATTTCACCATAGATTGATTTGATGTAAAATTATGTTTGAATTCATTATATTATGATCCAAACATGATTTTAATCCATATTATATGTATATGGATGAATGGAATGGGTTTTGAAAGGGTCAGAGCGTTAATTGCTTGAAATTGAAATTTTGACCCGTTTAGAGAATTTGATTCACAAATGGATTTAATTGGTATCCAATTATGTTTGGATATGTTATGATTTGAATTTGAGGAGTTGGTACTCCATATAATATGAATTGGAAACTTGGGATTTAGTTTCGGGTGGTTTGGAGCAATCGAAAGTGGTTGAAAAGGTCCGAAACGCGAAAAAATTGGGTTTCTGCACATGCAGGGGCCGTAGGCTACGACCCTGGGTGTAGGCTACGGCCTAAGGGTTCTGTCCCAGTGGGCGTAGCTACGGCTGGGGGTTTCTGGATTTTCATGTTTTTGATGCCGGAATCGCGTTTTAAGGCCTAGAACCTTTCCGTTTCGAACCATAACTTATATTTGGATAATCTTACTTAGTTCTTATGAACTAATGGTGAAATTATATGTGGTGTTTGTAGGTTGGAAGTAGATGACGCGTTAAAGCTCATGATCGGGGTGCGTAAGTTGAAAATTCAAACGTTTTGGTAAATATTGGTTGTTGGGTTTTCATACAAACTATTGTATGATGATTTTTGAATGAAATTAGTCATTTAACAAGTATATATTACTTGTGTAAATGTTTTTGACGCTTCCGCATAAGACTTTGATAAATATTTGAGTTAAAACTTAACCGGGACCTAATTTAGACACGTGTAAGCGTGTATGGATTTTGGGGTGTTACAAGTTGGTATCAGAGCCAATGGTTTGAGTGAATCAAGTGCGTCGCGAACATTTGATCTCAAACTCTTGTGCTCTTGATATAAATTGATAACGTTTGAGTTGAAGACCCGATCATGAAGCTGAATGCATGAGGTTAGCACATCTAATTCCTACATTACATTGTTGAATTACTTGTTGGATATTGAAATTGAAATGATGTTGATTGATTATTTGGAACCTAAATCTTTGTTCTAAGTGTGAAATGGACGAAATAAGGAAACAAATATATGATGTATGTATCATTACGTCTGGCCAACGTATTAGTACACACATGATATAAACGAAGCCTTATGGAAACCATTTGATATTTAGGTCATTGAAATTAGGTGAGGTGTTAGAAATTGGTTTGAAAAGTGATTGTAGGATCACTAAAAATTTGGTTTATGGTTAGTAGTAAATAGTGCACCTGTGCACTTAAATTTGAATGTTGTGAATTGAATGTTGACTTATTAACATAAGTCTTGATGAAATTGGTGAATGTTGTGACATAGTTGCATAACTTGTGATAGTGTCATTATATGCTTTATAATAATTGACACATGGAATCTGGGATGATTCATATTGGTGAGAAGGGTAATGTAAGACCATTGTTAATGGCATTTGGGTGATAAACCACATGTGTGTTGTGAAACATATAAGACCACTAGCAAGTGGCATTGAAATTGTTATGTAAAACCACTAGAGAGTGGTGTTAAAAAAATTGAAATTGATATGTAAAACCACTAGAGAGTGGTGTTAAATTTTTTTTTTTTGAATTTGTCATATAAGACCACATGTGTGTGGCATTGGTTTATCATGTAAGTCCATATTGAAATGGCATTGATTTGACATGTAAGTCCACATTGATGTGGCGTTGTACTAATCCACGAATGGGTGGGTTAAATAGTTGATCTAATTAAATAATTTGATTTTGGTTATTGATGTGAGGAAATTAGTCAGATGAACTGACAATGGTGTTGTTTACACAATATGGTCAATTGAATAAAAATGACCCGTTATGATGTAAACAATACAACATGATAATGTTGTTAATGATTGGTGAGGTAAATGTGATTTTATACAATTGTTGTTTAAATATTGGTTAAACAACTTATTGTAAGACCACGGGGGAGTGGCATTTGATATAATCCGCATTCTTGTGGAAAGAAATTGATAAAGGCGGATATGGTTTGGAGTGATCCACCTAGATAAAGGATACTCATGTTTGAAACTACTTGTTAATTTAAGTAGTTGGTTGGTATATGAAATAGTATACTTGAATGTGTTATTATGGGAGACTATGACCCATTGACTTGCCTAATGATGCAAGTAATTGAACATGTCAATTGGACATGATATTTGTTTGTGAATGATCCACAAAGGTGTGGACATCTCTTTTTGAAAACATATGTTGTGAGAAGTTGATTACATGATTTTATGTAATGCTATGTTTAATTAGAATTTGAGTTCTAAAGAATTGAAATTTGACAATAGTTGAGTGATGATATATGTCTTAGGATACTTTGATTATCCTTAAAGACATTTGGGATGTAAGTATATGTTAATATACATAACAAATCATTTGAGCATTGACATGTGAAAATGATTATGTGATTGAAATTGTTGGGAACATAATATATTAGCAAAGATGAGGTAGAATGATAAATGACTTATACATGTTGGCATAAGTGTCATAAGTCATTATTGATTAAAAATTTAAACTGTTATGGGCTTGATATGCCTTAAGTAAAATAAAGTGTTTCAACACTTGATGTTGTTATGCACTATTTCATGTTTTGACATAAGTGTCATAACAAATTAAATTGTTAATATAAACATGTGATTGTGAAAGCTGCTTATGCTTTACTTGAAAGAAGCTATAGCTAACACATGTTTGTAGATTGATGTGATTATTTGATTTGTATAATAAGAAGTTTGTGAATTTCTTAAATTGAAATATCCTTGTGTGATAGGATGATGATATAAATGAGTAATGTATTCTGTATGTGATACCATTATCATGAGTTGAAAAAGAGTAATCACATCTCGTGATATGGGTTTAATACCTTAGTAAATCACTAAAGAATACAAATAGGGTTGTGTAAGACAGTTTGATTGTTATATTGATGTTTTCAACTGGTTATGACATTATAAAATAATCAGTGCCTGTTAACATCATCCAAATAACATTGGACTTTCAGGAATTGATATATTATGCATAAGTGAAGAATACCATAATGAATATGAAATGTGGATAATAATAACAAGTATAGACATAATGTGATTATGTGGTAAATACTTGTGGTACATATTCATTTATGCTGGTGAATTGGTTATTGGTTGTATCATAAAAATTGATTTAGTTTCTGGGGCAAAGCAAATTGCTAAAGCTCCGTATTGGTTGGTATAGATCGATATGCCAGAATTGTTGTGTTGATTAAATGACTACTTGATAGATGTTTAGTAGTGCTTTGAAATTTGTAAATTGAACATCCCATAATGGTTATGGTCATAGTTGATTATGCAAATGCTTGGGTTCATAGTTACTTGATTCTAATGATTTAAGTGCACACGAACCATTAGTAACAAGCAATATTGATTGTATTAGTTAGAAAGGTTGAGTTCATTGGTATTATATGGTGGAAGTACCGGAGGGAGAACGCCATATATAAAATAGTAAGTTACTTAATTTACTAATACTATATGTATAGTAAGTTAAGCCTACTAATGGAAAATTGATTTGTATCAATCGGATATAAAATAAATGAATGGTTGACTAATGAAGGTCAACTGTGTGATTTGTGATCATGAATAATTGATTTTATAAAATTTGGAAGACTATGATGGAAGTACCAGAGGGTGAACATCATAGTCACAATAGTTGAAACTAGGTTAATTCAAGTAATTAATCAAAAGAATTGTTAAAACGAGTGTTGTTCTAATTGAAACATGTTTGGGTGAAAAGACATGTTTGGAAATTGTTTGAATTTTAATTGAAGTTGATGGTTTTAGAAAAAATTGGTATATGTTGAATTTGGTGTAATCACTAGTGTTAGTGAACACCATAGTGCTATATAGTCAAAATTATTGCAAAACAATAATTGATGACTAATCATGTGATGTTAGTACATGTGAGGGTAATAAACAATGGGATGTTAGGAGGAGTTAAAGTCTTTTAGAAGACTAAATTTGATTATGCTATCGAGTGATTACGTAGCATATGTTGTAGTTGAGAAAGTAATTGGCGGAAGAATCCGCTTATATACTAATTGATAATTTGAAATTGATACTAGATTGAACTATGTTGAAAAGAGAAAGAGTGAGATAATGACATATTACTCATATCTTTTTGAGGTGTAAACAGGTTTCGGGGACGAAACCTTTGTAAGGGGAGGAGAATTGTAACGACCGGTTTTAACGGTCATTTGTGTTTTAGTAAACAAATGTTATTATGTTTTAAATTAAGTTGAAATAATAATATAATAACATTTTTGGGGTATTAAGGTTATCTAGTAACTAACTTGATTAGGTTGGTTAAGTGAGTTAACTAGTTTAAAAGTTTGAGGGGTTGAATTTGCCAATTGGGCAAACTAGTAATTGGAAGGGATAAGAGACTTTGACTTAGTCAAAGTCTCATAATTCTTGAAGTTGTGTGTGTGTATACGTATGAGAGGAAGAAAAGGGGGAAGATGAAGAAACTTGACCTAGCTTCCAAATTCGTGGTTCTTGAAGCTTTAATCCAAGATTGAAAGCTTAAATCACTATCCTTTGTGATTACTAACAACTTGTAAGTGATTTGTGATTCTTAATTTGATGTTAGTCATGATTTCTTGAGATGAACAAGATATGGGTTTTTCTCAAATCTTGAAATTAGTTGTTTAGATAAGTTATAAATCATGAATAGATGTTTGTTATGAGTTTAAAACAATCAAACTACTAGTTGATATGTTATTTGGTTGAATTTGATTTTATATGGATTTGGGTAACTTGAGAAGTTAAGAGAAAATCCATATGATAGTGTTTATCAACTAGTAGGAAGGTTGAAGGCATGGTTTTGATTGTGTGATTCATCAATTTTGACTAATCCTATATAAAAATGATGAATTGGTGATTTTGAGTTGGATTGGTTAATGTTTAAACATTATAGAGATTAGTGTAATAGATTGATGCACACAAAGTGTTTGTAGAAATGCCAATAGTTTGATTTTTAGTCAAAGTTGGTGAAGTGAATCATGAAACTTGTTTGAAGTGATTATCATTGTAAAATAGAGAATTTGATAGTCGATGAATTGACTTAGATAAGTCAATGTAAATCTTAACTAGAATGATAGTTAAGAGAATTTAAATTTGATGTGAAATAGGTGGTGGTATTGGAAGTGCAAATTCAAAGAGAAGGCAAATCACCATTTGTTAATCTCTAATCCTAGTGCTAAGGTAAGTTATCTAACTTGCTAAACACCATATATGTGAAGTAGTAATAGTCTACTTATTAAATTGGTTTGACTATGGATGGTTTGGTTCATAGTGTTGTCGTTGATTGGGCAGTTTGACTTATTTAGTCAAACTGTGCATATCTAATTTGGTGATTGAATTGTGATTAGTGGCAATGACATTGAGTGTTAATTGATGTGTTAGTTTCACAATTGAATTAAATTGGTTATGAATTGTTAAATTCATAAGAAATAGAGTTGATTGTGTGGTTTGGCTTATTTGGTCAAACTATGTATGTATATCACCCTATGGGATGGTGATTATGTGTAGTCCATTAATTGAGTTGCCTGGATTATGAATTGTTGATTTCATATTTGAATGGAATTGGTTATGAATTGTTGAATTCATAGTTGAATTGGATTAATTATGAATTGTTTAGTTCATAATTGAAATTGGTTTGATTGGTAGGTTTGACTTTTTTTAGTCAAACTGCATATAGATCATAATATTTAAATTATGACTTTGTGTAATTGAATTGAATGTCAACTGGTTGGGTAAATCTATGATAGAAGTATCGGAGGATGAATATCATAGAATCATGGTTTATAAATGTTATAAACCTATGAAGAGTTGGTTGATTGAAATCTATGATGGAAGGACTAGAGTGTGAACATCATAGTAAATTGTTTGGTTGATTGAAATCTATGATGGAAGGACTAGAGTGTGAACATCATAGTAAATTGTTTGGTTGATTGAAATCTATGATGGAAGGACTAGGGTGTGAACATCATAGTATGAATTGAAATTGTTGATTACTTCACCACTTGAATGTGGAAGTAAAATTTGGTAAGTTATGATGGAAGTACTTGGGTGAGAACATCATAACTATGTTGAATATCAATTACCACTTGAGTGTGATAATTGAGTTGATTTGGTTGAAATTGATTAATTGAGTTAAATTGTTTAAGTCTATAATGGAAGTACCTAAGGGTGAACATTATAGTAATTATTGTTGAAATATGATTGGTTATCAATAGAATAATCAATTGGGTTGATTTGAATGGAAGTTGGAGGGTTAAACCCTTTGTGGTGACTTTGACTCATTATGAGGTCTTGATTTCACCATAGATTGATTTGATGTAAAATTATGTTTGAATTCATTATATTATGATCCAAACATGATTTTAATCCATATTATATGTATATGGATGAATGGAATGGGTTTTGAATGGGTCAGAGCGTTAATTGCTTGAAATTGAAATTTTGACCCGTTTAGAGAATTTGATTCACAAATGGATTTAATTGGTATCCAATTATGTTTGGATATGTTATGATTTGAATTTGAGGAGTTGGTACTCCATATAATATGAATTGGAAACTTGGGATTTAGTTTCGGGTGGTTTGGAGCAATCGAAAGTGGTTGAAAAGGTCCGAAACACGAAAAAATTGGGTTTCTGCACATGCAGGGGCCGTAGGCTACGGCCCTGGGTGTAGGCTATGGCCTAAGGGTTCTGTCCCAGTGGGCGTAGGCTACGGCCAGGCCGTAGGCTACGGCTGGGGGTTTCCGGATTTTCATGTTTTTGATGCCGGAATCGCGTTTTAAGGCCTAGAACCCTTCTGTTTCGAACCATAACTTATATTTGGATAATCTTACTTAGTTCTTATGAACTAATGGTGAAATTATATGTGGTGTTTGTAGGTTGGAAGTAGATGACGCGTTAAAGCTCATGATCGGGGTGCGTAAGTTGAAAGTTCAAACGTTTTGGTAAATATTGGTTGTTGGGTTTTCATACAAACTATTGTATGATGATTTTTGAATGAAATTAGTCATTTAACAAGTATATATTACTTGTGTAAATGTTTTTGACGCTTCCGCATAAGACTTTGATAAATATTTGAGTTAAAACTTAACCGGGACCTAATTTAGACACGTGTAAGCGTGTATGGATTTTGGGGTGTTACAAAAACAACCTATTTTCCATGCATTCACGTAAAAAACACCTAAAACAAAAAAAATTCCACTTTTGTTTCATTTGATTTGTGACAAATGTTTTTGAAGATTACATCATTAACAAACGAAAGCACATTTCATTGTTCTTGAAAAAAACATTGATGTATCGATTGTGAGGATTACAGAATGAAAGTATGCGAGAAATCGTGAATGTGGGAGAAAACCATGCGCGAAACGGAGTTTCGAATTCTCTTAAATTGAAAAACGAAGAAAAATATCAAAATATCAAAATCAGGATTCTTCGCGGTACGCCTAGCCCCAACTTCCAAAGCTAGGCGGTACGCGAGCAACCAGAAATATCTGAATTCCGTGATCCGCGCGCTACACCAGGAACCAGATGGCCACGCTAGGCGGTATGCGCGGGACTAAAATATGTGAGGACTCCGTGACTATTCGCGGTACACCTAGAGCCAAAATGCCCCGCTATGCGGTATGCGAAGGATAAGGCGGTGGGAAAAGTTGGTTTTCTTCGTCAGAATTGCATGCAACATTTCATTCTTCTTCTTTCTCGAACTCTGAACACTACAGGCGAACAAAGCCAACTTTTCATCATCCAAACTCAGTTTTAGAGGCTTCTAAACCCACGGATCGTACAAGGGAACGCAACTACAAAACCTAATCATCGTTTGACAACCAGAAATCCGTCAGTTCGGGTAATGATTTGTTTTAACCTACTGATTTGATGATGGTTTGATTGGATCTTGTTTTTGAACGTAATGCAATAGTTAGGGTTGTTGATTATTGCCTAGATGATGGCTAGGAATGATTATAAATGAAGAACTTGATGTGTTAACGGGTAAATCCTTGTTTTGATCCATTGTAATGCCCGGTTTTCATGAAACTATAACAACGATTATAATGGTTTAAACCATTTAATTGGTGACAATGTATGTGATTAGTTTGATCAATCCTTGAAATGCAAGGTTAAATCCAAGTGTTTGAAACTAATCACAATCATTAAGATAATCATTGGAATAATTATATGATGTTTATGATAACAGTCAGATTAGTACGTTGAACATGGTTATTAAACCTATTCCAATGTCACATTATGATGTTTCATGATATCTGGATAATCAATAACAAGGATTGATCATTCCTAAGCCATAAATCCATCAAGAAACTGTTTCAGTACTATAATCAACAACAGTACCTATGTGGTTAATCTGAGATTATTCTGATTAATCAAACGTGTCATTAACCTTGTATTAGGAACCTGAATCAGTATAGGTTCCTACATTATCATATATTGTATGATTTGACATTAAACTAATTAATTAAGCATCTAATATCGGTTTGATGACTTTCACTGCAATGTCTTTAACATTGGACGTTCAGAAAGATCTAACCAGTAAGTTGAAACATAAATAACTCATTAAACATAAAGTAACACAGAATCACTCTATTATTACCAGTTTGTGCGATATTCTGCTATCAGTAAGACTTCATATGAGTTTCGTACAACCCCTTTTTATTTTTAATGTTTTATAAACACCGGGGTACTACTGTGGAACTTTTCTCAAACATATGATATGTATCACTGTTATCTGTGTGATTTCATATGAACAGGTTGTGAACTTGTGGATTTCATGGATTTTGCCTGTAGAACAGAACACTGTCACAATATCTAAAAGTCCTCATTCCTTGAACTGTATCTAGTGAACCCATGTGGGACCGAACGGGAAACAATGATAGTACTATCGGCTGACAACCCATTTGGCGGGAGCTTGCAACTCCCCTTGGTGTAAATGTTTGTTACATGTTTTTCAGAACTTCTTAATGTTGTGATAGACATTAAGATATAATGAGGCATAAAGATGTTACCGACGGGTAGTATTTTCGTAGAACAGAACGGAGTAGTCCGAAAGGAACTAGATACGGGTCCCATGGTTATCTTGAACTTTATATATCGAGAACTTGCATATCATATCATAATGTTTAACTTGAACATTACGAACTCCCCAGCTTTGTGCTGACCTTTCCAAACATAAAACTTTTGCAGGGAGACAGTGACCATCGGTGAGGCTGCACTTTTGAACACTTGTAATTAAATAAGTTAGTTTGTGTAATAAACTCAGTTTGTAAACTGCCAGTTTGGTTGTGATTACGAAACCCTTGTAATATGTTATCTTTAAGTTAATCTGCGTGTTTTGATACCGGATCAAGTAAGTCACGCCCCATCTCTTATACATGTCCACTATGCCTCCGCAACCTTCTCAGTGACATCATCAATAGGTGACGAGAGGTGCAGGTGTGACATGATTATTCCTACTACTCATATTCGTTGCTCCTTTGATTCTATCACACTCATATACGTATAATACCAAATTGTATGAAGTGTATTTCAATCAAACCTACATACCTGTGTAATTTACCATATACCTCACCCAGTACACACTCACATGCACGCAAATAACATCATGGCTTAAACCCTAATCTGCATACTCAAAATTCAACAACTCATTCGAATTCTAATAAACATACATATATACCTACTTATATATACACACACACTTGTACTAATTGCCTGCGTACATGCATATTTTCCTCAACCTAAATTTTGGTCTTTGGTTGTTATGAAAATTTCAAATCCCACAACCCAAACATACGTACATAAATGTACACTTCATGCATGGATACTCACCCGTAGCATAAGTGCATAACCCATACATATCCTAACCTAAATCTACCTACATGGTTACCATTTAACTTTAACAACCCATGCATACAGATATTATATACGCACATATGTGAAATATATGCATGCATACATATATATAGTCCTTCAAATTAAATCTTATCTCATGTACATACAAACTTCGTATACATACACATATTGATGGAGGTTGAAAAACGCTCCGAGGGGGCCGAAGATTTTTAGGAAAAAACGGAGGAGGTCGAACTCAATACTTATAAAATTTTCCAACGAAATACTACTAAATCGACCATTTTGAGTGAAAAAACGGAAATTTTTTGATGAGTTACTACTAAATCGACCTTTCCGACAGACAAAACAAGGGGCTGGGACACCACGAGGTGCTTCAAAAGGTCAGTCAATGCATACACATTACAAACATATGTTGGATGAAAACGAGGTGCAAGGAGTTGTCATACGAGTCGCCGAGATCCATACGATGCGCATATGATTGATGGGTGTAAAAATATAAAAGTTGGGTGTGTAAATAACCATGACGTTTTTGAAAATTTCTTATAGTAATTAATTATGTTTTCTAAGTATGTAATTATATTCTTTTCAAAAGTCACAAAACTTACAACGATGCTAACTCTCAAATGGTGAAGAATTTATACAAACTCATATAAGAAGAAAATGTTCTAAATGTGTTTCAATGATGTTAAAAAAAAAATCCAAGATTTGGCTTGATCTTGACGGATTCTTTCGATTTAACGCAATAAAGATGGTTATGTATACTTCCATCCCCTATGTATACACACACACTCACATATATATATATATCTGTGTGTGTGTGTGTATTATACGTATGTGTTTCGGCTAAAAATTAACAAGTATAATTTTTAGCAAAACCGAATTAGAAAAGTGGGGTATTGTGTTTTACAATCAAATATATCAAGTATATCAGTTTTGCGATAAAAATATCCTGAGGATCCCCGGGGATATTTCAGAATACGAAACATAAAAATAGCCAAACACACGAGACTTATACGAGGAAAGCCCTTAATCGCTTAGGATTGCCGGCATAAAAACCTCGGGAGGTGACAAATGTCACTTTGCCTAATTTAGTAATATAAAATTGATTAAAATACAATGAAAGAGCACAATGTGATCGATGCTAGAGGTGTTAGTAGACTTGTGAAGCTGCCAAAAGTGTTGTGTCTTATATCGATCAATTGCTTCAGTATTTATACAATATAATCACAAATGAACTACAAAGAACGGTCATAATAGCCGTTCCGAATATCTCGGCTACTTATTATACATGGGAGAATCATTCAAATTAATGACGTGGAATCCTCCATATGGCCGCCATCCATGACCATTCGGTTGGAACTCATTTTGACTTCTTTCGTGATTATTGTTCAACAATTCGCCAACCTGTTATCTCTTGAAATCTCGGAAACAAGATTAGGAATAAACAGAGATATTGGTTAGTCATGAATATATCCCTAAATATCCCTGATCCAGAAATATTCTGGGTAAATTTTAGCACACAACAATCCCCCCCCCCCCCCAAATTTTACAGTTATTGGGTTACAGCTGTAAAAATTCAAATTTTGAATTTAAAAATGAACGGCATCTTGATTAATTGGACGGTTACGATCGGGATAGCAGTTATCATTGGTGACAGTTTACTGCGAATATAATGATCATTTGCCCTTTCTCTCAACTCACAACTTTCTCTCTCGATCATCTTCTCTGGTAAGATTCTTGTTTCCATCCTCTGTTTTTTTCCATATTTAGTTAATAGAATGTCGAATTCTTCTTCTTCTTCTTTCGACTCTGATCAGTTATTCAACCAAAATATTTTACCATATACAGAGCAGAATATTTGTGGCTTCGATGACGACTACATTGACTCCATGCAATTGTCACAAGCTTTCCTTGAGGAACCAATCTTCCGTCGTTTTGACCCTGCTCTCAAAGCAGACCACAGTTCTTCTTCGTGGGTCTGTTTTCCATAATATCCCTTCTCTTTAGGTTTATCTTTTCCTTTTCCTCCATTGATCTCTGAGTTCTTTCATGTTACCCGCCTCTGTTACCCTCAGTTAATGCCAAGGGGTTGGCGCTTGCTTGCTACCCTCCATAAGCTGAATCAGAAATACGGTCTAAGGATTGGAGTCCCTGAAATTTCTCATGTTTATCAACTTTGCACTCATGGTTACTCCCAGTTTCTGCTTCAAAGGAGAAGCAATGCCCCTGGTTCATGGGATAACTATGAATGAAGAAGAGTGGCAAAATAAAATTTTATTTGTTTGGAGAAGTTCTATTTCGGAAGGGAAATCCCTTCCGGTGAATTGCTTGTTACAGGGTAGGAGTTTTAGGTTTGATTATTTTATTTTAGTAAATAATTTGTTGTTTTTGTGATTCTTTCAGCACCAAAGTTTGAGTCATTGATTGCAGCAGATAGGGATACTGAGCAGAAGATCCAGGCCCTATTACAGGTTGAAGAACAGGAAAGGAAATTTAGTGTTTCCTTGAAAGCTGATATTCCCAAAATATCCCCAGACCAAAGTGCTTCATCTAGGCAGTCTCACGCCTAAATGACTTCAGGTCTAGTATTTTCCACATCCGTATGTCAGTTGCTTTATTTTATTCTTACATTCTTATTTGGTTTTATTTTGTTGTATGTTTTTTAGAGTCTTCTTTGGACCTTGAGGATCTCAGTGGTTTCCTTACCATCAAAAAGGAAAAAGCGAGCCCCATTGCCCCCATAGCCAGGATAACTAAGGCTCCCAAGAAACATAACAACAACATAATGGAGGCAGTCAATCAATATAGATTGATCCGAAATCTGATTCAAATCCAACATAGCACCCATAGGTACATAAGAAATGTATTGAATCGATTCTTTTTAATGAATAGATCCGATCGCAACTTCGAATATAGAATTCAAAGGGATCAAATAAGAAAGGATAAAGATGTTGAGCCCATCAACGTAGATTATATCCCTGACTTCCCTGTTGCGGATCTTCTTCAAAAGGTCATTTTCAGAATATCCTTGTTGTATTTTCATTATATTCTGATGTGTTCCTATTTTTGCAGGCTATTCTAAAGGTTGTCGCTAAAGAGGTTTTTGACAAACAAATTGAAGACCTAGAGGACCAGAAAAAGATTGTTGCTGCCAAGGCCATCCATTATGAGAAGGAGGCCCAAAAGTTGAAGAAACAGATCAATGATATCGAGGCTGCCTATAAGCTAAAGATCAAGGATATCATAGAGGGTACCAAGAAGTCTGCTGCTATTGCCATATTCAAGGCAAAAATTCAAATGGTGTAAAAATCCAAGCAAGAGGGAGCAGACTTGTGGGGAAAGGAGCTTTCGGATTAGGCCAAGACCCTGACCAACTTAACCGGGGATGTTGCGGGGGCTTCTTATGCGGCGGTAGCGAAGACGGCTTGCGTGGTAGAGACGAGTAAGGTGGGTGAAGGTGAGGATATAGGTGCAGGTGGTGACGAGGTGGTGATGGGCGATGAAGATAGAGTTGACAAGGTCTGAGCTCATCTTATTTGTGGTTCTCTTATGATATTATCTTTCATTATAAACAATTTTATGATGAAAGTCCCAGTGTATGTGGGCAGACAATTTTTAGATAATTCTGGATATTTTAGGTGGAGGGACCATGAGTTTTATGGCGAAGCCTAAATATCCTTAGTATTTTAATCAACAATTTCAGTATATTGAGTGGAGGGACCATGTGTTTTCATGGCGAAGCCCAATATATTGACTTTAAATATATATGATAGTTAATATTTTGGTATTTAGTTATGGATGTCTTGTATTAACATATTTTTGAATACAGAGAGTGTTTTGGAGGATATCCCAAATACCTGTTGATTTGTTGGATTTGTAATTTAATAAGTATCAATGTCACTTATATTTTGAATAAATCTATATTGCCTTGGTATGCCAAACACTTGTGTTTTGTAAATATTCTCATTATTCCCTTAAGGTGTTTCAGAATATTTTTGTTAATAGATATTTTATAACCAGGATGTAATTGGGAAAAGTGTCTTATATCTCTATAAGGATAATGATTGCAAGAATATTACTATGGTTGATGTATTTTCTAGAATAAGAAATATGTGATATATATATATATATATATATATATATATATATATATATATTAATCATATAAGATTTTAAAGGATTAGATATTTCTAAGTGATAATATTTATAATTCTTATTTTCTAATTTCATAATAGCATATAAAGAATATTAAAGAGTTTAAGAAATAAATACCAACTCCTTAAAATAGTAGACTCATTCCTAAAGCCTTCTTTATCCCTGTTAAAACAACATAATAATTACGTGCCTCAATGTCCTTAGGTATTGTGTCGGTATATGCGATATCCCAAAATATCCCAATATACTGGCGACAAGGCCGGTTAGACCGGAGACTAAGGCCGAAAATACTGGGGACAAGGCCGATTATACTGGCGACTAAGGCCGATTATAGTGGCGACTAAGGCCGAAAATACTGGCGACAAGGCCGATTATACTAGCGACTAAGGCCCGGTTGTATAGAATATGAATGCTATATTTCGAAGGATCCCTGGTCATAGTCTTAGAAAATGAAATTGTCAGCCACTAAAGCGTGTACTGGTCTCAAAATCTACAAATACACCGGGATAATTCGGAGGATCCATGATTATAGCCCTTAATAATGAATGTCAGCCACTCATGCATGTATTGGTCCCTCTATCTTGGACTATAATAGGATATACGTGCACTATTGGCGAGGTTGTATGAACCCTAGTTCGTTTGAGAGACAAAATTCTGTTTGAGTTTTGATTTCAGGTCAAAACTTTGCAAGCACACATAAAGTCCCTGCCTGGGTCTTCTACATAGTTTTGAATTCAGGTCAAAACTTCGCAACCAGACATATAGTCTCTGCGGGGGTCTTGATTAAGCTTTGATTTCAGGTCAAGACTTGGGTTGAGACATATAGTCTCGTATATTCTCCAGATATACATGCAAAACATCAATATTTTTTGCAAAGGTAGGCATCAGGAATCCTAAAGCCCCTCCGATGCTTAAGTTAGTATTAGGATATTTTTAAGAATATGTCAGAATATAAGTATGAGGATATTTAATGTGAATAATAAAAATATCATATAAAGTAAGTTTTAAGGTGAATGACATTCCACGCTCTTGGAAGAGGTTCTCCTTCCATAGTTGTCAACTTATACGCACCCTTTCCGGCTTCAGATTCAATCCTGTATGGTCCTTCCCATGTAGGGGAAAGTTTTCCATCCGTCGGGTTGTTAGTATTCTAGAATGTTTTTCTTAGAACCAAATCTCGAATTTGGAATCTTTTGATCCTTATATTCTTGTTATAGGATTTGGCCATCTTTTGCTGGTAGGTCGCCATCCTAATTTTTGCAATATCCCTAATTTCATCAATGGTATCTATATCCTGAAATACTATTTCATTTTTGGATTCTATAGTTTGTAAACTTGTTCTTGCTACAGGGATAATCATCTCAGTTAGGAGTATAGCTTCAGAACCGAATACTAATGAGAATGGTGTCTGACCCGTCGCATTCTTTGTGGTTGTTCTATCTACCCATAGGACAAATGGCAATTCTTCAGCCCATTTTCCTTTCTTGGATCCCAACTTCTTTGTGGGATTGTTTATGATAATTTTATTACTTGATTCTTCTTGACTGTTAGCTTGAGGATGTATAGGTGTATAAGTAATCATTTTTATGCCTCAGGTTTCACAAATGTTTGTAGTTCTTTTACCAATAAACTGAGACCTATAGTCGCAAGTAATTTCGGCAGGTATCCCGAATCTGGTCAGGATATTTCTGTTTATAAATGAAATTACTTCTTTTTCTCTAACCTGCACGAATGCTTCAGCTTCTATCCATTTCGAGAAATAAATCGGTCATGGCAAGCATGAACTCCTTTCCTCCTCATGCTTTTGTTAGTTTACCTAATATATCCATTCCCCGTTTCATGAATGGCCATGATGAGACTATCGGATATAAAGGTTCAGCCGGTTGGTGAAGAATATTACTATGTCTTTGACATGCATCACTTTTTCGGGAATAAGATATTCCATCCTTTCTCATGGTGGGCCAGAAATATCCTATCTGCAGGATCTTTGAGAGAAATGCTCTGCCCCCGGTGTGATTTCCACAATCTCCTTCATAAATATCTTTCATTACCTCTAAACTTTCAGGCTTTTCCAGACACTTTAAGTATGAACCTGCTACTGATTTCCTATATAAGATATTCCGGATGATTGTGTATCTAGATACTTTAGCTTTAAAAGCTCTGGGATTTGTTTCTTCATTGGGTATTTTTCCCGTTTGATGATAATCCTTGATGGGAACAATACATGATATTTCTTGAGTATTCGTTTTTTCAATATTCTTTGGTTTAAGAATTTTAATCGAGTTTTCTATGTCTATTGCCGGGTTCAGGATATGTAGGATAGGGATACTTTTATCATCAGAAATCTTAAGAGATGATGCGAGGTTTGCTAATGCATCTGCTTCAGCATTCTCTTCTCTAGGAACCTGTGTGATATCAAAAGTGTAGAAATATCCTACTATATCCTTGACTATCTTTAAATATTTTGCCAATTTATCTCCTTTAATTGTATAGGAGCCGTTAAACTGATTGTTATCAGTAGGGAATCAACAAATACATGGAGATTTCTTATGTTCATATCCCTAGCCAATTGAAGTCCCGTTATCAAGGCTTCATATTCTGCTTTATTGTTAGTTGCTTGAAATTCACAGTTGATCGATTGGGGTATTATGTCCCTCCGTAGTGATTTTAGTAGGATCCCTAGTCCTGTCCCCCTTACATTTGAGGCTCTATCGGTATATAAGGTCCATTCTCCAGTATCCTCATCCAGAAGTTAGACTTCCGAATCCACTTCTAGTTGAATATCACTACTAAAATCTGTCACAAAGTCTGCTACCGCTTTAGACTTAATTGCTGTTCTTGGTTCGTATATTAGATCATAAGTGCTAAGTTTCACTAACCATTTTTCCATTCTTCTTGATAGTTCAGGTTTTCTTAATACTGACTTAATAGGATAGTTTGTCTTAATATGTATCCTATGTGTCTCAAAGTAATGCCTAAGTTTTGTTGGGGCCATGACTAAGGCTAAAATTAGCTTTTCGAGATGATAATATCTAGTCTCAGCATCTAATAGGCTCTTACTTACATAGTATACCGGCTGTTGTGATTCTTGATAATCCTTAACTAACACTACACTTACAGTAGTTCGGGATACTGCTAAGTATAACGAAAGTGGTTCACCATCTTCTGGTTTCATGAGCAATTGCGGTGATGATAAGTATTGTTACAAATCATGCGGTGCCTTCTCATGTTGTTCATCCCATTGAAGCTTCTTATTCTTTTTAAGGATATCGTAGGATCCTTTGAATTTTCAGAAGATCTTGAGATGAATCTGTTGAGTGCAGCTATCCTTTCGGTTAGCCTTTGCACCTCTTTTATGTTTGTTGGGGATTTTAAGTTCAGGATAGCTTGAATTTGTTCTGGACTGGCCTCTATTCCTCTTTTAGTGACCATATATCCTAAAAACTTTCCTTATCTTACTCCAAAATGACACTTAGAAAGGTTAAGTTTCATATTGTATCGATCCAGAATATCGAATGATTCCTGAAGATCCCTAAGATGATCCTTGGTAATCTTTGATTTGGCTACCATATCATCGATAAATACCTTTATAGTGTCCCCCAGCTTGTCCTTGAACATCATGTTGACAAGCCTTTAATAAGTAGCTCCAGCATTCTTCAAACCAAATGGTATTGTTGTATAGCAATATATCCCTGTTGGCGTCATGAAAACTGTATCTTCTTGATCCAAAGGCTCCATCTGAATTTGTTGGAATCCTGCTGATGCGTCCATAAAAGTTAACATTTCATGGCCGGCTGTTGCATCTACCATGGAATCGATGTGTTGTAATGGAAAGGGGTCATTTGGATAGGCTTTGTTAAGATCTGTGTAATCTACACAAACTCTTCACTTTACATTCTTCTTTTAAACCACAATTACATTGGCTAACCACGTTGGAAATTTTACTTCTCTGATCATCTTTGCTTTGAGAAGTTTTTCTACTTCTTCTTGTATGATTATATTTCTTTCAGGGGAAAATTTCCTTCTCTTTTGATGGATAGGTTTAAAACTTCTATCATATCTTCATGTTTCCATGCAAATGTAGAGATTCTTGATTTCAGGAAAGAAACCAGTTTTTCTTCAATATCCTCGGGGATATTAGTTCCGATGAGAACTTTAGTTTCAGGATCCTCGGGATTAAGTAGTACCTCCTTTACTTCTTTTTCCTGTGATTCCTGAATATCCCCAAGGTCACTCTTTGATTGCTATGCTGATAATGGTTTCGTTGTTGCCGTCATTGAAGATAAATAACACTCATTGGCTTCTTGTTTATCACTATTTATCTTCACCACTCCCCATGGTGTAGGTAGTTTGACACGTTGGTGATAGGTTTAGGGGACTGCCTTCATATCGTGTATCCACGGTCTACCTAATATGATGTTATAACAAGACAAGGAATATATAATAAAAAACGTTGCATAGAATTTACCCCCTCGATATATATCAGTAATTTAATTTCTCCGAAAGTAGCTTTAGCTTCCCCGCTAAATCCAACTAGGACCAATGATTTGGTTGTTATTTCGGATTCAGGAATATTCATCCTTTTGAGTGTCTCTAATTGGATGACATTCATTGAAATTCCTCCATCGATGAGTATCCTGCGGACATAATGGTTAGCAACATATAAAGTAATTACTAAACCATCATGATGAGGATTCATAATGTTTTCTCGGGTTTGTTCTTCAAAGGATACAATAGTTTTTGTGGTTAGGGTCGATGTCCTTGTTGGTCTTTCTCCATTCTCCATTTTAGCTTCTTTAGCATGTCTTCTGGCTGCAGAATAAGAGGTACCACATATGTCAGACCCTTCAGAGATAAATTTTATTACCTTGGCATCCTTTGGTGGGGATGCAATTCTCTTCGAGAATCCATCAGGATCCTGCCTCCTTTCTTTCCTTTTGCCAAGTAGTTCCTTGAGGTGGCCCTTACTAAGCAAATAAATTATTTCTTTCCTCAAGGCAATATAGTCTTCTGTTATATGTCCAAATTCTTCATGGAATGCGCACCATTTGGACTTGTCTTTCGCGGAAAACTTTTTATCCTTAGGAGGTCATCTGGCTTTTTCTCCTAAATCCTGCATAGCACACATTAATTCAGGAATATCAACGGAAAAATAGTAATCAGGTATCCTGGGATATTCTTCTTCATCCTCATCATCGTCCATAGAATTAATCTTGTGTTTATTGGACTTGTAGTACCGCTTGGATTTGAATGATTTATTGGTGGGAGAGTCCAACTTTCTTTTTCCCTGTTTATTATGAGGTGTTGTAGTGATTCTCTTTTGGATCTCCTTATCATCCTCCAATCTAATGAACGTTAATGCACGGTTCTGGACTTCATCTATATACTTGCAAGGATTCATAACTAAGTCATCATAAAATGGTGAGCTTCTTTGTAATCCCATCTTAGCTGCTTGGACAGCCGTGGTGATATCAAGGTTAGGGATATCCAAGGATTTTCTGCCAAACTTGTTGATATAACTCTTTAGAGATTCATCTGGTCCTCGAGTTATCCTATATAAATCACTAGTTAGTCTTTCAAATGTCCTGCTACAAGAAAATTGGTTACTAAATAAGTTAATTAAATGAGCAAATGATGTAATCGAATAAGGAGGAACATTGAGTAGCCATTTCATGGCTCCTCCTGTTAATGTTGAACCAATTCTTTTGCATAAACAGGATTCTTTCAGATGTGGAGGTATGCAGTTGGTCTCCATTCTTTCCCTATACTGGGTTACATGCTCTTAAGGTTCTGTGAATCCATCATGTAGCTTCATAGTAGGAGTTTGGAATCTCCTTTGGGATCTCAGCATCACATATAGGTGGAGCAAATCCAGATATCCTGTGAGTGATCGCTCGAACCTCCGGGATAGGTTTTACCACTCCTGGAATGCTTAATATCATATCCCGAAGCTTTTGTATTTCTTTAGCCACTTGAGGAATTATTCCCATATCTTGATAAGAACCAAAGTTATTGGTGTCGATAGGTAATAATTGTTAGTGTTGCTAGTAATGGGTGTTGGAAGTGATGTTCTCGTAATAAGGATATTATCCCGAGATATCCCTAAATCTTGGGATCCTGACGAAATGTCGAGGCTGGTTTGCATAGGAATGAAGTCTCCAGAATGTTTCCCGGACATCCCTGATATCTCAAAATCAAGGATTCTTGGAGATATCGGTATAGTAACTTCAACTTGCTTGTTTTTCTCAGCATTTAAGCTTTCCATCTCTTAGAGAAGTCTTTGATTCATCCGTTTTTGATCTATCATTTGTTGTTGCACCTATTGAAACATACTTAAAATATCATTGTTAGAAACAAGTACAGGGGCAGCAGTGGTCATTCTTGTCGAGGGAACACTTTCGGCCACAAAAGTAGCCATCTCCAGAATTCTCAGACTTCTTGGAGAAAACAGAAATCTGCGAGTATACGTTAGTAGTAATAGGCAGAAACAGTAGGTAATACAAATGTTGATCTCGGTTGTGAAGTCATTTTTCACTATATTTCTCTAGAAAACGCCTTTAAACTAGGTTTTTGTTACAAAAAACGCAAGTTTGCCACATGGTGATCACCAAATTGTTTTGGGTAAAAATTAACAAGTATAATTTTTAGCAAAATCGAATTAGAAAAATGGGATATTGTGTTTTACAATAAAATATATCAAGTATATCAGATTTGAGATAAAAATATCCCTAAGGATCCCTGGGGATATTACAGAATATGAAACAGAAAAATAGCCAACCACACGAAATTTATATGAGAAAAACCCTTAATCCCTTAGGATTGCCGGCATAAAAACATCGGGAGGTAACAAATGTCACTCTGCCTAATTTATTAATATAAAATTGATCAAAATGCAATGAAAGAGCACAATGTGATCGATGCTAGAGGTGTTAGTAGACTTGTGAAGCTGCCAAAAGTGTTGTGCCCTATATAAGATCAATTGCGTCAGTATTTATACAATGAAATCACAAATGAACTACAAAGAATGGTCATAATAGTTGTTCCAAATATCTCGTCTGCTTTCCATACCTGGGAGGCTCATTCAAATTAATGGCGTGGATCCTCCATATGGTCGCGATCCATGACCATTCGGTCGGAACTCATCTTGATTTCTTCCGTGATTATTGCTCAACAATCCGCCAACCTGTTATCTCTTGAAATATCAGAAACAAGATTAGGAATAAACAGAGATATTGGTTAGTCATGAATATATCCCTAAATATTCCTGATCCCGAAATCTTCCGGGTAAGTTTTAGCACACAACAGTATGTATGTATCGGATTGTGAATAAAATATAACACACTCTTATTATATAATATAATAACAAAAATAATTCCGCCAAAATCAATCCAAATCTTGGATTTTTTCTAACATTATTATAACACGTGTAGAACATTTTCTTCTTTTATATATAGGTGTAGATTTATCACCGTTTATGAGTTCATATGATTGGAAGTTTTTGGATCTAAACCATTAAGTCAAAAACTTAAGAAAATGTTAACTATTAAACAATGATGAATTTACTCAAACATATAATAGAAAACAATGTTATACATTTGTTACAATGATGTTTGGAAAAAAATTCAAGATTTGACTTGATCTTGTTATTTGGGTTAGTATAATAAGAATGGGTTTGGAAAGATTCCAAGCCCTGCATATATGTAATAAAACACACAGACAAATATATATATATATATATATATATATAGGGCATGGAATTTTATATAACCCACTAAATGTGTGCTAACCCAAATAACTTTGGGAAGATGAACCCGAATCTTGGATTTTTTGTTTTAAACATCATTATAACACATTTTGAACCCCATGTTCTTTTATGAGTTTGGGCTAATTTTTTTTCGTTTGAGATCCTACATCATTGTAGTGAGTGCTACATTACTGTAAATTTACAGTGTTGTAGCACACACTACAATGATGTAGGATGTCAAACGAAAAAGAACTAGCCCAAACTCATAAAAGAACATGGGGTTCAAAATGTGTTATAATGATGTTTAAAACAAAAAATCCAAGATTCGGGTTCATCTTCCCAAAGTTATTTGGGTTAGCACACATTTAGTGGGTTATATTTTTAACCTTCCCCTATATATATATATATATATATATAGGAATGTGATCTAATAATAACCCACACTTAGGGCAATAACTCATTAACTCTAATTAGCCGATCACATCAGGACACATGGATTTATTTTGTACAATCTGATGAGGGTAGATTAGTAATTTGTTCTATGTAGTACTTTCTCTTTTAATTAGGGTGGCAAGGTAATTATTACCTATATTTATCTCTTTAATTTATTTTATATTTCATCAGACATAATATAGTATTGTAAATGTAATACATAAGTTGTTATTTACAGTATTGTAAATGTAACCTACATCGTTGTTAACATAATTTAAAAATATATTACTACAATGTAATATAAGCTTACAAGTTTGTACACAAATTTTAATAAGAATCTCTTGTAGAAGGCAATAACATTTTTTTTACAATATATTCAACATTGTAGATAAATTTTAATACAACTATAATAATTTTTAGTAAGATAGTTTAAATTTTAACTACAATAAATAATTATTGAACTTTTACTATAATATTGTATTATTGTATTAAAAAATAAATTTAATAGTGTAACATTTATAAACTAAAATACTAGAAATTAAATTGTATTTCTTTATACACATCTTTTAAAAATTAAATGTATAAGTTTGTACATAAATTTTAATAAAAATCTCTTGTACAAAGCTGTAACTTAATGTTGACATAAATTTTGAACCGTTAATATCTACAAGATTGTAGGTACATTGGAACCATTAATTACAATGATGTAAACGTTTAAATAACATGGTAGTTTTTTTTTTAATTTTTTTACAACCAAAATGTATGTTATAAATTACCTAAATATTTTCTTACTATAATAATTAATTATTGTACTTTTACTACAATATTGTATTATCGTATTAAAAAATAAATTCAACAGTGTAATATTTTTAAACTTAAATACTTAAAAAATTATATATACAAGATTGTAAATACATTTTAATACTTTAAAAAAAATATCATAACATTTTGTTGATAAAAAATGTCTTGATACAATAACACTAAATGTTTCTTTAAATAAAACTTTCTAGAACACGATAACATTTTGTAAATACATTTTAATACTTTAAAAAAATACTATAACATTTTGTTGATAAAAAAAGTCTTTAATACGGTAGTTTTTTTTATATAACATGGTAGTTTTTTTATTTTTTTACAACCAAAATGTATGTTTTAAATTACCTAAATATTTTTTTACTATATTAATTAATTATTGTACTTTTACTACAATATTGTATTATCGTATTAAAAAATAAATTCAATAGTGTAATAATTTTAAACTAAAATACTAGAAAAGACATTTCTTTATCCACATCATTTAAAAATTAAATGTACAAGTTTGTACATAAATTTTAATAAAAAACTATTGTAGAAGGCTGTAACATTTTTTTACAACATATTCAACATTGTAGATAAATCTACAAGATTGTAAATACATTTTAATACTTTAAAACCAAAATTCATTACAAAATCAAGAATATAACGTAATTAACGAGCATTCGGAAAAAATAAAAAAACCTAGTCAAGAATATAACGTAATTAACGAGCTCGGGATCGGCTCGGCTCGTTTACACTCTTAAACGTAACCCCTATTTATTCTACAACAATTTAAACCCAAATTCTTTACAACTCATTACAAATAATTTGTTATTTTTATATTTGTTACATTAAAAATAAACCTAGTCAAGACTATAACGGAATTAAACAGAAAAATAAGACGAGTAAAATAGTGCAATTTTCATAAAAAAAATATTATAGTATAAAAAAGTTATGAATGTATAAAAAAGTGGGGGTAACTTTAAATAAAAAAAGTGTTTAATATAGCAAATTACATTAATACCCTTATTCCCTTTTCTTTCAAATCAAATACATTATTTTATTATAATTAAATATTAACCCTTAGATTAGAATCTTAAAATTTGATCATTAAATACGGTGGGGTTATTGCTTGATCTTAAGGTTAGTAATAGAACACTACCATGTATATATATATAATATTACACACACAAACATTAATGTATATATAACCATATAATCAAATATATATATATATATATATTAAATATATAAATTAAATATTTTGATATGGTATAAATTTTCATCTTCGATCCCTCATTTGAGTTACTAACGAAAATGTTCAACTGTCACACCCCCACCTCTCGTCACCTGTTGATGATGTCACTGAGAAGATTACGGAAGCATAGTGGTGATATCTCAGAGATGAGGGATGACTTACTTGATCCGATATCATAGCACACAGATTAACTTAAAGTAAATATATTACAAGGATTGTCATTACAATCAACAGTACAGTTTACAAACTAAGTTTATTACATGACTAGCTTATTTAATTACAAATATATGTAAGGTGCATCCTCACCCGGCAGTCACTGTCTCCCTGCAAAAAGGTTTAGATTTGAAACGTCAGCACAAAGCTGGTGAGTCCGTAAAGTTCATGTTCAACAATATGATATGATATGTAAGTTCTCAAAGTGTTCAGTTCAAGATAACCATAGGACCCGTATCTAGTTCCTTTCGAACGTGACTCTACGATCTTCGAAGACACTACCCACTGGTAATATCTTAATGCTTCATTGTCTTAATGTCTATCACTACATTAAGAAATTGTGAAAACAAATAACAAACATTTACACCAAGGGGAATTGCAAGCTCCCGGCAAATGGGTTGTCAGCCGATAGTACTATCATTGTTTTCTGTTTGGCCCCACACGGGTTTACTAGATACAGTTCAGGAATGAGGACTTTCAAGTTTTGTGATAGAGTTTTGTTCTACAGACACAATCCCATGAAATCACAAGTTCTCAACAGATCACATGCAATCATATAGATAACAGTGATACATATTATATGTTCAAAAAAAGTTTCACAGTAAGACCCCGGTGTTTATAAAACATTAAAAAGAAAAGGGATTGTACGAAACTCACCTGATAACTCAGAAGTAGTAGAATATCACACAACTAATAGTAATAAGTGATTCTGCATTTATTCATGTTTAATGAATTATTTATGTTTTTAACTTACTGATTAGATCTATCTGAACGTCCAATGGCAAAGACATTGTCTTAATAGTCATCAAACCGATATTAGGTTTTTAATTAGTTAATTTAATGTTATATCATACAATGTATGATAATGTAGGAACCTACACTGAATTAGGTTCTTAATACAAGATTGATGACACACTTGATTAATCAGAATAACCTCGGATTAACCAAATAGTTAATGTTGTTGATTATAATGCTAAAACAGTTTCTAGACAGATTAATGGCTTAGGAATGATCAATCCTTGTTATTAATTACCCAAATATCATGAAATATCATAATGTAGTATTAGAATATGTTTAATAACCATGTTTAACATACTACTCTGACTGTTATCATAAACATCAGATAATCGTTCCAATGAGTATGTTAATGATTGTGATTTGTTTGAAACACTTGGATTTAACCTTGCATTTCAAAGATTAATCAAACTAATCACCTACATTGTCATAATCAAATGGTTTAAACCATTATAATCATAGTTATAATTTCATGCAAACCGGGCATTACAACACATCAAAACAAGGATTTCCCATTAGAACATCGTGTTCTTCGTTTATAATCAATCTTAGCCATCATCTAGGTAATAATCAACAACCCTAACTATATCATTACATTCAAAAACAAGATCTAATCAATCAAAATCAAGCTAAAAGGTTAAAACAAACCGTTACCTAATCAGACGGATGTCTGCGCGTAGAACAACGATCAGGGCTTGTAGATTCGTTCCTTGGTGCGATCTATGGCTTTTGATGGCTTCAAAATGGTGATTTTATGGTTAAAAATGCAAAATTTTCGTCTAAGCTCAAGAAAAGTCAAGAGGAATAAGAAAAATAAGTTTCCGGATGAAATCTGACATTTTAAACAATTCTGCCGACTTAACCCAGCCAGGCGCATCGCCCCAAATGGGACACTAGGCTGGGGCGTACCGCGCGTGGAAGGGGAATCCCAGATATTTTCTGGTGTGCCGCGTGTACCGCCTAGGGTGAGTGTTTTGCGCTAGGCGTACCGCCTAGAGTGATTTTTCTCAAATTTTTGGATTTTTCTTCGATTCGCGATTCCGGACAATCCGTAACGTAGTTTCGCGCATTGTTTTCGCCCACGTTCACCATTTGTCGCATACTATCAACCTGTAATAATTACAATCATCAAATCAACGTGGATTTCTAGAACAACCAAATGTGCTCATGTCATTGATGACGTAATTCTCAATTGCAATTGTCATAGTCTCCTCCTGTTAGAGAAATTTCGTTCCGAAATTTTGTGAAGACATACTTGATGACAATCGTTTATGAGAACAGGTGTGGGTATTTTATTTTCATCTGATCTTCACGTTCCCATGTATACTCAGGTCCACGTTATGAGTTCCATCGAACTTTAACTATTGGTATGCGATTACGTTTCAATACTTTCACTTCTCGATCCATCACCTATACTGATTCTTCACTAAACTGAAGTTTTTCATCAATTTGAATCTCTTCGAGAGGTACGATCAATGATTCGTCAGCTAGGCACTTTTTCAGATTTGATACATGAAAGACATCATGAATATTACTGAGTTCAATAGGTAACTCAAGTCTGTAGGCTACTGATCCAATTCGTTCAAGAATTTTGAATGGCCCTACAAATCTTGGTGAAAGCTTATCTCTCTTTCCAAATCTGAAAATGCCCTTCCAAGGTGAAACTTTCAACATTACTCGATCACCTATTTGGAATTCTAGAGATCTACGATGATTATCAGCATAACTCTTTTGACGATCGCGAGCAGCTTTAATTCGTTCTTAAATAAGTGTGATCTTATCAGTTGTTTCTTGAATGAATTCTGGGCCTATGATCTGATTTTCACCTACTTCCGACCAACAGATAGGTGATCTACACTTGCGTCCATAAAGTGCTTTGAATGGAGTGCATTGAATACTGTTATGGTAGCTGTTATTGTATGAAAATTCAACAAGTGGAAGATGAATATCCCCACTACCTCCAAAATCAATCACACAGCTTCTGAACATATCATCAAGAGTTTGATTCATTCATTCAGTCTGTCCGTCCGTTTGTGGGTGATAAGTTGTACTCATATTGATTTGGATGCCCAGTGCATTCTGAAGAGTTTGCCAAAATCGTGATATAAATCGACTATCTTTGTCAAAAATGATAGATATTGGTACTCCATGTCGAGATACAATCTCATTAACATAGAGTTTAGCGAGTCGATCCATAGAATAATCTTCTCGGATGGGTAAGAAATGCGCAGATTTAGTAAGGCAATCAACAATAACCCATATAAAGTCATGATTACGTGATGTTCTGGGTAATTTAGTGATGAAATCAATAGAGATCTGATCCCATTTCCACATGGGAATCTCAGGTTGTTGCAATAACCCAGAAGGTCGTTGATGTTCAGCATTAACTTTGAGACATGTTAAGCATCAATCCACGTATTCTGCTATGTGTTTCTTCATTCTAGGCCACCAGTAAAAATCTCTAATATTGTTATACATTTTATCAGCACCTGGATGAATAGAATACCTGGATTTGTGCGCCTCATCCAAGATGATTGTTCTAAAGTTACCGAATAAAGGAACCCAAATTCGGCTTTTGAAATACAACACTCCATCAGTCTTAGTTTCAAGTTGCTTGTCTAATCCCCTTAGTTCCTCAACAGGATAGTTCGTTGCTTGTAAAGCTTGTTGCTGAGCTTCTTTTATCTGAGGAATTAGACTAGTTTGAATAGTCATCCCTAACGCTTTCACACATAAAGGTTTGACTTGTTCCTTGCGACTCAAGGCATCGGCTACGATATTTGCTTTTCCTGGGTGATAACGAATTTCACAATCATAATCGTTTAAAAGTTCTGCCCATCGCCTTTGTCGCATGTTCAAGATTTTTTGATCCAGAATGTGTTGAAGACTTTTGTGATCAGTGTATACAATACACTTTGTTCCTTATAGATAGTGTCTCCAAATCTTGAGTACAAACACCACTGCATCAAGTTCTAAATCATGAGTGGTATAGTTCTTCTCATGTACTTTCAGTTGTCGAGAAGCGTAAGCAATTACTTTATCTTTCTGCATTAACACATACCCAAGACCTTAACGAGAAGCATCACAGTACAATGTCAAATTATCAGTACCTTCCGGTAATGCCAAGATAGGTGCGTTGCAGAGTTTGTGTTTCAACAGTTGGAATGCCTCCTCATGTTGAGAATCCCATATAAACGGTTGATTTTTCTAGTGTCAATGTGGTCAGTGGCAAGGCTATCTTTGAAAAGTTCTTGATGAATCGGCGATAATAACCTGCCAGCCCTAAGAATTGACGTATCTCAGTTGGGGTTCGTGGTGTTTCCCATTGTTTCACAGCTTCAGTCTTACTGGGATCCACTTGAATATCATTTTCATTCACTACGTGCCAAAGAAATTGAACTTCCCGTAACCAAAACTCACACTTGGAGAATTTGGCATATCATTTCTCACGTGCCAAAAGTTCTAAGATCAATTTCAAGTGTTGAGTATGTTCTTGTTGGTTTCGAGAATAAATGAGAATATCATCAATAAACACAATCACAAACTTATCAAAATAAGGCCTACATACTCGATTCATCAGATCCATGAAAACTGTAGGTGCATTTGTTAATCCAAATGGCATTACTAAAAATTCGTTATGTCCGTATCGTGTTCTAAAAGCAGTTTTAGGAACATCATCATCATGAATCCGTAGCTGATGATATCCGGATCTTAAATCGATTTTCGAAAAATAAGTACCATCTTGTAGTTTATCAAATAGATCATCTATACATGGCAATGGATAACGGTTTTTGATTGTCAGTTTATTGAGTTCCTTGTAGTCAATGCACATGCTGAATGAACCATCCTTCTTTTTCACAAAAAAATTGGTGCTCCCTAGGGTATTGGTGCACAAAAAAACTGGTTAACCTAACCGAACTGGTTTTTAGACCGATTAGGAACCGGTTTTTGCCACCGGTTTGTAGCATTCAAAAAAACCGCCGGTTTCTGCCCGGTTTAGAGGTTTTGGGACAAAACCGGTTTGTAACTGGTTAAAGAGGAACCGGTTTTTAGGACCAGGTTAAAACCGTTTAACCGATTTCTATGTTTAAAAATATAGCCGTTGGAGGGGAAACTAGCCGTTGGGGGACCGGTTAACCGGGTATTAACCGGTCGTGTAAAAAAAATATAGCCGTTTGTGACCGTCTGAGACAATTTTTTGGACCATTTTGCCCCTAAACGTTAGTATAAATAGATAGGTATTGTTTTGGTTTGATCACACAACATCTTACAACATCTCTTTTTCTTAAACGCTAAAAAACGATCCAAAACGCTCAAAAAACGCTCAAAAAAAAAGATCACCTATTTCTCGATTCAATCTCCTTTCTATTACGTTCTTAAATTTAATCTCTATTACATTTATATCCATGGCAAGCTCACAAAGTGCTCAAAGTTCCATTGGTTTTGGTGCATCTTCTTCAACCGAACCAACCGTTGTTAGAATAAAAACTACAACGAGGAACAAAGATTTATTTCAACATTTCGACTTATGCGAAATGTCAAACGGTGTCGATAAGGCACGGTGCAAAGGTTGCGGTACTTTTCTTAAACCGGAATCCAATTCTACTTCAAGAAGCCATTTGACGAAGCATTGTGTTGTGGTAAAAAATAATCCGGCAAACGATCAAGCACAAATGTCTCAAGAGTGTGGGGTTTGGAATTTTGATCCCGACATGGTTCGTGAAATGATGGGGAACTTGGTGATTCAAGAAAGTTTGCCTTTCAATCATTTTGACAACCCACGCTTGACGAAGATGATTCAAAAGGCGCTACAACCACGATATCATCAAGTAAGTCGAACTATTATTAGACGTGATTGTTTGTAACTTTGGCGTCAAGAAAAACAAGAATTAATTTTGGGTTTTCAAAATTTAAATACTGGTGTTAACCTAACAACGGATGTTTGGTCGGCACCTCACGGTTTTCCTGAATCGTACCTTTGCGTTATCGCGCATTGGATTGATCCCGATTCATGGCAAATGATGAAACGTACGATTGCGTTCGAAATGTTTTCATATCCTCACACGGGGGATAATTTGTTTTACATGTTAGATGGAATAAAACAAACATTCCATTTACAAGACAAAATACTTTCAATAAGTTTTGATAATGCTTCAGATAATACGAATGCGGTTCAAAAATTAAAACTTAAATATAAACCGATATGTAACGGTGCTTTTTTCATACAAGATGCGTTGCCCACATTATTAACTTGGTTGTGAGTGATGCTCTTGCGGTTCCTGAAATGAATACGTTAAAAGAAAAATTTAAACAAATGTTAAAGGGTGTTTTTATGAAAAGTCATAGAAATATGGAATATCAAAAATTATGTGAGGATACGAACTCCCTATTTTTAGGTCCATCTTGGGACGTACCAACAAGATGGAATTTGACTTGGCGTATGTTTAACAACGCCTTACGACAAAGGGAAACCTTGGAAGTATTTCATAACAATTTAGTGCAAGAACGTAAGGCTAAAAAATTTAATAGCCTCTGTTGGGACGCCATAGGAGAATTCACTAGTTTATTTGGAGCTTTTAAAAATGCAACAAAAATTTTATCGGGAGTTTATTATCCCACGTCTTGTTTGGTGCTTCAACAATTATTTATAATGACAAGAAAAATTAACGATTTTCCATCGATGGGTGAGAATAATGAGATATATAGGAGAATGTTGATTCCAATGAAAGTAAAACTATTGAAATACTTTCAAGAAATGCCGGCCATATTTACTTGTGCGACGACATTAAACCCATGTTTCAATGGTGCCGGCGTTGAAACATTAATTGATGAAATTGTTGGTGCTTTGGGTTTGGATGACCCAAACTTTGCAACAAACACTAAAAATAACTTTAACATATTTTTTCAAAATATGTTTGATCATTATTTACAAAAGTATAGTGAAACATCTAACACACAACAAACAATGTATGCGGTTTCTAGTTCGAGTAGAAGCCAAGATGTTAACTTTGATTTATTTAACACCTTAAGACAAAATGTAACTAAACGAGCCTGAGGTACTAGCGCAAGTAGCGAACTAGGAAGGTACCTAGGGACAGATTGGATTTCCGATCTTACTCCAGAAGAATTTGAAACTTTGATATTTTGGCCTGGTAGAAACAAAAGGAATCCTAATTTCCGATTCTATCTGTCATGGCCCGTGATTTACTAAGCGTCCAAGCTTCTACGGTAGCTTCGGAGTCTGCTTTTTCTCTTAGTGGCAGGGTTTTATCGATACGAAGGACGTGGCTTACTCCTGCATCATTGGAGATGTGCATTTGCTTGAAAGACCATTTGGACGCAATGGAACGTGTACAACACCACACACTACTTGAAGGTGAGCTTGAGATAGAAACGACAATACACGATGTTGAAGTTGAGGAAGGAATGACTCTCCCACTTTCCGACGAAGAACAAACAATGGATGAATGGATGCGGACCAATAGCCCGGAACTACAATCCGAAGCACAAACCGAAGACTAATTTCTATTTTCGATTTTGTATTTATTTTTTTATTTAAAAGCTTGTGTAATTAATTTATTTTAATGAAATATGCTATTTGAAATTCTTACTTAATAAAATTCATTTAATTTTATTTAATCAAAACCTTAAACTAATAATTACTAAACCCTAATAAACCTTAAAGTAATCAAACTAATAACTAATAAACC
Organism: Mikania micrantha; assembly: GCA_009363875.1. Classification (NCBI taxonomy): domain Eukaryota; kingdom Viridiplantae; phylum Streptophyta; class Magnoliopsida; order Asterales; family Asteraceae; genus Mikania; species Mikania micrantha. The sequence continues at coordinate 35,766,286 of CM018686.1, read as the reverse complement.
TAAAAACCTTAAACTCATAATTACTAAACCCTAATAAACCTTAAATTAATCAAACTAATATTAAACTAATAACTAATAAACCTTAAAACCTTAAACTAATAATTACTAAACCCTAATAAACCTTAAACTAATCAAACTAATATTAAACTAATAACTAATAAACCTTAAAACCTTAAACTCATAATTACTAAACCCTAATAAACCTTAAACTAATTATTATTTAATAAAACCATAAATTATTAAGATTTTATTAGGTTTTAATTAGTTTAATATTAGAGAGCCAGCAGCTGACAGTCGGGGCGGGGATAAGCTTCCTTCTTCACAAGCTTATCCCTCCCATGATTAGTTTAAGGTTTATTAGGGTTTAGTAATTATGAGTTTAAGGTTTTAAAGTTTATTAGCTATTAGGTTTAATATTATTTTGATTAGTTTATGGTTTATTAGGGTTTAGTAATTATGAGTTTAAGGTTTTAAGGTTTATTAGTTATTAGTTTGATTTTAGTTTGATTAGTTTAAGGTTTATTAGGGTTTAGTAATTATTAGTTTAAGGTTTTAAGGTTTATTAGTTATTAGTTTAATATTAGTTTGATTAGTTTAAGGTTTATTAGGGTTTAGTAATTATTATTTATTAGTTTTAGATTTGATTTTATTATGTTTTTTATTATGGTTTTATTAATTTAACTTTAAGGTTGAAAACTTATAATAGAAAAAAACGGTTCAATACGGTTACGACTGTAACGGATCAAACGGATTAACGGATAACAAAAAAAAGGTTTAAAAATCGGTTTTTGAACCGGTTTGGCCCGTTAACCGGTCTGTTTAATACCCGGTTCGGTTCCATCGGTTAGCAAATATAGGTTTAAAAAACCAGTTAATAACCGAACCGGTTTTTCAACCGGTAAACCCTTTGCACCTGTTAACCGATTCGGGTAATTTAAAAATTGGTTTGGACCGGTTAACCGATTTGTGCACCACTAACCCAGGGTGAGAAACTAGGTCGAGTAAAACCTTTGTCTAACAGTTCGTGCAGTTGACCTGAAAGCTCTTGCATCTCTGAGGGTGCTAAATGATATGGAGCTTTAGCTACAGGTGCTGCACCTGGAATCAAGTCAATACGAAATTCACCTTGTCTCATTGGGGGTAATCCTGATATATCATTAGGAAAAAATTCAGGAAATTCCTTGACTACTGGAATATCTTCGATACGTTTTTGTAAAGAACAGTTTTCGATCAGTGTGCTAGAAAGCCCTGACAACCTTTCCGTAAGCATTTTTGAGTTTGCATACAAAAAATGATACCAAGTTTCCGACCGACTCGTTCTCCTTTAACTAACAGTGTATTACTGTCAGGTAATGGAATACGGATCACCTTATTTTGACAATTGGTTTGCTCCAGCTAGTCTCAGCCGGAGCCTTTGTTTTGTTCTTTCCAAACCACTTTCGTTTAGTACCTCTCACAGCACTAGAGGTACCAACATCACTACGGCCCGTAGCCATCTAAGTTTTTGTGGACAAGGTACCACTCCTTACCGCCTCATCGGTAAGCTTAGTGGTCAAAAGAATTGTACGTTTCAGAGTTGTGGGTTCAACTGCCGTCACCATTTCCCCGAATCTGGGGAACCAGACCTTTATTGTACTTCTCAATCAAGGCTGCTTCCGTAGGAAACATATTGGGAAGTAAGCAACTAAGTTCATGAAAACGATCGATATAAGCTAAACAATCAGCACCGACCATTGAATGATTCCAGAATTCCTCCTGGAGCTTTTGGATTTCAGTGATTGGGTAGTACTCTGACATAATCAGAGTTTTAAATTCGTTCCAGCCCATAGAAACAACTGTAGCTGAGCCCAAAGTTTTAGCCTGGGTATTCCACCAGGTTAAGGCTGATTCTTTCGAAGAACAGGCAGCATAAGACACCTTATGTTCCGCCAAACATTGGTTGATCTTGAGTTTTGTTTTCATTTCCTCGATCCACCTTATGAGTCCAGCTGCTCCTTCTTTGCCCGTGAAAGTAGGAGGGTTGTAGGAAGCAAAGTACTTATAAGTACATCCTTGCTATGGTGGATGAGGAGCAGTTGTTTTAGTTGTTGCACTGGTGGTATTAAGAGTTTCTACGTGGCCACCAGTAGCATTATGTTCCATATGATCGTGGTACCCACCAGAACCATAGTGACATGTGTCTGGTGTTGTGTCAAAACACCACAAGCTGATAGTTGTTCTATTATGATTCGTGCTATCATTGCTTCGTTCAGTTCAGATCCACTTGCAGCAGCAGGTGGAACATTGTTCACTTTAGGTTTCACAGGTGGAACAGTATTTGTCTCCAGATTTTCAGGTGGAACTACATTTGTTTCCGGATTGATCTGTGGGTCCGGATTTCGTTCTACATTCACAGGTGGGACTTGATTCTGTTCAGGGTTAGTAACGTTCTTGGTAGCTTTCTTAGCTGGTCGACCTCTTTTAGGAGCCATTGTTCTGCTCACATGCAGACAAACTCAGGTCAGTTCAAGAACATTAAAGATATAACCCGTTCGATCACATAAATTCAATCATATTCAGTTAAACTGAAAATTTATGTTGAAATTAGATTATAAGAAAATATAGTAAAACTACATTAATATAGCTCAGACATGTTCTCAGTACACAGAAATCACACAATTGTTCATAGTTATACTCAGTCCTGTTATTTCAAAAACATGTTAGAATATTACACAGCTCACAGTACTTTGATATAGATATGTCATTCACATGTTTTTGATATATTATCATACAGGACAATAGATATGTTCTCACACAAGAATGTTCTCATAGTTCTGTGATACATTGCCATACAGGCAATAGTTATGTTCGCACACAAACAATGTTCTCATAATTCTGTGATATATTGCCATACAGACAATAGATATGTTCGCACATAAACAATGTTCTCATAGTTCTCATAGTTCTGTTTATAGTTCATACAAGTTTGACATTGATACTTAGTTCAAACATCACATACATAGCACATTACACAGATAGATATACAAAAACAACCATTTTATTACTATAATACCAGTTTTATACAATCATAACGTTTTGTTACACCGACTGCAGAAACCATGATATTACAACTAAATACCGAGGATCTATTTACATCAAAAAAACATCCCTGAAACTTCCAACTCTCAATCTATCTGTTTGTTACTGATGGTATATACAATGATGATCCCAAAACATGCATACTCATATAAGACCTTACCGTAAAAAGTACGGTAAACATGCCATCACAATGGCTATAGTTGCCAATACTATAGCCAATGCTACCATCCTCGCCTCTACACTCAAATTCCTCACACCCTCTATCACTCCCACAGCTCTCTCCCTCACCACCTCAACATACTGCCAAAATACAACCATCAACATGTGCATCACCGTTCTCCTCATCCTCTCCTCAAGAATAACCCGCCAGGCTTGTGTGCCTGCATCCAATACACTCACCTGATCCGTCAACATCAAGTGAGAGGTGAGTATCTCCAACACAGTGGCACGTGTGTCCTCCACAGTAGCACGAGACTCCTGTAACTCTAGGCGAGTCCCCTGAAGATCTACAATCACCTGGCGAAGCTGCGCCCTAAGCTCCGCCTGCTATGAAGACTCTCCTACCTCATGTATGATACTAGGCTCGTCTCTAGGCGCCAACTGGCATCTAGGAGAAGACATGTCATCTTGCGGGCCTGGCCCAGCATCCGTCTGAGTCCATCCCAAACTAGGATCGGCTGGGGAGGTGGACTCCCCTCCTGCCTGCAGATGTATCCTCATCCAATACATAAGGATGTCTAGGTGGAGTGTGTGGTACCTGTGGTGGTGTAGCCAGCACCTGCGGCACTGTGTGAGATGTGGCTGATGATGCCCCAGAAGGATCTGAATCTGATCCAGAACTAGAACTGGGTGTATCGTACATGATAACGTATGGAAATCGCTGGTATATATCTCTCTCCCTGATTGGCCATCGCTGTATATAAAAGTTCAAATCAGTACCATGATATAAATATTGAATAATAATATTCAACATAAACATGATATGACATCTCTTCCTATCTCAAAGCAGCTAATCGTCATTATAGTTATTATTGTTCTATTTGAATTAAATTAAACTAGAATGCACACGTGTTGCGAATTTCAGTTATGCTGGCCAGTCATAACTGGAATTCGTACCACCTGATTATCCTGGCTTAATTCAAAACAAGTTTTGTTCATTAGTTATGTTCGGTGCTCTCTGTGTAACTATACGAGCCTATGGTTATAGTCTAGGTCTCTAAGTCCACCTAAATTCTATATCTTGTGTCTCTGATACCACCCTGTCACACCCCCACCTCTCGTCACCTGTTGATCTTGTCACTGAGAAGATTGCGGAAGCATAGTGGTGATATCTCAGAGATGAGGGGTGACTTCCTTGATCCGATATCATAGTACACAGATTAACTTAAAGTAAATATATTACAAGGATTGTCATTACAATCAACAGTACAGTTTACAAACTAAGTTTATTACATGACTAGCTTATTTAATTACAAACATATGTAAGGTGCATCCTCACCCGGCAGTCACTGTCTCCTTGAAAAAAGGTTTAGATTTGAAACATCAGCACAAAGCTGGCGAGTCCGTAAAGTTCATGTTCAACAATATGATATGATATGTAAGTTCTCAAAGTGTTCAGTTCAAGATAACCATGGGAGCCGTATCTAGTTCCTTTCGGACATGACTTTATGATCTTCGAAGACACTACACACTGGTAATATCTTAATGCCTCAATGTCTTAATGTCTATCACTACATTAAGAAATTGTGAAAACAGATAACAAACATTTACACCAAGGGGAGTTGCAAGCTCCCGGCAAATGGGTTGTCAGCCGATAGTACTATCATTGTTTTCTGTTTGGCCCCACACGAGTTTAGTAGATTCAGTTCATGAATGAGGACTTTCAAGTTTTGTGATAGAGTTTTTTTCTACAGACACAATCCCATGAAATCCACAAGTTCTTAACAGATCAAATGCAATCATATAGATAACAGTGATACATATCATATGTTCAAAAGAAGTTTCACAGTAAGACCCCTGTGTTTATAAAACATTAAAAAGAAAAGGGATTGTACGAAACTCACCTGATAACTCAGAAGTAGCAGAATATCACACAACTGATAGTAATAAGTGATTCTGCATTTATTTATGTTTAATGAGTTATTTATGTTTTTAACTTACTGATTAGATCTATCTGAACGTCCAATGGCAAGGACATTGTCTTAATAGTCATCAAACCGATATTTGGTTTTTAATTAGTTAATTTAATGTTATATCATACAATGTATGATAATGTAGGAACCTACACTGAATTAGGTTCTTAATACAAGATTGATGACACACTTGATTAATCAGAATAACCTCGGATTAACCAAATAGTTAATGTTGTTGATTATAATGCTAAAACAGTTTCTAGACAGATTAATGGATTAGGAATGATCAATCTTTGTTATTAATTACCCATATATCATGAAATATCACAATGTAGCATTAAAATAGGTTTAATAACCATGTTTAACATACTAATCTGACTCTTATCATAAAAATCATATAATCGTTCCAATGAGTATGTTAATGATTGTAATTAGTTTGAAACACTTGGATTTAACCTTGCATTTGAAAGATTAATCAAACTAATCACCTACATTGTCATAATCAAATGGTTTAAACCATTATAATCATAGTTATGATTTCATGCAAACCGGGCATTACAACGGATCAAAACAAGGATTTACCCGTTAGTACATCGTGTTCATCGTTTATAATCAATCCTAGCCATCATCTAGGCAATAATCAACAACCCTAACTATATCATTACGTTCAAAAACAAGATCTAATCAATAAAAATCAAGCTAGAAGGTTAAAACAAACCGTTACCTAATCAGACGGATTTCTGTGCGTAGAACAATGATCAGGGCTTGTAGATTCGTTCCTTGGTGCGATCTATGGCTTCTGATGGCTTCACAATGGTGATTTTATGGTTAAAGATGCAAAATTTTCGTCTGACCTCAAGAAAAGTCGAGAGGAAGAAGAAAAATAAGTTTCTGGATGAAATCTGACGTTTTAAACAATTCTGCCGACTTAAACCAGACAGGCGCATCGCCCCAAGTGGGACACTAGGCTGGGGCGTACCGCGCGGGGAAGGGGAATCCCAGATATTTTCTGGTGTGCTGCGCTTACAGCCTAGGGTGAGTGTTTCACGCTAGGCGTACCGCCTAGAGTGATTTTTCTCAAATTTTTGGATTTTTCTTCGTTTCACGATTCCGGACAATCCGTAACTCCATTTCGCGCACAGTTTTCGCCCACGTTCACCATTTCTCGCATACTATCAATCTGTAATAATTATAATCATCAAATCGACGTGGATTTCTAGAAAAACCAAATGTGCTCATGTCATTGATGACGTAATTCTCAACTGCAATTGTCACATCAACCTGTTAAAAATACAAACGCATAAAACGACAATTAAACCAACAGAATAGATGATATCTATGGAAGGGGATAAAAAAAGTGTAACAAAAATAATTGAAAAAAAAATGTTCCAATACTCCCCCTTAAGTTGAAGCATGAAGATCTCTAAAAACGAGCTTGACAAGTAGGGTAGAAAATTCATGTGTCCCCAAAGGCTTTGTTAGGAGGTGTGCAATTTGAGTCTTGGTGTCTATTTGCATAGTTGTATCTCTCTTGACTCAGATCGTTCCCGAACAAAATGACAATCCATCTCGACATGCTTGCTACGTTCACGAAACAGAGTGTTGTTAGCGATATTACGTGCCGCATGATTGTCACAAAATAAGAGAGTCAGCCAGGGAGGAGGCATTACGTGTATAGCCACAAGCAACGTCATCCATAATATTTCACTAACTGCATGCGCCATTGCTTGGTATTCCGCTTCGGCTAATGACAATGAGACAACAAAATTCTTTTTAGATCTCCATGATATAGGTGCCCCTCCTAAAAGTAAGAAGTAACCAGTTCTAGTCTTCTTTTGAATGAACATCGCATCCAATCTGAGTCAGAATATTCAATGAGATAAGTTCCTCCTTCATTAGGAATTATTATTCCTTATCCTGGAGTAGTCTTTAAGGTATCGAAGAACGTGATTTGCTGCCTTTGAATGGCTTAGTTGTGGGTCATTAACTAACTGACTCAAGATTTTAACCGCATAAGTAAGGTAAGGCCTCATAGCTTGTAGGTAAAGAAGTTTTCCCATGATTCTACAATATTGTTGGGCATCAACACGAGGCTCTTCATCACACTTGTCAAGTTTCAAGTTTAGTTCCATTGGGTACGAGCTAGGTTGGCATCCCATCATACTTGTTTCTTCGAGAATGTCAAGCGTGTATTTGTGTTGGCTTAGCACCATGCCTTCCTTGGTTCTAGCCACTTCGATTTCAGGGATAAACTTCAAGACACCAAGGTCTATTATGCTAAACTTGTCGTTAAGGAAGGCCTTAGTTTCTTGTATTTTGTTTAAGTCATTTCCCACGATGATCACATCATCAATATAGATTAGCATAGCAATGAAGAAATCTTTTTCTTTAAAAATGAAAAGGGAGTGATCGGCCCCCTTCTGTTTCAATCTCATTCCCAACAATGAATTAGTGAATTTTTGGTACTAGTTTCTAGATGCCTTTTAAGGCCATTTAGAGACTTTTTAGTTTGCAAACTCTGTTACCTTCCGACTTTCTAAATCCTTGAGGAATTTTCATGTAAACATCCTCATGTAAATATCCATGCAAAAATGCATTATTCACATCAAGTTGGGCCCTAACATAGTTTCAAATGCCAAATTTGGATTTTGTCTTTTAACTAGTGGGTTTCCACAGCGGGAATTCTATCACGATTTCAATATCAGGACGCATACATGATCCCGTATATCAAAACAGTGATATAAAAACACGTTATAATAGTTGTCACTTCAACGTAAAACAATAAAGTGTAGGCGTCATAAATGTGTATGTTATACCATTACAAAAATGCCATGTTTAGTTATTAAATCTAGGATTAATGAACACAAACATAAGACAACCAAATAAAACGGTAAAAACTTAATTATTATTATTATTAACTCTTATTTAATAATTACTATTATTAATTAATTTTCAGCTTACCGTCCAAATGCGTTAAAAATATCATAAATATCAAAATGTTAACAAATGCCTATTAATACATCCTAAAACAATAAATCGTACCGTCTGCAAAAGTTTTGAGTGTTAGTTAATTAATAATTATCATTATTATTTAATTATATTATAATAATTAGTATTAACATTATATAATAATAGTAATCATTGTTAATTAATATTATTATTATAGTTTCGTAATTATTATTATTGTAACTTGTACGCCGCTTTTTGACTTTCACTACATATATTAATTGTTGTTATTATTTAATTATTATTACTGTTAACAATTAAGGGATTGTTTGTTTACCTCTTAATGGAACCATTCAGCACTTAACCATTCAACACGTTTGGTTTAGATTAAATTACCTCTTAATGATTCAGTTCAACACTTAACCATTCAATACCAATACCATGCTAAATGGAAAATACATACCATTCAGTTCATCACTTAATGGTTCAGGCCCTCTTAACCATTCAGGCATCTTAATCATTCAGCACTTAATGATTCAGTTCTACAAACAGCCCCTAAGTATACATATAGTAATGAAAAACAGTAAAAAAAATAACCATAAAATCATGAATTACAACTGTAGATCCAATTTCAAATTGTATATTATTATAATAATTAAATTCTCTGAAGTTATCATTTTTATAACTAGGACATCGTGACCGCGTAGGTTTGCTTATAAATGATAAATCTCTGAACTTATTACCAATTAACTTAAGTAGTAATTGATACATTTGATCGTTAATCCACATGTCTTTCACAACATAATGCAAGTATAAACAATGTTTGTCCTCTGTTCCTCCCAACAAAAATCTATTAGATTTAAACTAAACTTATTATTATATAAGTAAAGGGGTTATTATGTCATTAGTTTAAAGTGTATTTAAATGTCAAGGGTCATATTGTAAATATTACAAGTCAAAGGGTCAAAGTGTAAATATTGGTTTTATGGTTATATATATTTGATCAATGTCTGAAAACGTATAATCTATCACAGTATTTTAACCAACTCAGGTTTACGCTCATTCCCCTAGACCGATGCGTTAAATACAACAATTAATATACTCAATAGAGTTCCTTCAAAATATGTCCCTAAAACTACTTATGAACTTTGGACATGAAAGGAACTTATTCTTAGATATATGAAAGTATGAGATTGTCTTGTCAAAATCTGTTTTCCTTCCCATGTCACTCGCATTGTAGAAACAAAGCATGCTTATTTTCTTAAGGATTCTAAGCTCACTGGGAACAGCGAAAATCATGATCTTAATTTGCAAGAAGCACAAGACATGGGGGGTGAGGGTGGGGGAGGGAGACACTTGTCGACTAATTTATCTATGATTACTCCTTTTGTGTACCATGCTACTCAGAACTTCATTGCACCAAAGCCGACATTATTTACCCCGATTATACAAATTTTGTATGCAGACGACTAATTTACTGATGTTGTTTCGGTATTAGTTTGTAAATTGTTTAAAATAAATAAAATTGAAATTTATGTTATTTAAATATTTAAAATAGTGTTATTGAAAAGTATCTACATATCTAACTGTAGAGGAGAACATTTCGGGTTTTTTGAGGAACCTGCTTCAGGTCCGGGTTCGGATTTATGGGATACCGGTTTTAGGTTCCAGGTAGGATTCAGTGAAAAAAACCATACCCATATGTACTCGGTTTGGGCCGGATCGAGTATAATCGGGTTTTGGTTAAAAAAATTTATTGTACTTTCTTATAATTAAACATTTAAATAACATAAATTTCATTTATATTTATTTTTAACAACTTGAAAACTAATATATCACCAAAAAAAACTAATTATACATTTTTTTCCAAATTCACTTGTGGTTTATGTTTAGAATTCACTGGAGCTATTTTCCATCCAAGCCAACACGTCATAGGCGAGTTCTTCGTCTGATATACCGGAATATAGTCCATTTCTAACCTCTTCATCTAGTATTTGAACTTCAATTACTATGCCATCTTCGAGATTTTTAGTGTCTTGTACACAATCCACCAGATCCAAGTGATCTTTTAGAAAAATACACATTTTCACCATTGGGAGGGTGAGATTTTTAGTGTCTTGTACACAATCCATCTTTCGAAGTTACTGTATAAACCTAAATGGTTAGTAAATCACAGGGGTAAAGCGGATAAAATAGGAAATTGGGATTTATTTACTTTCCACCAATCCAAAATATCAAATTTTATATATTTTTCAGTTCTCATAGTGGATATAATATCAATTCCACTAAATCTATCAAGTTCGCTACTTGGGGTGTTGCCTCTTTGGCATTTAGTCGTTTCGCTTCTTAGCGTATTACACAAATTCACCATCGGATCCTGACTCGTATTACAACTTGTTCCCAATGCCATTGACCCAGATGGGTTTATATTAGGTCTATATCTTATTGAATAATTTCATACATTTATTGTAGGTTATGGTGGTGTATACATTTTGTTTCAGTGGCAAAATATGGGTCTTCTTCGTACAAACATAAATCGTAATTTATTTTGTCCGTTATAGTTATAGTTCTACTCCCATAACATTTAAAAGTGATTGGTTATTTACACACCCAACTATTTTTTTAACACCCCACCTACCCTATGCTTGTCATACAGGAACCTACAACACGTACGAAATCTGACCCCACCTTGTTGTCATGCAACATATACGACACGTGTAGATTTTTTCTTGCTATATAAGGTCTGCCATATGCAACCTTAAATTCTCTAACATGAATGAAAACATTACATGTTGTACGCCACGTATGGTGCAATTAAAATGGACTCCGTATTTCACAACATTGTTATACATATACATGTAATATAGCACTATACGCCACATATTATTATAAAAAATAATTATTTTTTTATAAAGCATGATACTATTATCATATAAAATGATAACTATTTTTCAATATTATTATTTTAAAAAAGTTTGAATAAATATTCATTCTCATTTAATATTCGTTTTAATAAATACAAAATGATACAACACATATTACATATGTAAAAACAAAATATATATATACATAACAAGCGATTGTGCAAAACAGAATAAAAAGACAAACATAATAAAAAACACAAACTATGGATCTTGTTAATTTGGTGGTGGTGGTGATGGCGGCGGGAGGGGGGAGGGTTGATGTCGTCCTGCCTCAACCTCACGCTCAACCAACCAGCACAAAACATCGTCAATAATATAAAGTTGACGATCATGCTCCCTCGATCGGGTAGCAAGTTGCTGCAGTATGGCCTCGACACGCGCTGAAAGTTTCCATGTGCGGTATATGTGTCGTGGAAACCGCGGCGCATAGTGGTGACCTCTAGCCGGGCCCTTACCTCACCTCTGCCCATTCATCTCCATCTCAATCATCTCCTACGGCCTAACCGTTACCTCCTCCGCCAGTGCCCTCCCCAAATCTGGCCGCACCCTCCCCCTCCTTTATATGAAGCCGTGGAGGGACCCATATCTCCCCTAATCGTAGCGAGAATCAGAAATCGACCCAACGAAGTCTTTGACAATCCGCGTAATGAACAACATGTGGCTGTTAAGCCCTTCGGGTTGATAGGGGGAACCAACTCCTCCTGTAACTCTAGATGCAGAATCCCTAACCACCAATCGATCGCTGTAACTCACGCCCAGCCATATATCACTCGGCGTTGCTGCCTATGGTAGTAGCTAGCAAAATACTAAGCTAAGTAGCACGTGAACTAGTAGTGTCTGCCTGCAATCAGGCAAAACATGTAAAATAAATCATGTAATATGCACCACTCGCGGCTTTTGCCACATCCAATGATAGACGTGGCAATAAGCTGGTGCATATATTGGACATGAGCCTCGTGAATGCGACTCACTCTCGTCTTGGTGCTGAAAACTCAGCATCACCAATCTGATGCCACTGTATACCTAAGGTGGCATCCTCTACCTCTGTAATCCTCGCCAAATATAGTGGGTGTAATAGTATCCAGCTTGTAGTATAAGCCAAAGGAAACAACGAACTCTACAATTAAATTTAACAATACCTCCGGCTGCACAGCCAGATGGTATGTAAACGTGGAATGAAAATCCATGGTAATCTCCCTATAAGAAATGAGGAATGTGCGTTCGAAGATCCTCTTCCATGACATGTCCTTGCTAATCCATTACTCAGACCGAGTATCCTCTCCGATCTCGCCCAAGACGAGCAAGTCGATGGCCTTCTACGCAAATGACCAAAAAAACTAATTTATAAAAATATTAAAAAAATTGACATATATGCCACATAGAGGCATGTACATGGCGTATAGATCTTTACAATCAATGTAATATGATTCCCATACTATAAGCCATGTACATGCATCTAGATAGCGTATAGGGTGGAGTGTAGATATAATCCATTTTTATACTTCACCCTATACACCACATAGAGTACTGTTGTGGCGTACACCAAAGCCATATGAGTTATTTAACGGTACGCTACATATAGGTCTGTTCGTAGTGTACCGTTCTTGTCCTTCGTTTTAGGCAAGAACTAAACGTCACATACAGACCAATACGAGGCATACAGTTTCTGAACCAACCATCCCCTTGACTTCCAACCCTTTCATAGCTCAATCTAACCCATTCTATCTATCCAAAAGCTTCAAAAACTTACCTAGTACGTGTAGAAATCCGATCACACAAGCTTGAGCTGAAATATGTAGCATATAGGCCTACATTCGAGAGAGAGCATGAAATGGGAGAGAGGGGTATGAGCGGGAGTTTGGCTAGCGTATGCCCACTCTGCGTCTTTTATATGAACCTATACACCTCGTAGATATCTCTACGTGGTGTATAGGTCCAATGAAACGTGTTTGTAGTGGTTTACAAGTTGTACATGGGGTATAGACTAGCATATGTCTATACTCCACCGATATACTCCAACTAATATGCGACCTAGAGATCTATACGTAGCGTATAACTAATTTTGAACTTTAAATTTTTTTGATTTAATTATGTTTTAAAATTACTTATGTTGTTTTACATAAAAAGTGTTTATCAAAAAATAACGCATACAATTACATTTTACTGGATTTGAATCTATAAATGATTTTGAATCATTATCGTATACTGTATACAACGTATAGTTACAATAACGTATACATTTAAAACAAATTAATGTAATCAGTTTCTCCTTTACCATGACATATTTCTTTATAGCATTCTAAACAATGTATGTACATTAACTTCCAAAAAGATGCATTTTGTGTGTGATATTTGCTCCAAAACCCACTTACTGTCGGCATCAGATAATCTCCTTCTAATTTCATGTTGATGAAATGATTTTTGTTAACAAATACGAACGACACGAATTAATGAGGTACTACACTTTCCGGTCCCACCCACAACAAGAAATATGCTTTGAGAGTTTTTGATGTTTATAAGGTGAACAATCACACCAAATATTTGAGCAATCAAAATCCCTATGTACGGCATTTGCATCCAATGTGAGAGCGATGCAGCTTGGACTTCTTTCCAGTTTACACTGTGATGTATGAAACTATACAATCCAAGTTGTATGTTAACAAAAGTCAATCTATACACCTAGATATTTAATTCCATCTCCTCCATTATTTGTTGTCGAACGTAAAGCCACAGTTTTTCGTCGAAACCTAAACCCACAGCAATAGATCGAAAACCACAGTTACCGGGCATGACATCTTTTTTGCGTGAAATATGATCGTGAAACAAATCAGAGATAAATTCTTTAAATCGGTTTTATTCCAGATGTTTTCATTATTAAGACTGACAGAAATGAAGCAAAATCTTGCGATAAACCACTAAGGTAATATATTTCTTTACCTTTCCCTCTTAAAAGTGTTGAACGACTATGCTACATTGCAGCCTTCTGATCTTTTAAGCTTGAATTGGTGAAGAACTATGCATGGGCTTATGAAACTCGCTTTGTGGGAGTCCTGTTTTTTTTGTTTGGACGTCCACGAACGTCAGTTTGAATAACAGGAGTTTTCTTATCACCTTTCCAAGGGAAAGCCATAGCCAATATTTTCTTCATCATGTTTTTTTCACTGTAGTCGGTTGAGTCATTATTTGTTGTTTCGCAACTTGTAGTTATTCTTCAACATCAACTTCTTCTTCATCTAAATATAATGGACGTGCATCAAGTTATGTAATCCCTAGGGTTTTCTCGTTCGAATTTGAGTTGTAATAATTCTAAATTGTAATTAAGTATATACATTGTCACACCCCGAGCCGGCGGGGTTGGATCGGATTCCCCGTCGGGCGGAAAGTTCCCGGGGCGCGATATCGTGAGTGATAATCGTGATGATCAGATAGTTTACTTTGCACATGATATAAATGAGAAATGCTAAATAGAATAGAATTACAAAGTTAAATTACATCCGTATGGTTCATAATTTAACAATGTAACTCTATCATTAACATCATAAGATTCCTATCTTGTAACTCCACAAGATATACAAAATGTGTAGTATAATGATGTCCCAAAAGTATGCAGGTCCAAAAATACTAGTCCTCTATCTGAAGTCCTAGTCCAAAAGCAATAACTTCTTAATTTACCTGTTCGTCACCTGAGAAATCATGCAAAAAGATCAAGTCAACACCTGGTTGGTGAGTTCATATAGTTTAGTGTTTGAAAAATAGCTTTGTAACCCTTTTTCGGTAAAAACCTTAACCTCATTAACTTCACCTGTAATATCCAGTTCAGTATGCTTATATATAGGGCATACACAAGGGTCGAGCCTACAACCCGCCCAAACCCCATCCCACCACATACTAAACCACATATGACATTGTTGTTAATGATAATTAAGCATTTTTACCTATCATTCATTTCCATTCAACCATAGTTCTACATACGCATGAAACATTTGTTAAACCCTTGAGTAACAACATTAATCTCATTAACATCACATGTATTATCCAGATCGGTATGCTTATATATAGGGCATACGAAAGGGTCGAGCATACAACCCCCAGACGCCATCCCACCACATACTAACCCGCATAGGACATTGTTGTTAATGATAATTAAGCATTTTACCCCTACCATTAACCCATTAGTTCTTTAGTTTGTTGTTCCTGTAAATTCACTTTGAAATCTCTATTGATTCCTTAAGTTCATCACAAAATTATGATCAACCACAACATTTATAGAAACAGTTAAGTAAATGCTTAATTAAATAAATAAATAAACATTTACTAAAATCTAAGACCTAATGATTGGGCCTTGGTCAACTCGAGTAGACTAGTATAGCAATCAGGGTTCTTAGTAGTAAAGGAGATTTGTAAACCTCATCAAACATGTGACCTATAATCAATCAGTCTAGCTAGGACTTCTTTTGATATATAGGCTTTTATAGTTCTTTAGACCGTCCATAGTTTCGTATAGTTCTTTAGTTCTTTGGCACATGTTATCTTTGAGCATTTCACAGATGTTCCTCAAAACAGTTAGGGAATACTGTAAATATCATCAAACATGCGTCTCATATTCGATTAGTCTAGCTAGGACATCTTTCAAACCTGAGAATGGCACATGCTATCTTTGATATTTCCCAGTTAGACCCTTGAAGTAGTTCTTTGTACTTAGTTCTTTGAAATAGATCCTTAGTTCTTTGACAACACCCCTTGAAATAGTTCTTTGAAATAGATCGTTAGTTCTTTAAAATAGACCGTTAGTTCTTTGAAAACAGATCGTTAGTTCTTTGAAAATAGATCTCTGAAATTAGTTCTTTGACTTGAAATAGTTGTCAACTCATAATGAATAAACAACTTGTCTTGCAATTTCTGTGTATTGTATACCTAAACAGAATCTAGGATAACAATTATACACATAAACATTCGTTACTTAAAAGCATTTAAAGTAAATACAATCTTACGAAAATAATTTATGCATGCTTCTCAGCCCCGCGTTTGAAAACAAAATGCTTAGAAAAGGGGCAATGAACTCACCTGTGTTGCCTGTGCAATAGAAGTATCACAAAATGCGCGCTCTTTGTTTGTAGGTTATGTTTCTTCAGTTCCTGATTTGTTTTAAGAGAATTCGAATGCGATAAGTATTTATAATAGACGATGCATCTACGGTTTGGTCACGGTGTGCAACTAAGTGTCCTAGATTACTAATATGCTTCTATAACTCCTTCTATCTAGTCTAAGACATTCCCCATAATTGATCCCCAATCCCACATTCTTAATTATAAGTATTTAGTCAATTATTTTAAGTTAACTCATTTTAAGATGACATTTAATTATAAAACAATCCTTTATTTTAAATTTGAAAGAGCTGACCATTTAATTTCTTTTATTAAAACATAATTAATTTAAAGAAAATGAATTTTTTTACATGATGGGCTTAAGTGGAGCCCATTAGGCCATCCTTGGCCCATTATTCTACTTTGGTCTTCAAACGATTTCTTGTTAGTTCTTTGATTTACTAAACCTTGATAATGTAATAAATCATCTAGGTGAGTTATATGTTTTTATTTCTTTTTCTAGGGTCCAAGTGTTAATGATAAAATTAACACCCAATACCCTAAATTGTAGTTTTGATCCTCATGATTTTCTCAAAGGTGTTGACCACCAAAGTGTTGATAAATCCTTTATTATTGAAACTCTAATAATTCCTTGTTGATTTCCATCCCATTTGACATATAAAATTTATGTTCATTTATTAGAGTAGTCTAAGGAAACCCATTTTCTTAGAAAACCCTAACTACCTTTTCATTAAATACTTCATGCACACACACAAAGTATAATCCATGCATGTATCTTGTCACCCAACCTATGCACACACACCATTCATGCAAGCATGTAAACGAATGGTTTGTCGACCGAATGGGCCACTTGGCCGTATGAGGCCTTTGGCCGAAGAAGCTGGGCTCGAATGACTATAGCCGAATGGGTCCTTGGCCGAACCAAGACTGGTTGACCGAATGAAGCAGGGGCCGATCGAATGAATCATGGCTGGATGGCTTGGCCGACAGAATGAGTTGATTTGCCGAAAGGATCCTGATTCGGGCGAAGAAGGAATGGCCGATTGAGTCTGGCCATTCGGCCGAAGGTGGCCCGACTAGACTCATTCGATGAGTTGATATGTTGGCCATTCAGCCATCGCGGCCTGGTGCGGCCAGCCTCTGGCTTTCGATCAAATGAGTTAGGCATCGACACAATACTTGTTCCTACATCATCCCTATGTATTCGAGTGTGATTTGCCTAAGGTTTTTGTGAGTTTTATTCGGGTTTCAAGAGAGGTTCGGCCTAGGGTTTTGGAACCCAAAAACCGAAGCTAGATCAGGAATTTACCATGAATTCGATGGATCCAAGCCCCGATCTATTGTACTTCCTTGATCTACAAGTGATGGTGGTTGTTTTGACACCAAAAACACGCGATTTCGTGGAGATTTGAGTGAGTTAAGGTTAGGGTTTCTAGAGAGATAAAGAAGAGAGAGAGTGGAACGAAAATGGTGGGGAAAAATCTGGTTGGTGGTGTTTGGTGAGGCTTTGAATGCCTCATTAAATGGCTTCAAATAAACCGGGTTCGTTCGGGTTCGTTCGGTTTTGCTCGGTTTCGCGTAGAACGTTCGTTTTCGTAACGAAACAACTCGGTTTTAAAATAAGGTTAATAAAATTATTTTAGATTGTGATTCCTAATAAATTAGCTAAATTTCTTTTATTTATTTTAAATTTTTAGAAATATTTAATTTACAGTTTAATATCGAATCGTACGGTCGTCGCGCGTATTCGTTAGAATCGTCACCCGTACGAACACGGCGATAACTATACTTTTCAATATCGTTTTCTAATTATCGGATATCATTCAGAACGTTAAACTTTCAGATTTATTCGTACAGATCGTCACTTATACGAATAATCCGTCGATTTAGCATTCACGTAATGACATCCGTGCTATTTTTTTCTGTAAGTCCTCACATACGTTTATCCTTATTAGAATCCTAACAATTAATCACATGATAGTTCTATATTGCCAGATAATTATCTGGCTCAAGAACCATAGTTCTGAACTTTGTTTCTGTAAAATGTTTCTGAACTTGCTGTTTGATAACACAAAATGATAACGAACCATGATCTGAGTATGAAAATACACTGAAACACACATAGTTCGTATCTGACTACTGTTCAAATCACTGTTTAGATCACTGTTCCGGTGACATTTCCGGCACTGCTGTTACATACATTCATGGATATTTCTGTTGATCTCTGATTTTGATCTTGATCGTATAACGGAATCCTATGAACAATCAAATATATGCGGAATCTATATTTGATCTATATGAATCAAAGAAGAAACAAACATTTCAATAATCTCCATTTCATTAATCAAGATTAACTGATTACAATGAAATATATGAACACACAGTTCTCACTCACACAGAGATAATCACTCAGAGGTTTTCCAAAAGTTATGACAAAACTAGACAAACCTCCAATATATACAGACTGTCAGCCGAACCTAGTTTAGCCGAACCATTAGGTTCGTCAGCCGAACCTTGAGGTTCGCTGGACGAAGCTGCTAAGGTTCGTGGGCTAGACGATCCTCAGCCAAACCTCCACAAACCTATCTATAATTTACATATTTTGATAAGCAAACTATTACAAACATGTACTAACAAACTCCCCCTTAATAGTTGCTTCCAAAATCTTCAATCTCAGTCTTCAGTCTTCACTTTGAACTCCATTTTTTTCTCCACACACATTATCAGCAGCACGAATTACAACAGACCTTGGAATCTTAGATAATCTTTCAGCTTCCAGTTTGGCATCTCTCTCGTCTATCTCTTTTTGTTCTTTCATCAACTCAACATACAGATAATTAACATCTTCCCAGTTACATCCATAATGTATACCCAGAGTATAACACATCCGAGCAATTGTTTGAAATTGAACTGCCATGTCTTTGTAACTTATTCCGACATCATGAAATCCATCATCAGCAAAGATTTCAGCTACATTCAGCAAATCAATGTCATCTTTTGAACAGTTTACTATCCATACAGGGTCCAACATCCTAATCACTCTCCATTTCTCTTCTTGTCTCAGAAGAATAACAGCTTCAGATGTCTTTTCATCATAGAACCAGAACTTGAAATAAGGATTCCAATTCTGTTCTATTCTCCTCAACCTTGGTCTTGTATAAGCTTTAGGCTTTGAATATCCAAGTAATTTGTCTTTTACTTGTGGAACAAGAAAACTCCATCCAGTCTTAGCCTCTTTCTTTTATAACTTCTCAAATATATCATTATGTTCAGTCTGAATTGGCTTTATAATCTTCAATCTGGATAACTGCATACATTCAAAAGATGGTAAAGACATTATATCCAATGTTTTTCCAAAATATTGACATCCATCAGTCCTTTTGACTACATAACATCCTTTGTTCTGCATGCTTCCAGAAATGTTGTGAAAGTAACCATAGCTTACAATTCTTCCTTTCATCTTTGACTTAGATCCAATCTTGAATCTTGTGAATTGTCTAGCTTGGTTTTATTGAACTTTTTCTTCAATGTCTTCAATCATTTGCTTGAAAATGTATAAATGATCAATTATGTATTGATGTTCATCTTGATTTTCCTTCCACATCTCCATATAAGTCTTTGCTATCTTTTGATCAACTGATGTTCTTAACACACCTCTTTGAACTTTACAATCAAATATCTTCTTCAAAGTTTGTAGATTATACAAATTCTCATCCATTTGATCATCTTGTTCAAAATCAAATAATTCCAATTGATCATCTTGTTCAAAACAAATAATTGATCTGAATCAACTTCAAACATATCACAAAAATCATTCCTTGAATAACCACCAACAATTTCTCCTTCTTCCAACTCTTTGTCTTCAGATATTTCAACAAACATTTTCTGCAAATGTATATCAGCATGTTGTTTAAACAAATCAACAAAGGTAGGCAAAGAATAATCAATACTTTTCTTTGGATATTCCATATCAGTTAAATCTTCAATATCAACATCTTTACAATCTTTAGCTTTTTCAGAAGAAACAACAGAAATAGGAGTAGCATTAAACGAAATCTTGGAAGAATCATAAATCACTATAGCACTAGTCCTAGAATTCAATCCACCTGAACTTCCCATTCATGTTACATCACCATCATCATCTTCATCATCACCATGATAAGCATTAAAGCTTGGATGTTCATCAACATCTGAGTCCTCACAATCTATCTTCTCATCTTCTTCATCATCATCAATGTTAACATATACAGGCTCAGAAGTAGCACCAGTAGCCTCAGCTTGATTATCCTTGACTTGAATATCATCAATCTTTTTCTTCAAATCTTTATTTTCTTTCTTCAAAACATCAATATCAATACTTTGTTGTGCAGTCAAAGTCTCCAAAGAAATAATCCTATCACTTAACAACTTCTTTTCAATTGCATCTTCTTCTCTCCATCTCAACAACTGAGAAATTTGGCTTTTCATAACATCTAGATCACTTGAGCTTGAAGAAGAAGGTTGTTCAGCTTCAACTTTCTCCTTTTCCATCTTATACTTGTCACAAAAAGTTAAGTCTTTAGAAAGTTCCAAACAAAACTGTTAACACACAAAACCACAAAGGCCATTACAGTAAATTCTGGAGTTTCTTTCTCTCCTTTCTCCAAGTTAATGATCGAATCCCTTCACACCAGATTCTTTCCAAAAGTCAACCAAACGCGGTTTATAATTCATAATCAAACAGTTACGAACTTACCAAATCAATTACAAACCTAACAATCCAAACAATTACAAAAATGATCATCAACGACACGCAAACAACTGTAATACATTTGGCAAAGTAAATCTAATCCTAATTAACTAGAACCAAAGATATTAAACGAAATTAAACATGCAAATCACTTTTTTTGACTAATTTTGAAACTATTGGAACAACGAACTCTCGCTGAGGTGTCCCAAATCGAAGGATGCAAATTTGGCATCGATGTCGGCCTATGAACCAACTCATCTCATTCAATTCAATAACAAATCCGGTGAATTCGTATGCCAGTACACTCAGTTTTTGTTAAGGATTAAAAGCCCCAATACTGTAAGGGCTCACGATTCATAATCGATCGAATTTAAATTATTTTTTTTAATTTGGGTTCATAACTATTTGGAGGAGACGAATAACAAATGTAAAAAATAATTTAGAAAGAGAATGGGTTGCAAACCAACCCCTTGGCCCAGCGGTAAGACACCGCCGAACCAAGGAGGGTGGCCCGGGCCCGAAACCCGACTATGACGTTTAATACCGGTGTTTGCACTTTTTACCTCATTTTAACCTTTTTTATAGAAAAAAACATTATTTAAAAATTCCAAAAACATTAAAACAGCTTGTAGAAGAATTTGTTAATCAATTATTGTACCAGAAAATTCTAATCATATTTTCTTTATTTATTTACTAATTCTATTTGCAAAATTTAATGTATTTTTTCTTTCCTAACTTTTATTTTATTTCAGAAAATAACTTTTATCAAAATAATTCCGAAAAAAGCTTATATATATTTGTATTTTTGATTATCTTAGATTGTATTTATATAATATATATATATATATATATATATATATATATATATTTCAATAAGTTATTTTTAATTGTTAAACAAAAATTCCTAATTTTGTTTTAATATTTAATAAACCAAGTTTAATTGTATAAAATATGGAATAACTTTATATGATTATGTTAAAAAATTATATGATTTTTTATATTCGTGAACCTATATATTTTAATTTATAACACATTAATCATTATGTTTTGCGAACGAAATTTTTTTTTATAATTATTTTAAATAAATTCTTTGTTATCCAAAAAATGATCTTAACAAATACTAAAAGGAATACTTTCACACATATAATCATTAGACCTTATATGTAAATTAACAACAAATGGATGTAATTATTTAAACACTAGACAGTTCTCAAATTCAACATGACGTTTATTTATTTATTTGATAAATAAGTAAGATATTCCAAAACAATACCTTCAAACTTAGACATATTCCTTTATGTCTTTTATAGAAGCTATAAACACAAGACACTAAACTTAAACTTTAAGCATACAAAACTCATTAAAATGTTGCTATAAACTTAAGGTTGACGTGTTATCTTTGTCGTAGTACCTAATCAAGCATATTAGATTAGTTAAACAAACAATCAAGTGAGTTGCACTTAACTAGGATTAATTAAGTGAGTCGAGCACAAATATCTACGAATCGGTAATTCGGGGAATTATCAAATCGTACATTACACATTGATTAGGGTTAATCAAGTGTGTTAAACATTTCACAAATTCGAGTACAAAAAATTACAAACGTTGGTCAACTAACAAAACAATAACTCAAACAAACAAATACGTTTTATACGTGATTAAGTGCTATTATAAAGTAAAGGTTTGGAATAAACAATACAAAATACACCAAATAAAAGAAATCAAAAATCTGGAAAACCAGATATGTCACAGTACTCCACAAGTACCGGTGAGACATGTCGCGATACGTGACAGGAGAGCGGGAACTTTTGAACTTAGCCGAAACTCGTGGCGGTACCTGTGACGCCTCGCTCCCGAGATGGAGCCACTTACAACGGTTGGAATTGATCTCGAACACAAAGTTATATAGCGTTAAAAGGCAGCGGAATTAAAAAACATTATCATATTTTATTAATAAGTATTTACATCCAGGAAAAACTACAATATCATAGGTTCAAACTAAGCCAATATAAAACTTGAAAGACAGGCTTTCCTTATGTCATTTATGCCTCAACGTTCCCTTTGCTACACGAGGCATTATTCCTCAATGATATGCATACTCAAACAAGTAAATTAAAACTGGTGAGTTCTAAGTTTTACAAACCGTAGTCCAAAACATTTACACGCATAAAATAAGTTCATCAAATCATTATGAATAAGTTATACATCATCAAAAATAACTACAATAGTACCATCTATGCATTCCCTACTAAAGCACT
The DNA here is from genome assembly GCA_009363875.1 of Mikania micrantha. Lineage (NCBI taxonomy): Eukaryota > Viridiplantae > Streptophyta > Magnoliopsida > Asterales > Asteraceae > Mikania > Mikania micrantha. Next base: position 35,743,114 of record CM018686.1, on the reverse strand, counting down.
GCCCCAGAGTTCACGCACTATCTGAAGTGATCGTCACCACTTATTCAGGCCCTGTTATAACCCGCCATGGCAGTATAATTCTAAGTAGCGCTTAATGCAAATGATATTGAAATGGGTTTGAAAACCATTTTACTGACACCTCTATTCAAAAACATTTTACTGCTACATGCGGTACCAAAACAGTTTCCAGTGCTCAACTGTTGCCCAATCGCAACCAGGACTTCAAAATCACTTTTTTGCTCGACCTCGGCCGAGACATTCAAAATCATTTATTGCTCTACTGTGACAGTTGCATACGAGAATTACGTCATTAATGGTGTGAGCACATTTGATCGTTCTAGAAATCCGTGCTAATTTGGCAATTGAAATTACTACAGGTTGATAGTACACGAGAAATGATGAACGTGGGTGAAAACCGTGCACAAAACGAAGTCCTGGATTGCCCAAAATCGTAAAACGAAGAAAAATTTCTAAGTATTGGACGACTAGACTCATCGCGGTACGCGATGGAGGGGTTGAGAGTCCTCCGCGATACGCGATGAATACAAAATATCTAAGATTCCTCCGGAAATCTTCGCGGTACGCGAAGCCCTTTTTGGCACCTCGTCGCGGTACGCGATGGGTGTGGCGGTGCAAAAATCTGATCTACTTCATCAGATTTCATGCAGAAAGCTTATTTTTTTATATTCTCGAACGCAGACGCACAAACTCGACCCACCAGCTAAAAATTCGACCAAACCACCATCAAATCACCATTCTAAAGTTATCAGAAGCCATAGATCGCACCAAGGATCATCTCTACAAGTTCTGATCGTTGTTTTAACCGCAGATATCCGTCAGATTAGGTAATGATCCGTTTAAACTTTCTGGTTTGATTTTGATTGATTAGATCTTGATTTTGAACGTAATGACATAGTTAGGATTGTTGATTATTGCCTAGATGATGGCTAGGATTGATTATAAACAAAGAACACGATGTTTTAACGGTTAAATCCTTGTTTTGATTCGTTGTAATGCCCGGTTTGCATGAAACCATACCCATGATTATAATGGTTTAGCCTATTTGATTATAACAATGTAGGTGATTAGTTGGATTAATCCTTGAAATGCAAGGTTAAATCCAAGTGTTTCAAACTAATCACAATCATTAACATACTCATTGGAACGATTATCTGATGTTTATGATAACAGTCAGATTAGTATGTTAAACCTGGTTATTACACCTATTCTGATGCTACATTGTTATATTTCATGATATTTGGGTAATCAATAACAAGGATTAATCATTCCTAAGCCATTAAATTATCTAGAAACTGTTACAGTATCATAATCAACAACATTAACTATTTGGTTAATCCGAGATTATTCTGATTAATCAAGAGTGTCATCAACCTTGTATTGGGAATCTAATGCAATGTAGGTTTCTACATTATCATACATTGTATGATATGATAACAAATTAATCAATTAAACATTTAATATCGGTTTGATGACTTACAAAGCAATGTCTTTGATATTGAACGTTCAGAAAGATCTAATCAGTAAACTAGAACATAAATAACTCATTAAATATAACTAAATGTAGAATCATCTCTTTGTTATCAGCTTCGAGATATTTTGCTACATTTATATCATCATGTGAGTTTCGTACAACCCCTTTTATTTTTAATCTTTTATAAACATCGGGGAACATTGTTGAACTTTTATTGAACATATGATATGCATCACTGTTATCTGTGTGATTTCATGTGACTTTTGTGTGATTTCATGGGATTTTGCCGTTAGTATCTCTATCACAGTATCAAAAGTCCTCATCTCTTGAACTGTATCTAGTGAACCCATGTGGGGCCGAACAGGAATCATTGATAGTACTATTGGCTGACAACCCATTTGCTGGGAGGATTGCATCTCCCCTTGTGTGAATGTTTGGTACCTGTTTCCAAAACATTTTTCTTAATGTTAGTGATAGACATTAAGATAATGAGGCATTAAGATATTTACCGACGGGTAGTATCTTCGTGAAACGTACAACTGTCCAAAAGGAACTAGATACGGGTCCCATGGTTATCCTGAACTGAACTTTCTGAGAACATACTTATCATATCATATTGTTTTAAATTGAACTGTCGAACTCACCAGCTTTGTGCTGACATTTCAAACTCAATCCTTTTTGCAGGTAAACAGTAATCGCCGGTGAGGACACACTTTTGGAATACTTGCACTGGAATAAATTAGTTTTGTAATTAAATAAACTTAGTTGTAGACTGTAATATGGATGTTAATGACGAACCTTCAAATGTGTTTACTTTAAGTTAATCTGTGTGCTTGTGATATCGGATCAAGTAAGTCACCCCTCACCTCAGAGACATCACCATTATGCTTCCGCAACCGTTTCAGTGACATCATCAACAGGTGACGAGAGGTGGGGGTGTGACATCTACCGCAGCTGAGACTTAAAAAATTCTTTACCCAGCCACATTCGGGTTAAAATCATTTTCATAAAATAGTTTTATAGCATGCATATCAGCCCAAAATAATAAAACATTTAAAACAGAGCTACAAGGAACTCCTTTGACTTGTATAATACTTGATCAATATAACCTTGATCTTCTAGCTTGATTCCACAAAATCACATATTTCCTAATATCAAAAATATCCTTATGGAATCATTAAATGTGCAATAACACTAATTTGGGGTTCTAATCGAGCAACACAACGGGTTATGTTAAGGTATCCTTTATACGAATGTTTAGCTCATTTCATTAACCACGAGGTAATACATATATAGACATCTTATAATAACTTTCTTAACATTTTATCATAGCCTTTGAATAAGTCTTGTGTTACCTCATGAAGATAACTTAATTGAATGAAAGCTTCAAAACCATACCTCTTGATAAACGAGCAAAGCTCCGTTTAACATTCTGATAGTGTTCCGATCGTAATTTGAGCTTCCCAATACTTGTAATACTTCAATGGGTCTTAGAGGGGTATTTTGGTTTAGAGAAAAGTATGGTGTTTGGATGGAATACGTGCAAAAATGAATTGGTGAAGTTTACTTATAGAAATTGGCACGCAAATCGAGGCAACGTGGTTGTGACACGTCACTGGACACGTGCCAAAATCTTGGGACACATGGCTTACCTCCTTGACACGTGTCATGGATTTTTGACACGTGTCATAGGTGCTTGACACGTGTCATGGCCATTAGACACGTAATCAGTCGCGCGAGGTGCGTTTGAAACTCGTTTTTGCGATTTTCCTGCTTCAAACTGACTCCGTTTTGGGCACCGTTTTCCCTCACGTTCATGATTTTTAGATACCAAGCTAACCATACATATTTCATAACCTGAATCCATAGTGAAATTTGGGGTCTACTTATTATGCTAATTACTCAGTTTAGCATATATTTCGTTCTGTGTAATGTTTGCCCATTCTGCTTTAATCCAAACTAATCATTTTTATATAACGTATCTATTGTGAGTATGACATATTTATCTCCTTGAAAAATTATCATAGTCAAATCCTTCCATGTATTTTATATATCAAAAGCTTTGAATTTTTACTTATTACTGTTGTCGGAGTACAGGGTTAAAGTAAAATTAATACACAATACATAAAAGTACACTCATTGCATATAGAGAATGAGTTATAAGGAAATCAGGATGTTACAGTAGGCTACAAAGATTAGAATTCCCTTGGTGATATGCGATGAACCCAGAATCTGGGACTTGACTAATTAGTCCACCGCTGCATGTCGAGAAACCCCCCAATCCTTGGCGGTACGCGATGAGTCCTAGGAACCTAAAAATCTATAAATAGTACTCATTTCCCACATTTCATTTCCCTTACTTACCCACAAACCCTTCCTTAACCAAACCCACTTATAATCAGCCTTCAGCCCATGGTAACTCACTCATAACTACTTCCTTGCATTCTTGGGAGCATTGGAGCTTGGAAGAGGTGTTAGAAGACCCTTTAAGCCATATCCAAACTCGAATCCAGCTGACGAAGCTTCACCAACCATCAGCAAGATCTTGTAGCTTATGTCTTGATCAAATCCGAACCTCCAAAGCTCTTGTGAGGTAGTTTTAATGGCTATTTGCACTTAAAAACACACATGCATGCATGTATACACACATGCAAGTTCAAAACTAGCACATGTACGAATTTGTGGTGTTCTACAATTGATTTAAAGTTTATTTTACCGAATGGAAGTGTATAAATGTCTTAGATTGAGTTTTGAATGCATGGTGAAGACTTGTGATGATTACTATATATAGAAACTTTGTTCTTGCAAAATGAGTATTGAACTATGTCCTAGGCATGCTAGATGCTTTTAAATGGTGATTTATGCTTGATAATGAGTTTATTAACATGTTTGAAAAGTTAGTATGGATTAAACATAACTTTTTTCATACATTACTATATGTAACATCTGTGCCGGAATCGTTACCGGAACAGTAAACTGTACAGTAATTAGTACAGTAACTCAGTTGCAAACTAGGAGAAATACTTAGAAGCTATTAACATTCGATGCTAAACGTAAACTATTACACGATGTTTCTGAAATCCTGATTTAATCCTTATGGTTAAACAGTCAGAAACACATCAGACAATCATGAACAGATGCAAACATGTTTAATTTTGTGTTATTAGGTTTAAACGTATGTGAGGATAAACAGAACAAAACAATAACAGTTGTTGTTATGGAATGCTAAACTGACGAACTATTCGTAAAGGTGACGATCTGTACGAATAGATCTAATAGTTTGACGATCTGAAACGATGATTCAATGGTAGAAAACAAAATCAGAAAGTGAAACGTACGATCGTGTTCGTACAGTTAGCGCTCTGTACGAAGACGCGCGTAAGTGACGTTTTCTGACGAAACGAAATGAAACGAAAACGATCCGAACGATAATAAATTTAAGAAAATATAATATTTTCTGTTTTATAATTTTGAAACTCATCATAAATAAATTAAAACAAAACTATTCTAATTTAAGGGCGTAAAGTAAAATACGCGGATAAATAATGAAACGCGTTAAAAATAATAAATTACGATAAATTATTCAAGAATAATAATATTTAAAACATTTCTATAAATAAATTACCCTCCTAATATTTAAAATAAAGTTCTTTTATTTAAATGACGAAAAATACACGCGTTACGATCCGGAAACGCGACGAAAACGAAAACCGAGCAACCAAAACGAACCCGAAAACCCTCGGGGTATTTAAAGTCTTAAATGAGACTTTCATCTCATTTTTTTTCACACATCTTCTTCTCTCTCTAGCTCCATTCCCGTTTCCATCTCTCTCTCAAGAATTATCACCTTCAACCTTCAAGATCTCACTCGTTTGAAGACGAAATCGGGCGTTTTTGGTGTCCACGCGAAGCTCTCGACTTCCTCTACACAAAAGTACAACCGATCTGTGGATTCTTTTAGCCGATTTTGAGGTAATGATGCTTAAAGGTTCGGATTTATAGGGTTTGAGTGTGTGTGTGTATCGACCTAACTCTAAAACCAGCTAACGGTCCTAACCTTCGAACCTACACCACCTCGAGAACCTAGCTGGGTGTAACAGCAGCATGGGAAACGCCAAATTGATGGTTTGAAGCTGCACGATGGTGATAAGTAGGTACAGGTTCGTGGGGAATGCATGAAAGCCGAACCAGAAGCCTTCACCGAACCCTTAGCACCCCACCGAACCTTCTTGAAGCGCCGAACCTTCCCTTTCTCGAACCTGTTTCAGAGCTGAACTAAGCAGGAAGTTGCGAACCCAGGCATGACGAACCATCTGGGAGACGAACCTACGGTTTCACGAACCTTCTACCTTGACTGAGAAACGAACCCTGCTGCTACACCAACGAACCTAGGAGATAGAGACGAACCCTGCTGATTATGGTTAGATGGCCGAACCTGGGCTCAAAAGAAAGAAAGGTTCGCTGGAATGTGGGAGCTTCACTTCGTTCAAACCGGTTGAAACTCAATCCATTAGACAATAGTTAGCCCAACATTGTTACCTAGCCCATTTCTCAATTTGGCCCAAGGGAATTCTACGGCCCACATGGTTTATACGGCCACAATTCTTTCTTTGGCCTACACAGCCATGTGTGAACCATGGGGGTGGTGCTGGCCCAAAGTAATTCAGCCCACGAGGATTAGTTAGCCCAGGAAACCCTAAACCTTCGGCCCAATTTTAAGTGGCCCAACCGATAGGCCCAATCTAGGGGCTGCCCATTTTCGCAGTCCACACCCTTGGCCCAATAAATTGGGTTATGGCCCATTTCTTGTCTCCACTCGACATAGCCCAAAACTTTTGAGTATTAGGCCCATTTTGCCTAACTAGGGCCCGCATACAAAGAATCCGGCCCAAGACTTATGGGTTAATTCAACAATCTAGGCTATGAGAACTAATAAGGCCCATGCGTAAAGATGTAACCAAACGTTTGAATTAAAGTGTTGTGAATAACATGCATGGTGGTCTTGGGGAAATTACTACAAAGGTGTTAAAATCCTTGTACTTAATGCATTCATAACATCTAAACCATGAAAGATTCAAAAGGATAACTTCATAGTAAATTATTAATCATGAAACAACCTAGTTGAGTTTTCACAAAGTGGTAAGAAATTATACCTTTCTCAACTAAAACTTAAGTGTAGTACTTATGGACTATACTAGTTTCAAGAACACATATCATGAAAAGTTTACATGTAGTTGGAGTTAAAACCAATGACAAGTGTACTAACCTTAATTCAATTGGGTTAAGTGTTATTAAATTCAAAAATAAGTAAACAGGGCCGAATAAAGACCGAGACTCAAAGTGTTAGCCAACTTTAGGGCTAACACTAACACCTACACACACATAAATCGTTACAACTTATACTTATAAACTACAAACAACATGAAATCAATACAGGAACGTGAATACTACTACAAACACAACAAAGAGCGCGTGCATTCTTGCTTAGAACTTAGTCAACCGCTTCAAACACAGGTGAGTTCATTTGTCCCTTTTCAAACTTATTTGTTTTACTTCGGGACTGAGAAGCATGTTACACATTTTCACAAAATTATTGAGATGTTATTTAATGCTTTAAACATAAACTTGATACTTATGTTGAAACTTATTCGTGAAACTTAGTAGTCATTGAAAAGCAATAGACTTGAAACATATACAATGAACTTGATGCTTGAAACCATATATTGGATGCTTACGAGACTTGATGCAAACTTATGGGATTCATGATGAAACAATGTGTGAACACTTGAAACTATATACATGAGGCTTACAATATAGATTTGGAGTCTAAACTTTATAAACTCTTATGATATAAACTATGTGCTTAAATTATACAATTGAGTTTTAACTTATAAACTCTATGTTTAATTATATACAAAACCATAAGGCTTTGAAAATACTTTAAATAAACACTAATGCTTTATACAATTATTTCATAAAGTTATTGTACTACACCTTTAATAAAGTATTAAATTACTTTACACTTACAATGATTTGCTTAAACATAACTGGAAACATATATTCTTAGAAATACTTATATACGTGAGATGTCTGAAAACACGTGAATACTTGTTATACTTAGAATGCTTGAAACACGTGAATGCTTGATACATCTGGATTGCCTGAATACTTGAATGCTTGAAACATGAGATGCTTAAACAAAAGACTGATTGACCGCCGCGTGTTGACCTATGTGTCAACCCCTACTAGTCATCAGTGAAACAATGTGAATGCTTTAGACTTGTATGCATAAGCTGTTGGACATTGTAAGACAGACTGTTGGCCGCCGCGTGTTGACCTGTGTGTCAACCCCTACTAGTCATCAGTGTTCTTCTTTGTCAGAGTCATGTAAGACAGACTGATTGGCCGCCGCGTGTTGACCTGTGTGTCAACCCCTACTAGTCATTCAGTGTTCTTCTTGATTCATCCATGGTGATGACAAGTGACTAGAATGATTGAGTTCTTCTAGTTGACTTTGTGTTAACTTGAAAGTTACTCTATCTAAACATGTCACGAGTCATAAATAGGATCATTATGGATGGATGCTGAAATCCTTAGGGTTTTTCAGCTGTCCATAATGGTGCCTATTAAACTTGAGACTTATTCGTTGTGGAATCAATAGTGTGGAGTGGAAGCTTAATTATCATTAATAACAATATGTTAAGCAGACCGGTATGTGGTGGGACGGTGGCTGGGGCTTGTCCCCTACATATGCCCTATATATAAGCATACTTGGTTGGATAGCATAGGTGGTTGTTAGTGAGATTAAGATTGTCATTTCGGGGGAAACAAAGTAAACATTGGCAGGGAAACAAACGTTAAGAACCATATGTCATGAGATCAGAGTAGTGGGGATGAAATGTTTAATTATCATTAACAACAATATGTTAAACAGCCCGGTATGTGGTGGGACGGTGGCTGGGGCTTGTCCCCTACATATGCCCTATATATAAGCATACTTGGTTGAATAGCATAGGTGGTTGTTAGTGAGGTTAAGGTTGTCATTCAGGGAATCAAAGTAAACAATTACAGGGTAATCAAATTCAAAGAAACAAACACTTGGAATCAAACATTGGGAATCAAACATTTTGGGGAATCATACAGGCAGGATGAGACGCTTAATTATCATCAGGAACAATATACCATGTGGTTCAGTATGTGGTGGGACGGTGGCTGGGGCTTGTCCCCTACATATGCCCTATATATAAGCATACTGAATCAGATGGTATAGGTGGTTAATGGTGAGGTTAAGGTTGTCATTCAAAGGATTTTACAAACTATTTTTACACAAAAACTACATGAACTCACCAACCATTGTGTTGACTTTATTTTTCTACCTGCTTTCTCAGGTAATGCATTGGATTAAGCTAATATTCAGGATTTGCATACTAGGATGATCAGACATAGATCCTAGTTGACTTTTGAAGAAGCACATCTTGAGATCAATACGAATCTCTTTTGGATATCTTGTACAAATACAAGATAGATATATTTGATTCTTTTGGATAGGTTTACTTAGTTAAATTACTAAACATTGACTTTGTAATTTAACTTTGTAATTCTAGTTTATATTGTATTGTGCTTAATTATTCTTAACATTGATGCTATGTAAACAATCTGATCATCACGATTATCATTCACGATATCGCGCTCCGAGAACCTTCCGCCCGACGGGGACTCCGATCCAACCCCGCCGGCTCGGGGTGTGACAGATTGGTATCAGAGCTCAAGGTTATAGAGAATAATAGGTCACATACTTAAACGGTTTGGCCTAGACTATAACTTAGGGACCCTCATGTAGAGAACATAAGACTTAAGTTTGCATTGTGTCTTCTGCATTCGATCACTACACTAACCAATATCTTTTGGTTATAATCAGAATGCCGCCCAGAAAACAACCGACACCGATACCTACACCACAGACTTCTGCACCTCACTCTTCGACACCATCACCGCCAGATTCACCACCGCCTCCTCCTCCTCCTCCACATAGTCCTCCTCCGAACCCAACTGCAACTATAGTTCTGGATTCTGCTACTGTTGCTTTGGCAACATTACTGAGCAGTCAACTGACTAACCAGATGAAGGATATCATCCCAGAGATGATTAACAAGATTCAAAGCTACGGTAACAACTCAGGGCGTACTACAGGGGAAACTAGTGGAAACACCGTCGCTAAATCAGACTGTTCATACAAATCATTCGTAGGATGCAAACCGCCAAGCTTTAGCGGTGTTGAAGGAGCCGTTGGACTGATCCAATGGCTAGAGAAGATGGAAAATACATTGGACCTAAGCAGTTGTCCGGAAAGACATAAGGTTCGCTATGCTGCGGGATCTTTCAGTAAGCGTGCCCTAACTTGGTGGAATTCACAGATAAACGCTCGAGGTAGGGATGAAGCACTAGCCATGCCTTGGGCAGAATTCAAAACCCTCTTGAGGAATGAGTTCTGTCCTAAGCACGAACTACAGAACTTGGAAATTGAACTCTCAAATCATGTGATGAATGGAGCTGATCACATGACATACACTACTCGCTATCATGAATTGATAGCCTTGGTGCCTGAGATGGTGCCAACACTAGAAAAGCGAATTGACCGATATGTAGGAGGATTACCATCCTGCATTCAGGGCATTGTACTTGCTGCAAACCCTGCAACTTTAGAGTCTGCTATCTCCTTGTCAGCTAAACTCACGGATGTGATGGTGAAGTCCGGAGAATTGAAAGGTGATTCGGACAAGACTAAGGAGAAACAACCAAAGAAGAAACAAAAGGCCATCCAACAATACGCGATGCCCACACCACTCAATCAAGTTGCTGCAGTATCTACTAAAGCTGCACGCAAACCTTACACTGGTGTACATCCTCAATGTGCACAATGTCAGTTTCATCATGCTGCCAATATGCCGTGTAGGCAGTGTACCAACTGTGGCCGAAAAGGCCATATGGCTCAACACTGTCGAACTTCACCGAAACCGGCAGTGAACAATGCTACTATGGCAAAACCACCACCACAAAACCTTGGCAACTACAACAACAACAATCAGGGATGCTTTAACTGTGGAGAACTAGGTCATTTCTCCAGGAACTGCCCAAAGAGGGCACAACCAGGAGATCAAGTACCAAGGGGAAGAGCCTTCATGATAGGAACTCCTGCTGCACATCAAGACCCGGAAACGGGTACTGGTATGTGACACTTCTTTAACTCATAAGATTTCATTTTATTTTGATACTAGTATGAATAAGAAACTTATCTTATTCTTATTAAGTATAACCACATACGTATTCCATGAGAACTTAGGAACTCTTTTATTGCGTATAAACAATGAAAGAATCCTTAGTTAATGCAAAGAACATACACAGGAAGCCATCACTAGCACTAAGGTTGTGTAACAATTGATGCTCATTGCATCAGTTAGTTTTGAACAATAAAGTGTTAGAATCATACAGAGACTTAGCAAGCCATAACAGTAAGACAACTACGAGTAATAAGATTAGCAGCACTGTGAGGACATACATAGGGATCCCAAACGCGACCCAGAGTTTATTTGGGAGCGTAGGGACATCACTTCAAACAAAGGTTTCCCATTTGTTACAAGGAAAGTTGTACCCGATAATAACTTTTAAATTTCGGGACGAAATTTCTTTAACAAGGGGAGACTGTAACATCTGTGCTGGAATCGTTACCGGAACAGTAAACTGTACAGTAATTAGTACAGTAACTCAGTTGCAAACTAGGAGAAATACTTAGAAGCTATTAACATTCGATGCTAAACGTAAACTATTACACGATGTTTCTGAAATCCTGATTTAATCCTTATGGTTAAATAGTCAGAAACACATCAGACAATCATGAACAGATGCAAACATGTTTAATTTTGTGTTATTAGGTTTAAACGTATGTGAGGATAAACAGAACAAAACAATAACAGTTGTTGTTATGGAATGCTAAACTGACGAACTATTCGTAAAGGTGACGATCTGTACGAATAGATCTAATAGTTTGACGATCTGAAACGATGATTCAATGGTAGAAAACAAAATCAGAAAGTGAAACGTACGATCGTGTTCGTACAGTTAGCGCTCTGTACGAAGACGCGCGTAAGTGACGTTTTCTGACGAAACGAAATGAAACGAAAACGATCCGAACGATAATAAATTTAAGAAAATATAATATTTTCTGTTTTACAATTTTGAAACTCATCATAAATAAATTAAAACAAAACTATTCTAATTTAAGGGCGTAAAGTAAAATACGCGGATAAATAATGAAACGCGTTAAAAATAATAAATTACGATAAATTATTCAAGAATAATAATATTTAAAACATTTCTATAAATAAATTACCCTCCTAATATTTAAAATAAAGTTCTTTTATTTAAATGACGAAAAATACACGCGTTACGATCCGGAAACGCGACGAAAACGAAAACCGAGCAACCAAAACGAACCCGAAAACCCTCGGGGTATTTAAAGTCTTAAATGAGACTTTCATCTCATTTTTTTTCACACATCTTCTTCTCTCTCTAGCTCCATTCCCGTTTCCATCTCTCTCTCAAGAATTATCACCTTCAACCTTCAAGATCTCACTCGTTTGAAGACGAAATCGGGCGTTTTTGGTGTCCACGCGAAGCTCTCGACTTCCTCTACACAAAAGTACAACCGATCTGTGGATTCTTTTAGCCGATTTTGAGGTAATGATGCTTAAAGGTTCGGATTTATAGGGTTTGAGTGTGTGTGTGTATCGACCTAACTCTAAAACCAGCTAACGGTCCTAACCTTCGAACCTACACCACCTCGAGAACCTAGCTGGGTGTAACAGCAGCATGGGAAACGCCAAATTGATGGTTTGAAGCTGCACGATGGTGATAAGTAGGTACAGGTTCGTGGGGAATGCATGAAAGCCGAACCAGAAGCCTTCACCGAACCCTTAGCACCCCACCGAACCTTCTTGAAGCGCCGAACCTTCCCTTTCTCGAACCTGTTTCAGAGCTGAACTAAGCAGGAAGTTGCGAACCCAGGCATGACGAACCATCTGGGAGACGAACCTACGGTTTCACGAACCTTCTACCTTGACTGAGAAACGAACCCTGCTGCTACACCAACGAACCTAGGAGATAGAGACGAACCCTGCTGATTATGGTTAGATGGCCGAACCTGGGCTCAAAAGAAAGAAAGGTTCGCTGGAATGTGGGAGCTTCACTTCGTTCAAACCGGTTGAAACTCAATCCATTAGACAATAGTTAGCCCAACATTGTTACCTAGCCCATTTCTCAATTTGGCCCAAGGGAATTCTACGGCCCACATGGTTTATACGGCCACAATTCTTTCTTTGGCCTACACAGCCATGTGTGAACCATGGGGGTGGTGCTGGCCCAAAGTAATTCAGCCCACGAGGATTAGTTAGCCCAGGAAACCCTAAACCTTCGGCCCAATTTTAAGTGGCCCAACCGATAGGCCCAATCTAGGGGCTGCCCATTTTCGCAGTCCACACCCTTGGCCCAATAAATTGGGTTATGGCCCATTTCTTGTCTCCACTCGACATAGCCCAAAACTTTTGAGTATTAGGCCCATTTTGCCTAACTAGGGCCCGCATACAAAGAATCCGGCCCAAGACTTATGGGTTAATTCAACAATCTAGGCTATGAGAACTAATAAGGCCCATGCGTAAAGATGTAACCAAACGTTTGAATTAAAGTGTTGTGAATAACATGCATGGTGGTCTTGGGGAAATTACTACAAAGGTGTTAAAATCCTTGTACTTAATGCATTCATAACATCTAAACCATGAAAGATTCAAAAGGATAACTTCATAGTAAATTATTAATCATGAAACAACCTAGTTGAGTTTTCACAAAGTGGTAAGAAATTATACCTTTCTCAACTAAAACTTAAGTGTAGTACTTATGGACTATACTAGTTTCAAGAACACATATCATGAAAAGTTTACATGTAGTTGGAGTTAAAACCAATGACAAGTGTACTAACCTTAATTCAATTGGGTTAAGTGTTATTAAATTCAAAAATAAGTAAACAGGGCCGAATAAAGACCGAGACTCAAAGTGTTAGCCAACTTTAGGGCTAACACTAACACCTACACACACATAAATCGTTACAACTTATACTTATAAACTACAAACAACATGAAATCAATACAGGAACGTGAATACTACTACAAACACAACAAGAGCGCGTGCATTCTTGCTTAGAACTTAGTCAACCGCTTCAAACACAGGTGAGTTCATTTGTCCCTTTTCAAACTTATTTGTTTTACTTCGGGACTGAGAAGCATGTTACACATTTTCACAAAATTATTGAGATGTTATTTAATGCTTTAAACATAAACTTGATACTTATGTTGAAACTTATTCGTGAAACTTAGTAGTCATTGAAAAGCAATAGACTTGAAACATATACAATGAACTTGATGCTTGAAACCATATATTGGATGCTTACGAGACTTGATGCAAACTTATGGGATTCATGATGAAACAATGTGTGAACACTTGAAACTATATACATGAGGCTTACAATATAGATTTGGAGTCTAAACTTTATAAACTCTTATGATATAAACTATGTGCTTAAATTATACAATTGAGTTTTAACTTATAAACTCTATGTTTAATTATATACAAAACCATAAGGCTTTGAAAATACTTTAAATAAACACTAATGCTTTATACAATTATTTCATAAAGTTATTGTACTACACCTTTAATAAAGTATTAAATTACTTTACACTTACAATGATTTGCTTAAACATAACTGGAAACATATATTCTTAGAAATACTTATATACGTGAGATGTCTGAAAACACGTGAATACTTGTTATACTTAGAATGCTTGAAACACGTGAATGCTTGATACATCTGGATTGCCTGAATACTTGAATGCTTGAAACATGAGATGCTTAAACAAAAGACTGATTGACCGCCGCGTGTTGACCTATGTGTCAACCCCTACTAGTCATCAGTGAAACAATGTGAATGCTTTAGACTTGTATGCATAAGCTGTTGGACATTGTAAGACAGACTGTTGGCCGCCGCGTGTTGACCTGTGTGTCAACCCCTACTAGTCATCAGTGTTCTTCTTTGTCAGAGTCATGTAAGACAGACTGATTGGCCGCCGCGTGTTGACCTGTGTGTCAACCCCTACTAGTCATTCAGTGTTCTTCTTGATTCATCCATGGTGATGACAAGTGACTAGAATGATTGAGTTCTTCTAGTTGACTTTGTGTTAACTTGAAAGTTACTCTATCTAAACATGTCACGAGTCATAAATAGGATCATTATGGATGGATGCTGAAATCCTTAGGGTTTTTCAGCTGTCCATAATGGTGCCTATTAAACTTGAGACTTATTCGTTGTGGAATCAATAGTGTGGAGTGGAAGCTTAATTATCATTAATAACAATATGTTAAGCAGCCCGGTATGTGGTGGGACGGTGGCTGGGGCTTGTCCCCTACATATGCCCTATATATAAGCATACTTGGTTGGATAGCATAGGTGGTTGTTAGTGAGATTAAGATTGTCATTTCGGGGGAAACAAAGTAAACATTGGCAGGGAAACAAACGTTAAGAATCATATGTCATGAGATCAGAGTAGTGGGGATGAAATGTTTAATTATCATTAACAACAATATGTTAAACAGCCGGTATGTGGTGGGACGGTGGCTGGGGCTTGTCCCCTACATATGCCCTATATATAAGCATACTTGGTTGAATAGCATAGGTGGTTGTTAGTGAGGTTAAGGTTGTCATTCAGGGAATCAAAGTAAACAATTACAGGGTAATCAAATTCAAAGAAACAAACACTTGGAATCAAACATTGGGAATCAAACATTTTGGGGAATCATACAGGCAGGATGAGACGCTTAATTATCATCAGGAACAATATACCATGTGGTTCAGTATGTGGTGGGACGGTGGCTGGGGCTTGTCCCCTACATATGCCCTATATATAAGCATACTGAATCAGATGGTATAGGTTGTTAATGGTGAGGTTAAGGTTGTCATTTAAAGGATTTTACAAACTATTTTTACACAAAAACTACATGAACTCACCAACCATTGTGTTGACTTTATTTTTCTACCTGCTTTCTCAGGTAATGCATTGGATTAAGCTAATATTCAGGATTTGCATACTAGGATGATCAGACATAGATCCTAGTTGACTTTTGAAGAAGCACATCTTGAGATCAATACGAATCTCTTTTGGATATCTTGTACAAATACAAGATAGATATATTTGATTCTTTTGGATAGGTTTACTTAGTTAAATTACTAAACATTGACTTTGTAATTTAACTTTGTAATTCTAGTTTATATTGTATTGTGCTTAATTATTCTTAACATTGATGCTATGTAAACAATCTGATCATCACGATTATCATTCACGATATCGCGCTCCGAGAACCTTCCGCCCGACGGGGACTCCGATCCAACCCCGCCGGCTCGGGGTGTGACACTATATATAGTAACTTTAGAAACTTGAGATAATTGAACAAGTTGATTTAACATGTTTTGATAGCATGATAATGAAGGGAATATGCTTAGAGATGTTATGGAATCATATTTGGAACATTTGGCAATGTTAAAAATGGATTTTGATTATACCTTTCTAAATATAGACACTTTATTTTGGGAAAAATACCAAGTGTGTTGGATCGGGTTATGTAATCTACACAACACTATCACAAGTTTCTTCTAAAAAGTTGATAGATGCGGAAATTCTATCAAATTGGTTTGTAAAACAGATTGAAACACAATGCAGAAAACAGTTATAAATTCAAGGTCAAAGTATATTACATTCAATTGTTAAGCTTTACAACACTTAGCTCAAGCACACACTCGTACATTGCTAACTAACAAGTGAACGTATTTATACTAAGACCTACGACTGTATCCTCGTAGGGATACAAGGCTGGACAAAATACTAGAAACAAACTAATGCTAAAACCAGTATCTGTTATGGTCTTGATAGGCCAAGCCATATTAATTACAATTAATACAAAAGACTCCATTGACTTTTACAATAAATACCTAGACTACAAAATGAATTAAGATAAAGGTATCTCTTTAGTTCTGACAAATCTTCTATGCTACTATTGGTCATAAGAATGTCTTCTGTGTTGGTCTTCAGGGGAGAAAGCAGCTCTGATTATTTCTAAAGTGTATGGAATCTTTGTCAGAAGAAAGTCTTCAAAATTCTATGTACATGGAAGCTGCTGAGCATGTTATCGGAAGCTTTTGTCTTCATAAGCTTTTGTCGTCGGAAGATCTTGTCATCGGAAGCTTTGTTGTTGTAATTCATTAAGTGTGGAGAAGGGCATCGGAAGCTTCACTCTTGTGTACAACCTTCGGTAAGAAAGAGTTAACCTTCGAAAGCAATGCTTCTTTCGAAGGTTAATTCCTTCCTTCCAAAGGTTGTTAGGCTTTGCAGGGTTCAAGACTTGGTCAAGAGTCTTTGGTGAGCATCAGCCTTTATTAAACTTTACAAAGTGTTATGATTTATACATATACAATGATTTGAAATTCTTGCATACGTGTTAATTATGTTCTACGATCATGCTAGAAGTATTAATTTGATGAAATTGGATTTCATGGCTGAACTTTCCAAAAATTGAAACTTTCAAAAAATAGAAACTTTTGTGATTATCATTCGTGAATTACATGAACGTTACTACGATTAGAATCGTAGGGAGTGTGATAATGTGCTACTTACGTGTTATGATCGATATGACACACAAGTCAACACGAAAAATCTATTGAGCACGCAGACACTTAGAGTTGTGTGGGACACGATGAAGCACAAAATCAACACAAACACATACTTATAAACATATATGATTATAGGTGCTAATTAATAGGTGCTAGCATACGTTAACAAGCGCAAAACAAGGAACTGCACTATTCGGTGAGTTCATGGCCCTTTTTGCTCTTTTCAACCCTTGGGGGGTGAAAACATGCATACAAACACTTTTGATACAACAAACATTTTTTTTGGATGCATATTTAGATGCTATTATCGTTTGTATATATGTACGACACATCACATCAAAGTCCTCATAAAACACATCGAACCGTTGATAGTGTGTGACGCTCAGCGTGGTAATTCTGAATAGTACTATTTGGGCCTAACAAACCTCGTTCGTCGCGCCGGATGGCCAACCCGATTGGAGGTTGGAACGGATGCATAATTAACCAAACACATTGCCATTGTCTTGTGATGGACATGGCGAGATGCTGGAGGCTGGAGGCATACAGTCAGCTTCAGTTGCGAACCACATATATTTACTCCTATACAATGAGTATTGGTGAGAGAACTTTTACATGTCTTAAAATTAAGATATGTACACTCTCCTATGCTTGAGGTACAATCATTCTAAGCCATTTAAGTGAAACGTTGTTTGTTCACCCCTTTACTGTCTTATAAGCCCTAAATTATGCTTTCCCCTTTCCCCTCATGATTCTTTCCATTATATGCATCTTTCTCCCAAGTAAGAAACCAATTGATCTCTCACCATTTCCCCTTTGTTGATTTCTTCCATAATCGGCAAGTTTCTCAACCAGAATAATGGGATATCACATCAACATCTCGACGCTCCTAATCTGGATAACATCGCTTCTGAAGCATGAAAATGAAAGAAGTAGGCGTCTTTTTCTTGAGTTCTTCGCCTATGAAACAAAATTACCGAAAATATCCATCTATGAAGACAATTGGCTCCAAATTTGAATTTTTGAGATCTGGGAACTCTCCTTTAAAAGGGTTTCTGGTCTTCAATCGAAGTCCACCCCTCCTTGCGTTTTCTGTCTTCAATCTTGGTATTATGTTTAAGAATTATTTTTAACCTAATTTTGTTATTCATTTAGCCTTGATTTTCTACTTTTTTCTATGCATGATTCAGAGCAAATACATACAGATGCATCGTGATGTTGTCTAAAGCTGACTCAAAAATTGGTATGACTCAAAAATTGGTATGACTCATCCATGTTGTTCATGTGTATTGGGTTTGTTAATGTGCCTTTTATTTCCGTTTTCTTGTTTTCTTCTACGCATACCACATTTTGTTAAAAGCTTATTTGGTTAAATTTCATGGTTAAAGCAATTGTCAGATTTATTTAAAAATGCTTTGTGTGTAGGTATTTTATTTTAAAAAGGTTGATTTTATGATGAGTAGGGATCAAAATTTATGTGTATGTAAAAAGGTTTTAACCGAATTAAATCTATAAATGTCATATGTTAAACAAAAATTTATGGTTGTAGATGTCATATTTTAAATTAATTATAGATGTCGTATTTTAAACGAAATAAATTTTAATGTTTGTACTATGAAGCGATGTTAATGTACCTATATGTATGTATGTATGTATGTATGTATGTATGTATGTATGTATGTATGTATGTATGTATGTATGTATGTATGTATGTATGTATGTATGTATGTATGTATGTTAAATTTATGTAAAATGGCTTAGAATGGCTGTAGATCTCATATTTTAACGAATCTGTATGTATCTGTATGTATGTATTTTAATATGTATGTAAAAAACCTTAATGTTTGTAGTGTGAAGCTATGCAAATGAATATGTATGTATGTTTAAAGTTATGTAAAATGGATAAGAATGGTAGTAGATGTCATATTTTAATGTATCGTATGTATGTATATTTAATGTGTATGTAAAAAAACTTAAAGTTTGTACTATGAAGCTATGTAAATGTGTATGTGTGTATGTATGTATGTTAAAGTTATGTAAAATGGCTTAGAATGGCTGTAGATGTCATATTTTATTGTATCTATATGTATGTATATGTATATGTATGTTTGTATTTTTAATGTGTAGGTAAAAAATCTTAATGTTTGTACTATGAAGCTATGTAAATGTATCTCTATGTATGTATGTTAAAGTTATGTAAAATGGCTTAGAATCGTTTTAGATGTCATATTCTAAATGAAATAAATCTTAATGTTTGTATACTATTGTGTTTTCTTTCCTAAACTATTAAGAATCATTTCATGAATTATATCAATGTTAAGAACCCTTTTTATTTGATATATATCCACATCTGATACACATACACATACATATCAGGCGCTTGATCATCTGGTCTGCTCAGGGTAAAATAAATACATATCAAGTTATTATTCCATTTTGCACTTTAGTGAATAAAGTTTTTTGTTGCTATTTACATATATTAATGCTGGTCCATGTTGCTATAATAACCACTAATGCTGTTAATTAATAATTTTTGTTAATCTTACCAGATTTCAGATCTTGCATCAAAGTTTTCAGAGCTAAAAAGTAATTGTCGTTGTGATCTAAGAGTTGGTGAATATATGGGGTTTGAGGTATGATTATCATTTGGATTTCCTCGATGTTGTTTTGTGTGATTTGAAAATCATCCTAACTAATGTTTAATGTAAATCCATATATGTATCCTCTTTATAAGGTATTTGATCAACGATTTGTTGCAATTTCAGGCGATTGACCTGGGTTTAGGTTGCCTCTCTACACATACTATTAAGGCTATGATTTAGGGGATTGACCTGGAATTTAGGTTGGCTTTCTGAACTTACAGTTAAAGTTATGATTTAGGTTCCCTCTTTGCCAAGATGTAGGATATGATGTTGTTCCTAACTAATTTTAAGGGTGAATCTATGATCAAAATTGATGGTAAGCTAATTCACATTCATATATTTGAAATGCAGGAAGATGTTGACTTTATTGCCACATTCTAAGGTTCAGTACATACTGGATATCTAAATATTGATCACATATCTATCCAGGTAATGTTTGTTGTTGTTGTAGGTACCAAAACAGGTGATCAAGTCATAGATGCAGGTTTTTATGTGGCATACCAAATTTTGATTATGGAAGACAAGCCATTAAAATTCTGACTCCTTGTATTCCAATAAGAGAAGGCACATTTCACATTTTTAGAACTAAAAGACACATTTTCAGAACTAAAACACAAACATTTTGTTATAAGTTTTTGATTTGTCAGTTGTATTGTATATTTGTGCAGTGTTATTGAAGATTTTTTTGGTTGTTACATTAACTAAAATTGTTACATTATTTAAAATTGTTAGTGCATGCCCTTAATATACATAGATGCTAATTTGAGAATTTGCGTCCTTTTTTATAAGATTTTGAATGAGAAGATAACATTACTTGAAACAAGCAATGCAGACATACAAAATCAGCTTCAAGAACATCAAGTCAAGTATGAACATTTGACCAAAGAAGCAACCAATGCTCATGTAATTTGGAATATGGAGAAATATGTTGCATCAAAATTGACATGATTTTCTTCTTGCAGATAGATAAACAGGGAGCCTGTAACCCTTGTTTCTGATAAAATTATCCAAATTATAGACCTTGGTTGAGCTCCAATGAACAACAAGAACAAGAATGTAAAGATGTTAATACTGTCGCAACAGGTCCAATTTGAAAATTTAACATGTAACATATAATTTTATGTATGTTCCCTTCTTTATTCAAATGCCCTTTTCTAACTTTCAAGTGCATATTCAAACGCCATTTTCTAATTTTGTTTGATTTTATATATGAAACTAACAAAAGGCGTTGCACATATTTGTTCAAATACAGGTCAAGACGTGGAGGGAGTTGAGTTATGTGGGACATTGAAAAAGTTGTTGCCATAAGAGCATGTCCAGGTTTTCTTTTGCTTTTTTTTTTAATAATTATCAGTCAGATACAATGATTTATATTCCAGGCTGCAATAATGAGAATTTGAATGAGTGATGAAATCCTTTTCAAATCTCTTATTCTCTTCAGTTAAAGATATCTCATATTTTTAAACGTTGTGGTGTTGTTGATCATGTTATGATGCTACCCATATCAACCAAAAATACAATAACTGTTTACCAAAATTAACACATTTGTCTTGCTTTAGATCAATGTTACTAGGTCTATATATAACATAATATATATTATAATTATAATTGTAATTGTATAAAACCAACGTTTTATATTATATAGTTCTTTCATCATAATTATATATAATTATATATGTTATATACCAACAACCATGCTACCAATGTTTCACGTAATTAGCAAACATATGTTTTTGAAATTAATTATACATAGTCCCACTTAGAAAATATCTAAATCATTCTTGATGCAGGTATTGACAACAACTATTGTGATTGGATTAGTTCACTTTGTCTATGGATAACCATGACCTTTCGCAATTGTCATAGGTTATGGATTGCGTTATCTTTAACTGTGTTCGTACATTTATACATGAGTTGTTACGAAACATTTTTTTCCTCATTGTTATTAGAAAATTTTCAACTTGTTAGATTGGAGCTCTTTTGTATCATGCCATAAGAGGCAGGTTTTTTAAAATTGGGAGATTCCAACCAATATCCATTTTTTATATGTTTTGAAAGTTGAGTGAGCTGCTATAAAAAATATTGACTAGGTGTGTTGAAATTGGTGGCTTCATTGTTTAATAATTTTACATTTTAATATAACATCAATCAATTGATGGTTTAATCGTGATTTCAAGATATGCAAGTGCCACTTATTGCCTCCATTTGTTCTAAGTAATGGCGTCGGTTGGCACGTGATTACATTTATTTGACACATGCATTTAAATATAGTTAATGGTTAAAATAACATTTTATCCATTCACTTGATAGAGTATTATAATGAACAACTTATACTCTAATATATATATATATATATATATATATATATATATATATATATATATATATATCTATTTGTTGGTTGGAATTCGAACAAATGGGAAGTTTGAAGAGGACCATATGATATATTTTTTTTTGCAATTTATGCTTTTGGATTTCATTATTTTAATTACACTTTCTTTTTTTAATTACCATTTCTTTTTACATTTGTCCATTTTTACAGGTATGAGCTAAAGAGGATCATCTACATGATTAAAACAAAGAACTTCAAATTATAGTGCCCTAGGAAGAATGTCTAAGAAGTCTCTACGTAAAAACATAATTATTCAATAAATCGAATGAACGATTAGAGAAAAAACCATGTTGGTAATAGTAGTTCAATTATTATATTAAATGAATTTGGGCAAGTTTACATTTCATAAAGAATTTATGTTTTCAAGATGAGTCATGTCGATTATTTTAAAAAAAATATGGAACCATAATTCCCTGCATTTCCAAATAATCTATTACAAGTATTGTGTTACATTTAACGGTTTGGAAATGGGTCGCCACCGCTGCATCGCGTGTGTTTCCTGCTAGTAGTATAAAAACATATTGACTAGCTACCAATGGATATTGCATTATAATGATATGTATCCTACAAACAATTACTGTTTATTATTCTTATAAAACATGTTCTCTCACCAACCATTGTGTTGACATTTCTCGCATATTTTTCTCTGGTAACTAAGACACACGCTAAAGGATAGGATGCTAGGACAGATGTCACACCCCCACCGATGGCAGAATACGTCGGGGCGCGATTGTGATTGTTCATAACTCATGGTGCTATTTGTAAGTTTCATATTTAAACAATCTCATTTAAATCACAACATTCATTACATAATAATTCAATACAAACATTCCAACATTACACATGAATTCAAATACAATATATTTGATTAATGTTTAAACTAGGTCTCATATTCCTATATGATCTTCATCCATAGCTTTAACCTGTTACACATGTAAAATAGAGTTTGATCAACTATTTGCATAGTTGGTGAGATTCTCATACAATTTGATATATGTATATATAAGAAATAAGATGCAACAATAGTCTAATAAGAATTGATCTAAATATATATATGTTCCACAATGTTTGATAATATGATTTTGGCAATTTCACCTTTCTAACATAATGACACAAAGTTATTAAAGAAAGGCTACTAGTAATACTAAATAGTTTTTGGCAATTTCACCTTTAGTATTAAACAATGACATAAGTCATGTTAATTAAAGGCTACTAGTACAATAGTACTAATGTATTGTATATGATAATCCAATAATAATAACACGTAAATATACAAACAAATAAGTAACACATAACATTCAAATCTAATTCTAACTTAAACTATAGAATTGCATCATAGTATTTGTTTATGACTCTAGAATAACATTGTTTGATTTGACATGTGCAACATCCCAAAGATTACAAAAATGTAAAAAGAGAGTATAAGAAAACTCACATGTTAAGCTTTAATCCCAAAGAAGTTATTGAGTAGGATGAAGATTTGTGAAGTCACAGTTCACCCTAAATTGTAATATGATTTTGTATAAGTTCTAAAGTTCATATAAGCTATAAGTCTAGATCATACCTAATAGATCTTCTTAAAAGGCAAAACCTAAATTGGAATTCCTATCCCCTTTTTTATAATTTTAGATAATTATAAAATAATGGTTTTCATGAATATGTTTTGTATACTCGAATATTGTGTAAATAATATTTTTATTTGTAAATGACAAATAAAATATTTTTATAAGTTTTTTTGTAATTCGATTTCTTGAAGTTAACAACTTGATAATAATATAGATAATATTTCTTTTTAAAATAATAAACAAAATATTATTCTATATTATTATAATTTATTTCAGAATATTTATTTAAGAATATTCAAAAATAAATGTATATGTATTTTTCTAAAAACCTTTATAAGGTTTTTTTAAAGTTTAAATAGAGTTTTATTATAAATAATTATTTCATTTAATAAATCTGAATAAATTTGAATAAAATGATTTCAAATTATTAAAACTAATTTTCTGAATTTTTTTTATCATTTTTATAAATAATATTTTTCTTTTAAAGTTTTGTTTACGCACTTAAGAATTTTTGCATTAACATAGTAACCAAAAATTCTTTTAAAAATCCCAGAATGCATATAAATAGAATTTATATTTTCTATTATTTTTCTAGAATTTCTAAATTTGTTTTACTATTTTTAATGTATTTAAAATTGTTTAAATACAACTTAAATAGAAAAAAATAATAATAAAAATATAATCTGAAAAATTACAAAAATTTTCCAGAATATTTAAAATATCATTTATGATTTTTGTGAATTTTTTTAGAATTTTTAGAATTGATATGGATAGTAAAATAATAAAAATAATAGAAATTGAGTTTAAAACCAAAAACTTGCTCCAACGTAACAAGGCTGATCCAAGGCTATTTGAAGCTTTGACTCACTTCGAATTTGTAATAAACACATTCTCAGGAAATCCCCAACGTAACATGAACCCTAGAATTGTTCTTGATCCAACTCGTCCAATCGGTTAAGTGTTTGATCTCCAATTCATGGGGCTTTTGTTCCCCATCACAAACCAATCGAAATGAACCTATAATTACCTGGATTGGTTGAGTTTTAAATGAGTTCTCGTAAACCTCAGTCGCGATTGTTCTTGAATAATTTCTGAGAGATCCAACGACTTTCAGAGAGAATCATGACTACGGTTTCGTTCGTAATGCCGAATGGTGCAAAACCCCTAAGATTTTGATAGCTGATTCATTGTAAACGGTCGGTTTTATTTGTGTAGTTAAGGCTACGGTTATGGGAATCAAAAGTCGAAATAAATGTTGTTGTTATCACGTTTTAATGATTAAGAGTCGTCTGGAATCACATTTGGTTCATGGTACATTCAAAACCCGATCGTTTGATGTGTTACATTGGTCGATTACGTGAATAAAATGGGTGGCCAGAGGTTTGGCCGGAATCCGGTGAAGCCACCGCCGGAAAAAAAAAAACGTGGCTGGCAAGGGAAAGAATAGGCTACACAATTATTAGATAATTTCATATGGAGTCCCTCCTCCATTCTTAATTTATTATTTTATATACAAACCATTATGAAAAGTTTATAAAACTTTTATTAGTTATTTATAAAGGTTAATAACTTTGATAATTCTTATAAAGTCTTAGTTACTAATTATTATTATTATGATTATTAATTAAGATCTAAGTTATTAGTGTGTGTGTGTGTGTGTGTGTGTGTGTGTGTGTGTATATATAAATTTACATTTTCATACATTTGATTATATTTATTTGTAATAACAAGCTTATGTACAAAAATATTTAAAATGTTAAATTTTATTAAAAATTCAAATCAATGAAAATCTAATAAAATTCTTTTTTTATGACCTATATAAATATATCTATTTATATTTAATCATATATATATATATATATATATATATATATATTAGAATTTGAAAATCATAACCAAACAGAGAATTTTCATTGAACTTTTGTTTATTCAAATTTTGACACATTTATATTTGCAGAAACCCTAAATGTCACAGTCTCCCCTAGTTTAGATAATTTCGTTCCGAAATTTATTTGGGAGGAGCTGTTACCTATTAATTAATTATTCTAATTTTTCATTTGATCTGTTTTGTTTTCAAGCAACTTGCTTAATTTATATTTGACTTTTCTTGAGTTGTTTATTATGATTTCTACTCATTTCCTTACAATGTGAATTGAATCATCAATGTAAACTTTGTTAGAAAATTTGTAGTAATTCTTGGTTTTCTTTCCTTTAAGTGGTATCCTTGAGTTTCCCTATGAAGTGTATTGAATCATCAAGATATACTTCAACAGGAAAGTTCATAGAGTTTTATTATATGTAATATCTATAATGTTATCCCTGAGGTGCATTGAATCACCAATGCACACTTACAATAGGATAAACATAGATATTTATAAAAAAATATTTTATATATTTATTTAATTATTTATTATTATTATTTTTTTTTTTTGCAAGTTTGCCAATTACAATACGATTTTTAAAAATGCATTATATAAATTGGTTAAAAATTTAAGTAAGTGTTAGTTTAACATGTTCTTGTGATCAAATTTGCACTTTAACAATTGAAGATGGTCACTAATTTGTTTATTTGTTTTGCAACAATGTCTTAACAAACTACAAAATTGAGGAATTATAAAAATGTGAATTTAGGAATTTTGTATGTAATTCGAATTAATATTAAAGTTTTCACCATGAGATCATTGTTTCACTTGAATGCTTATTTATGGTTTACTTTGGTTAAAGCCTAGCATACTTAGGAATAATATGGATAATTAACTCTCCCCTTAATTTAATTGTTATATGTTCATGAACTTCTTTAGATTATTGTTTGCTAAGGGCCTTTCTTGATGATTAAATTTTCACTTTACTTATTGATTTCTCAAAGTTTCCTAATTGAGTGTTCTACCAATGTATTGGCAATATTTATATTCAGGGTATATGTAGGGCGAACCCAGCCACCAACCCGCAACATTATCAATACATGATAGCTTCTTCAGTCAAGTCCTATGGTAACTTTGATTCTGTTTGATGTATTAATTTAATCATGATTCTTATTTGTTTTGGTATCTCTAGTTACTGTAGTAAAGTAAATATGAGTGATGACAAATATTTGATTGTGAAGGACTCATGGATTGTGATCAATTTTAAGTTTAAAAGGTAGAGACGGTTAAACTTCTCAATTGCTTCAATAAAAGTCAATTGAAAATCATGTTCGTTTTAATGTGTAACTACGACTCACTAAATCGGTTTGATTTTCTTCATTACTGAAGTTTTTACAGTAAATGGTTTATATAACCTAGCTGAAGCATAGCCATTGAGTTTTAAATTGGTAAAAGCAACATATTGGTCATAATGTTGTTGTTTGTTGGAACTTGATTTGTGTGAAACACAAGCTCACTTGTTCTCAAATTAACCTTGATCACGGAATCGATGAGCACACTATTCCTGTAGAACCAATATGGGCAAGTGTAGACGAGATAACCTAAGTTACCATATTCGCAACATGTCGGGGCTCACAGGAGGTGCATTCGAAGTAGTAATGAACAATACAATGATTTGAATCGATTACATTTGTGGTATCCTAAATTTTGAGTATGATGACTAAACGAGAGTTGCATCACTAGCATCGTGTGGTAAACAAATGATGAAATGTGATATGGGAATTGTATGAGTTTTGATGACGTATTATCTTGCTTGAATAGAAAGATTTTGTTTGAATAGGAAGAGTTCAATTAGGAGCAATATTGAATTGTATGAAATACATAAGTTGTGTGATACTTTAGTACTTCTAACGTGATACTATTTATCACTAAATTTGAAGCATAATATCCTAATTAATCATGGATTTGTAATATATAATTCATGATTAAATTATGTGACATTACAACTTTTAGATGTAGTGACGAATCACCAATAATAGTTACACCATCATGAACCTTGAATTTGAGTTGGTGTATAAAAATACACCTCAAACCTTGGATAAGTAATATTTGATTTGACTAACCGCTTTATCGAAATTTATAACCTACTTGGTCAAGCTTTTGGTTCTACTCCCAATATACTATTGTTGCTTATATATAGGGTATACCGCAGCCAACCCACCACACCAATAGTACTTTGAAAGCATACCAATCACCTACAAATACTAACCTAAATTTTAAATATACATACGCTTGAATAGGAGTTGAATAATTGATTTGATGTTGATCTAAGTATTTGTTTTGAATTATAACTTGAAATTTGAATAAAAGTTTTCCATTTCAAGTTTACTACTATATCATTGAATGTTTGATCATGAATATGAATATTGTAAAGCATGTTATAAGCTCAATCGATATGATGAATCAACTTCACCAATCTTTAGGTATACTATTGATTTCTTGAATTATGAATCATACATATATCACAAAGAATTGTAATACCATAACTTTTGAGACATTGTGATGTATCACCATCACAAATTTCAAGTATGATATTATTGTTTTCTTGATTCATATATTTTAGTAAACAAAAAGAAATAATACCATAACCTTTGAGGTGTTGTGATGTATCACCATCACAAATATTTGTATGATGTTATTGGCTTCTTGAATCATAAGTGTTGTCAAAGAAAGGAGAATGACATCATATCTTTTAAGTTATAGTGATGAATCACCATCACCAACCTTTAATATGATGTCAAGGATATGAGATTTTGAATGTAAATCATTAAAATCTTTCGGATTTGAATAAAATCACAAGGAATGGTATCCCAATTGGATACCTTTGGCTTGTTAAAATTTGGTTGCAAGATAAAATCATGCTTTGGCCTATAGGTAAAATACTCTCATTAAGATATCGCCAGAAAAGCTAGACTGGTTGTAACATCCCAAATTTTCTAATACAAGTTACTTGAACTTACAAATGGGTAACGAATAATAAGCTGGTAGGAAAATAGACGAAAAATAACTAAGTTAAAATCCCGAGTTCGTGTACTCGAACCCAATTTCGAGTACACCAGATTACGTGTACACCAGATTTCGAGTACTCATGTTCTCGAAATTCTGTCCCAGTTTTTGAGTACAAGGACACTGCCTATAAATAGGAGTGCCTTGGGAAGCATGACAGACTTTGGTTGGAAGCACAGTTTCTCTCGAGTACTCGAAGTTGAAGTTCAAGAACAGCAAGAATCGAGCTTTGATCGACCAAACAAAGGAGGAAACGCACGGGAATCTACAGGAGTGATCCTTCAACTACAAGTAAGTGTTCCAACCCAAAAAGCTAGGATTTTTATGCAAAATTTATGATGGTTAAACAAAAGTGAACTTATGCATAAAACTCACACCTTTATGCATAAAGTTCGTAACTTTGAGGTTCCAATATGTTGGTAACAACCCAAGGAACCTGGAACTAGCTCCCCAAAGCCTTAGTTGAATTTCTGAGATGTTTAATGACGAAGGTGATGAGTACACGAAATCATGCACAAAGGGTACTCGAAATCATACATTGTTATTTCGAGTACATGACATTTCGAGTACATGTTATTTCGAGTACATGGCATTTCGAGTACATGTTATTTCGAGTACATAGGTTAAAACGAGTACACCAGTATTTCGTGTACTGGTGATATTTCGAATACTCTAGTTCGAGTATATGACAGTTCGGGAATGTAACAGTTCTCGAATATTGGGGAGGCTGGTTAGGAAGTTATGTGGACTTAGAATATATCCTAAGTCTAAGAATGGTATGTGATGATATGATGTAACTGATGTAGGTCCTTAAGGCCCTAGCTAAGGAGTTCGGCTAAGGATAACAGGAGTCTACTATCAGGTGAGTTCTAGACGCCCTATTTCATGTTAACTGTTTTGGGCTGGCATACATGCTTGTTGTTATGTTATGATGTTATGTGTTTCTGATGATGATGAACGAATGATGGTATGCCCTGACTACGTATGCATGTTTATGTGTTAGTATGATCTAAGCATGAAAGTATGATAAGTATGATGAATGCATGATAAATGAGTTATGATAATGAATAACATGACATGATAATGATGCTAGCATATGATATGATGATGACTCTATGATAATATGCTTCATGATGATAACTGTGAGAATAGTTATAGGAGTATGACAAGGTCCTAGGTTGCTAGGACGGAAGTATGATATGTAGGCATGATGACATGATGTTATGATACGATAACGATACTAGTATGTTATGATGGTATGATGAAACAATGCTAGTATGACATGCCTAAGATGTCATGATGACTATGATGAACGATGTTATAATGCTAGCATGAAACGTATGAGGATTATGATGAATGACGATATGATGCTAGTGTATCATGTATGATGAATGAATGATGCCCCTATACGTGCTATAGGATGTGTGTGACTGATGATGCTCCGGTACTTGTACTGGGCAAATATGAATGATGACCTGATTAGGTCAGGATATAAACACGGAGCCGATCGGGCTATAAACATGGTAAGAGCCGATCGGGCTATAAACATGGAGCCGACCGGGCTATAAACACGGAGCCGATCGGGCTATAAACATGGTAAGAGCCGACCATGCTATAAACATGGAGCTGATCGGGCTATAAACATGGTAAGAGCCGATCGGGCTATAAACATGGAGCCGACCGGGCTATAAACACGGAGCCGATAGGGCTATAAACATGGTAAGAGCCGATCGGGCTATAAACATGGAGTCGACCGGACTATAAACAAGAGAGTCGATCGGACTATAAACATGGAGCCGACCGGGCTATAAACACGGAGCCGATCGGGCTATAAACATGGTAAGAGTCGATCGGACTATAAACATGGAGCCTTGTGCCGGCATGAGCCCACTGTCCGTATGGTGACAGTGGAACGTATGATGATGACGTTCACGATGTTATGTGCTAAGGTTACGGATTATGTGTATGGAATGATGTTATGTTAAGTATGTTTAATGTTGTTTTATGAAAACTAGAACTCACCAGCGTAAGCTGACTTGATTTAGCATGTATGTCAGGTTAAAGCTATGATAAGAGAAGGCATGGAGCTCGGGCATCAACTCAGACGATCCGTTGGTTTTGGAAATTCGATATGTTTTTGATACAGACACTTTATTGAATTCTGTTTATCAAACTATGTTTACATTTCCGCTGCATGATTATGAAAGTTTTTAGTTTAAGAGCTATGTGTTATGATGAAAACCAACCTCTGTGAGGTGCCCGGGATCGGGGCCTCACAAGTTGGTATCAAAGCCATAGTTTGAGAGATCTTGGCATCCCAAATGCCAAGACTTAAACTGAGAATGGGATTAAGTGACGCGGATTGCCAAATACGGATGAACAGATGCCACGAGCTGAATGTTTATGTATGAGTTAAGGGTTAGATGTAAGGTTATGTATGTAGTAAGTGTCATGCACATTGAAGAGATGGGATGGGAAACGTTTAGAGCCTATGAGTTGGGTAAATGGTTAATAGCACTTGATCAACGTCTATAACGATTTACAAAGCTTATTCTGTGCTAAACTGATCCTATACTAACTCATCAATTGTTGCATACTATCAGATAGTTAGATGGCTGGACAAAAGGGTAGACCACGTAAGCAACCACAGAAACATGAAGAACCACGTGTCGAGAGTGAAGAACCCATCAATGAAGACGACCACGAGCACAACGAGCAACCTGAGAATGAAGATGAGTTTACTCTAGAGCCTATTGTGGAACACCATTAAGCAGTCCAAGGCTGCAGTCGATATGGAGAAGATGACTTGGGATGATCTAAAGGAACTGGTCACTAAGCAGTTATGTCCCAAGAATGAGCTGGATAAGGTTGAAAGGGAGTTTCTGGTGCTGAAAGCGGGAAGTCTGAATCACAGGCAGTACACTTCACGGTTCAATGAGATGGCAAGACTCGTTCCTCATCTGGTTTCTACTGAGGAACGTAGGGTGAAGTTGTACATGGAGGGTTTGCCTCCCAAGGTTCGAATTCATGTGAAGGCCAATGCTCCTAATACCTTTGACTCCACTGTTGAACTCAGTGGTATTGTATGGGATGACGTGATGGCTGATGAGCCGGTGAAAGAGGAAACCAGGGGGAAGGAGTCCGTCGGGACCAAGCGAGGCCGAACAGACCAACGAAAGTCTTCTGGCAAGAAGATCAAGCGAGAGGAAACAGGTCTATGCCGTAAGTGTGGCAAGAGCCACTCTGGGCTGTGCCGTGTGGGCACGAACTTATGCTTTCGATGTGGAAAGGTGGGGCATTTTTCAGCCAATTGTCCCGGTACTATGA
Organism: Mikania micrantha; assembly: GCA_009363875.1. Classification (NCBI taxonomy): domain Eukaryota; kingdom Viridiplantae; phylum Streptophyta; class Magnoliopsida; order Asterales; family Asteraceae; genus Mikania; species Mikania micrantha. The sequence goes on along the minus strand of CM018686.1, from coordinate 35,711,008 downwards.
GATGCTACAACTACAATGGGATTGGACATCTGTCCAAAGATTGCAGGCAACCACGGGCCGATGCTTCGGGCTCGGGTAAGAAAGAAGAAAAAGGAAAGGAGAAGCAGAAGGCTAAAGCACGAGCTTTCACTATGACAAAGGATGATGCTATCGAGGACCCCGATGTGGTCACATGTACCTTTTCTATCAACAATATTCCTGCTTCTGTATTGTTTGATTCTGGTGCCAGTATGAGTTTTGTGTCTTCTACTTTCTGTGATGGGTTATCTGGGAAGGTTAAGAAGATAGATCGGGTATTTGATGTAGAGACGGCTATTGGTAAGATGACCAAGGTGACTGAGGCTATAGATGATTGTCATGTTGAGATAGAAGGTCATAAGTTCCCAGTACGATTGTTTCTTATTACCTTAGGAGGATTCGATGTGGTTTTGGGTATGGACTGGTTAGCCAAATATGAGGCTAACATTGTATGTCGACGAAAGATGATATGTTTACGTGCGATTGATGGGAGCTCCGTAACGGTTTATGGTGATAAAGCGATGTATGCGCCGAAGATCATTTCGATGATCAAGGCTGAGGTTATGATGAGGCGAGGGTGTGTAGCCTACTTGGCCTACGTGATTGAGGAACGTATGGATATGAGGTAGATTGATAATGTTCCCGTGGTGTGTAACTTCCCCGATGTGTTCCCTGAGGAATTTCCTGGATTACCACCCGAACGGGAAATTGAGTTCCAGATCGACTTAGTGCCGGGGGAACAACCCGTTGCCAGATCACCGTACCGTGTAGCTCCAAACGAGATGAAGGAAATGATGACCCAGCTACAAGAACTCCTTGATAAAGTTTTTATACGACCGAGTGTCTCTCCGTGGGGAGCACCGGTGCTGTTCGTTAAGAAGAAAGATGGAAGTATGCGTATGTGTATCGATTACAGGGAACTGAATAAGTTGACCGTAAAGAACATGTATCCTCTACCTAGAATTGATGACTTGTTCGATCAATTGCAAGGTGCAAGCTGGTTCTCAAAGATAGATCTCCGATCCGGTTACCATCAGTTGAAAGTTCGAGAGCAGGATATTCCAAAGACTGCTTTCCGTACGCGTTATGGGCATTACGAGTTTCTCGTTATGTCGTTTGGATTGACGAATGCTCCCGCAGCATTTATGGATTTGATGAACAGGGTATGTCGACCGACGCTGGACCGATCGGTGATAGTATTTATAGATGATATTTTGATTTATTCAAAGAACGAGGGAGACCATGCTTGCCACGTACGTGAGGTATTGGAGATCCTGAGGAAAGAGAAACTTTATGCTAAATTCTCCAAATGCGCTTTCTGGTTACGAGAGGTACAGTTTCTGGGTCACGTGGTGAACCCAGAAGGCATTATGGTAGATCCAGCTAAAGTTGAAACGATTATGAAATGGAGCCCTCCGAAGTCACCTACGGAAGTACGCAGTTTTCTTGGTTTGGCCGGTTACTATCGGAGATTTATTCAAGACTTCTCCAAGCTAGCGACTCCATTGACAAAGCTCACGAGGAAATATGTAAAGTACGAATGGGGCCCTAACCAAGAACAAGCGTTTTCAGTGCTAAAGGAGAAACTTACCCAAGCTCCTGTTCTAGCACTGCCGGATGGAAATGATGATCTTGTGGTGTATGCCAATGCGTCACGACAAGGGTTGGGATGCGTACTGATGCAAAGGGGAAGGGTGATAGCTTATGCTTCGCGCCAGCTAAAGATTCATGAGGCTAACTACCCGACCCACGATCTTGAACTCGCTGCAGTGGTGTTTGCATTGAAAATATGGAGGCACTACTTGTATGGAGTAAGGAGTACCATCTATACCGACCACAAGAGCTTGAAGTACTTCTTCGAGCAAAAGGATTTGAACATGAGGCAGAGACGATGGCTTGAGCTGCTAAAGGATTATGATTGTGATATTCTGTATCACCCGGGAAAAGCCAATGTAGTGGCAGATGCCTTGAGTCGCAAGACTGATCATCCTGCCATACGAGTAAAATCGTATAGTTTGGTGATAACGCCAGACTTTCTGAATGAGCTCAAGCAGGCGCAACAGGAAGGATTGAAAGAAGGAAATGTGGGTTTTGAACGTGTCTTCGGGCAAGTCAAGAACTTGGAAGACAACGATCACGGGGTGAAAGTACGATTCGGTCGTATGTGGGTGCCCAGAAATGGGGACATTCGAGCGAGAATTTTAGACGAAGCCCACGAATCACGTTATTCGGTGCATCCCGGTGCGACGAAGATGTATCAAGATCTTCGAAAAGACTATTGGTGGCCGGGTATGAAGTTTAACGTGATGCAGTATGTGAACCGATGCCTTACTTGTGCGCAAGTGAAGGCTGAACATCAGAAGCCCTACGGATATGTGCAACCTCTAGAGGTACCGGAATGGAAATGGGAACACATCACCATGGATTTCATCACCAAGCTACCAAAGACAGCTAAGCGGCATGATACCATATGGGTGATTGTGGACCGACTGACGAAGAGTGCACACTTCCTCCCTATCAGGGAAACGTATACATCCAAGAGGTTGTTTGAGTTGTTCGTGAAAGAGATTGTGACTAGACACGGAGTTCCTGTCTCTATTGTGTCAGATCGGGATACGAGGTTTACTTCCAGATTCTGGAAGCAGTTTCATGATGCCATGGGAACGAGGTTAAATATCAGTACCGCCTACCACCCTCAGACGGATGGACAGTCAGAAAGGACTATCCAAACGTTGGAGGAAATGCTTAGGGCGTGCATTATCGATTTTGGAGGGAGCTGGGATGACCACTTGCCATTGGTGGAGTTTTCTTACAACAACAGCTACCACTCTAGCATCGGAATGCCCCCATATGAGGCGTTGTACAGAAGATGATGTAGAACCCCGGTGTGCTGGGGTGAAGTTGGATAGAAAGAAATGGGAAACAAGGCTGCAGTGATTGATATGGCAGAAAAGCTACGGGTGATAAAAGCACGAATGAAAGCCGCACAAGATCGCCAAAAGTCTTACGCTGACAAGCGTCGGAGACCGATCGAGTTTGATGTGGGCGATCGAGTGTTGCTGAAGGTATCACCATGGAGGGGAATCATTAGATTCAGAAAGAGGGGAAAGTTGAGTCCGAGGTACATCGGACCGTTTCAGATAAAGGCAAGGGTAGGGAAAGTCGCGTATCGACTGGACCTACCAGAGGAGCTGAACGGGATTCATCCTACTTTCCACGTGTCACATCTTAGGAAGTGTTTGGCAAACGAGCTAGCACATGTTCCTTTAGATGACATTGAGGTAGATGACCGACTGAACTACATTGAAGAACCAGTTGCCATTATGGATACGAAGGAGAAGAAACTACGAAATAAAACGGTTCGTCAAGTAAGAGTTCAGTGGAAGCATCGGAAGGGTGCAGACACGACGTGGGAATCGGAAGACGAGATGAGGAAGTTGTATCCTCAATTGTTCGATATGTAACGAGGCAGGTTTCGGGACGAAACCTATTGTAAGGAGGGGAGACTTGTAACATCCCAAATTTTCTAATACAAGTTACTTGAACTTACAAATGGGTAACGAATAATAAGCTGGTAGGAAAATAGACAAAAAATAACTAAGTTAAAATCCCGAGTTCGTGTACTCCAACCCAATTTCGAGTACACCAGATTACGTGTACACCAGATTTCGAGTACAAGGACACTGCCTATAAATAGGAGTGCCTTGGGAAGCGTGACAGACTTTGGTTGGAAGCACAGTTTCTCTCGAGTACTCGAAGTTGAAGTTCAAGAACAGCAAGAATCGAGCTTTGATCGACCAAACAAAGGAGGAAAATCACGGGAATCAACAGGAGTGATCCTTCAACTTCAAGTAAGTGTTCCAACCCAAAAAGCTAGGATTTTTATGCAAAAGTTAGGATGGTTAAACAAAAGTGAACTTATGCATAAAGCTCACACCTTTATGCATTAACTTCGTAACTTTGAGGTTCCAATATGTTGGTAACAACCCAAGTAACCTGGAACTAGCTCCCCAAAGCCTTAGTTGAATTTCTGAGATGTTTAATGACGAAGGTGATGAGTACACGAAATCATGCACAAAGGGTACTCGAAATCATACATTGTTATTTCGAGTACATGACATTTCGAGTACATGTTATTTCGAGTACATGGCATTTCGAGTACATGTTATTTCGAGTACATAGGTTAAAACGAGTACACCAGTATTTCGAGTACTGGTGATATTTCGAATACTCTAGTTCGAGTATATGACAGTTCGGGAATGTAACAGTTCTCGAATATTGGGGAGGCTGGTTAGGAAGTTATGTGGACTTAGAATATATCCTAAGTCTAAGAATGGTATGTGATGATATGATGTAACTGATGTAGGTCCTTAAGGCCCTAGCTAAGGAGTTCGGCTAAGGATAACAGGAGTCTACTATCAGGTGAGTTCTAGACGCCCTATTTCATGTTAACTTTTGGGCTGGCATACATGCTTGTTGTTATGTTATGATGTTATGTGTTTCTGATGATGATGAACGAATGATGGTATGCCCTGACTACGTATGCATGTTTATGTGTTAGTATGATCTAAGCATGAAAGTATGATAAGTATGATGAATGCATGATAAATGAGTTATGATAATGAATAACATGACATGATAATGATGCTAGCATATGATATGATGATGACTCTATGATAATATGCTTCATGATGATAACTGTGAGAATAGTTATAGGAGTATGACAAGGTCCTAGGTTGCTAGGACGGAAGTATGATATGTAGGCATGATGACATGATGTTATGATACGATAACGATACTAGTATGTTATGATGGTATGATGAAACGATGCTAGTATGACATGCCTAAGATGTCATGATGACTATGATGAACGATGTTATAATGCTAGCATGAAACGTATGAGGATTATGATGAATGACGATATGATGCTAGTGTATCATGTATGATGAATGAATGATGCCCTTATACGTGCTATAAACACGGAGCCGATCGGGCTATAAACATGGTAAGAGCCGACCGGGCTATAAACACGGAGCCAATCGGGCTATAAACATGGTAAGAGCCGATCGGGCTATAAACATGGAGCCGACCGGGCTATAAACAAGGAGCCGATCGGGCTATAAACATGGTAAGAGCCGACCGGGCTATAAACACGGAGCCGATCGGGCTATAAACATGGTAAGAGCCGATCGGGCTATAAACATGGAGCCGACCGGGCTATAAACAAGGAGCCGATCGGGCTATAAACATGGTAAGAGCCGACCGGGCTATAAACACGGAGCCGATCGGGCTATAAACATGGTAAGAGCCGATCGGGCTATAAACATGGAGTCGACCGGACTATAAACAAGAGAGTCGATCGGACTATAAACATGGAGCCGACCGGGCTATAAACACGGAACCGATCGGGCTATAAACATGGTAAGAGTCGATTGGACTATAAACATGGAGCCTTGTGCCGGCATGAGCCCACTGTCCGTATGGTGACAGTGGAACGTATGATGATGACGTTCACGATGTTATGTGCTAAGGTTACGGATTATGTGTATGGAATGATGTTATGTTAAGTATGTTTAATGTTGTTTTATGAAAACTAGAACTCACCAGCGTAAGCTGACTTGATTTAGCATGTATGTCAGGTTAAAGCTATGATAAGAGAAGGCATGGAGCTCGGGCATCAACTCAGACGATCCGTTGGTTTTGGAAATTCGATATGTTTTTGATACAGACACTTTATTGAATTCTGTTTATCAAACTATGTTTACATTTCCGCTGCATGATTATGAAAGTTTTTAGTTTAAGAGCTATGTGTTATGATGAAAACCAACCTCTGTGAGGTGCCTGGAATCGGGGCCTCACACTGGTCTCCCTTCGAGGATTATGAATCACTTTCCTAGACAGGAGTCTCAACTACCGATATTCACCCTTCCAGTTAGTTCATGATCATCTTAACAAACCTAATTCTAACAGAACTTTGAAAATATTACATTTGAAAACTATAAAGTATATAAGATTTAATTAATATTGTAAGATTATATAACTTAGGATTAATAGATGAAATATGTTTGACATTAAATTAGATAATTAGAGTTTTGAATTTTTTTTGTTTTAATTAACTTGAAATGTTGTGTATGTGTTTGGTTTCATATAGGAATTTGGAATTTGAGATTTAGAGAGAATCATTGTTAATACCTTAGATATAGTAATATGATTACTATTATTAGACTAAATGTCATGAAAACAAAATAACACAAAATAAATCATTTAGACTTGTTTAAAACAATAAGGAATGGTATCCAAAAGTGAACACCTTTGACACATTAGAATTATATAGTTTGTAAAGTGTTTGGTGTGACATGCTTTGGCCTATAAGTGAAAATACTCTCATCAAGAGTCCCCAGGAAAGATAAATTGGTCCCACTGTACATCGGGGATTTATACGAATATCTTTCCTAGACAGGAATCCTAACTACCGGTATTTCACTCTTCCAGTTACTACATGTCCACTTACAAACTAAATTCTAACGAGATTATAAAAACAATTTAAATACATATAACACATATATGTATTGGATTAACATTGAAGATTTGATTAGGCATTTAACCTAATGATTTGAATGCCTAACATCTAAAGAGTTATCGCGTGTTTGTGAATATGATATAAGATTTAACTTAGATAATTTCTAAGTTATTCTTAAACTAAAGAATAATTTATGTTATAATCCTATAATAGTCTAAGGTATTCCTCCATAGTATACCTAAATTATGGGATGCATATGATGTCACACCCCCACCCCTCGTCACCTCGTGTCTGGTCTGACGTCACTGAAACGGTTGCGGAAGCATAGTGGTGATGTCTCCGAGGTGAGGGGTGACTTACTTGAACCAATATCATAAGCACACAGATTAACTTAAAGTAATTACATTATCAGGGTGTCGCAATCACAATCACATTACAACTATATTTATTTAATTACAATACTATTATTAAAGTGCAAATAACTCAAAAGTGCATCCTCACCCGGTGGTCACTGTCTCCCTGCAAAAAGATTTAATTTGAAAACGTCAGCACAAAGCTGGTGAGATCGACAGTTCAATTTAAAACAATATGATATGATATGCAATTGTTCAATAGATATACAGTTCAAGACAACCATGGGACCTGTATCTACTTCCTTTCAGACGAGACTCTACTATTTTTGAAGACACTACCCACTGGTAATATCTTAATGCCTCATTATCTTAATGTCTATCACTAACATTAAGAAGGTGTTTTGAAAACAGCAGTAAACATTCACACCAGGGGAGAAACAAACCTCCCAGTGAATGAGTTGTCAGCCGATAGTACTATCATTGTTCCTCGTTCGGCCACACATGGATTCACTAGATACAGTTCAAGGAATGAGGACTTTTGAGTTCTATGATAGAGTTCTGTTCTATAGGCAAAATCCCATGAAATCCAAAAGTTCTCAACAATCACATGAAATCACGCAGATAACAGTGATACATATCATATAGTTCTGAAAAGTTTTACAACGCTACCCCGATGTTTATAAAAGATTAAAAAGAAAAGGGGTTGTACGAAACTCACCTGGTAGTATAGATGTAGCAGAATATCTCAAAACTGATAATAGAGAAGTGATTCTGCATTTATTTATATTTAATAAGTTATTTATGTTCTAGTTTACTGATTAGATCTTTCTGAACGTTCAATGTCAAAGACATTGCTTAATAAATCATCAACTCGATATTAATTATATAATTAATTAATTTAATATTATATCATACAATGTATGATAATGTAGGAACCTACATTGCATTAGATTCCTAATACAAAGTTGATGACTCTCTTGATTAATCTAAATAATCTCGGATTAATCAAATAGTTAATATTGTTGATTATAATACTAAGAAAATTTTTAGATGATTTAATGGCTTAGAAATGATTAATCCTTGTTATTGATTACCCAAATATCATGAAATATCACAATGTAGCATCAGAATAGGTGAAATAACCAGATTTAACATACTAATCTGACTGTTATCACAAACATCAGATAATCATTCCAATGAGTATGTTAATGACTATGATTAGTTTGAAACACTTGGATTTAACCTTTGCATTTCAAAGATTAATCAAACTAATCACCTACATTGTCATAATCAAATGGTTTACACCATTATAATCATAGGTATGATTTCATGCAAACCGGGCATCACAACGGATCAAAACAAGGATTTAACCGTTAGAACTTCGTGTTCTTCGTTTATAATCAATCCTAGCCATCATCTAGGCAATAATCAACAATCCTAACTATCTCATTACGTTCAAAATCAAGATCTAATCAATCAAAATCAAACTAGAAGGTTAAAACGAACCGTTACCTGTTCTGACGAATTCCTGCGGGTAAAACAACGATCAGGACTTGTATATATGATCCGTGGGATGATCCAGATGTTTGAGGAGCTTTAAAATGAAGATTGAAGGTGAAAATATGAAGAAATGGCGTCTGGAGGTCGAGAAATGGCGTTTGTTTCAAGTTTCTACGCATCTGATCGTTTAATAGAGTTTTAACCGACATAGTGCCTGGGCGCATAGCCTGGCTCTGGAGGGTTGGGAGTTAGGCTATGCGCCTAGCGTGTTTTTCTTCCAATATTTGATTTAAACTTCGTTTCGCGATTCCGGGAGCATACGAACTCCGTTTTGCGCACGGTTTTCGCCCACGTTCATCATTTTTCACATACTATCAATCCCCAATAACAAAAGTTACTAAATCCTCGTGGATTTCAAGCACGACCAAATGTGCTCACATCATTAATGCCGAATTCTTCGTACGCAACTGTCACAGTCTCCTCCTGTTAGAGAAATTTCGTCCCGAAATTTAATGAAGACTTACATTAAGACAATTGTTTACAAGAATAGATGTGGGTACTTTGCTTTCATTTGATCTTCACGTTCCCACGTATATTCGGGTCCTCGCTGCGAGTTCCACCGCACTTTAACAATCGGTATGCGGCTACGTTTTAGTACTTTCGTTTCTCGATCCATTACTTCTACCGGTTCTTCGGTAAATTGAAGTTTATCATCGATCTGAAGTTCTTCGAGAGGTACGATCAAAGATTCATCGTTTAAACACTTTTTCAGATTTGATACGTGAAAAACGTCATGAATGTTACTGAGTTCAAGAGGTAATTCGAGTCTGTAGGCTACAGATCCAATTCGTTCAAGAATTTTAAATGGCCCTACAAACCTCGGTGAGAGTTTACCTCGTTTACCAAATCTGAAAATGCCCTTCCAGGGTGATACTTTCAACATTACACGATCACCAACTTGGAATTCTAGTGGTCTACGACGGTTATCAGCATAACTCTTTTGACGATCGCGGGCAGCTTTAATTCGTTCTTGAATCAGTGCGATCTTGTCAGTGGTTTCTTGGATGAATTCTGGGCCAATGATTTGATTTTCTCCTATGTCCGACCAGCAAATAGGAGATCTGCACTTGCGCCCATACAGTGCCTCGAATGGAGCGCATTGTATGCTGGTATGGTAGCTGTTATTGTACGAGAATTCCACAAGTGGAAGATGAATATCCCAGCTACCTCCAAAATCAATCACACAGCTTCTGAGCATGTCTTCTAACGTTTGATTTGTTCGCTCCGTTTGCCCATCCGTTTGTGGATGATAAGATGTGCTCATATTGATTTGCGTGCCCAGAGCATTCTGAAGAGTTTGCCAAAATCGTGACATAAATCGACTATCTCTGTCAGAAATGATAGAGATCGGTACTCCATGTCGAGATACAATCTCATTAACATAGAGTTTAGCCAGTCGATCCATAGAGTAATCTTCTCGGATGGGTAAGAAATGCGCAGATTTAGTAAGGCGATCAACGATAACCCATATCGAGTCATGGTTACGTGACGTTCTGGGTAGTTTTGTAATGAAATCCATAGAGATCTGATCCCATTTCCACATGGGAATCTCAGGTTGTTGGAGTAACCCAGAAGGTCGTTGATGTTCAGCCTTCACTTTAAGACACGTTAAACATCGGTCCACGTATTCTAATACGTTTCTCTTCATCCCAGGCCACCAGTAAAAATCTCTAAGATCTTTATACATTTTATCGGCACCTGGATGAATAGAATACCTGGATTTGTGCGCCTCATCCAAGATGGTTGTTCGAGAGTTACCGAACAGAGGAATCCAGATTCTGTTCTTGAAATACAAAACTCCATCAGCTTTAGTTTCGAGTAATTTGTCTAATCCTCTTAGGTTCTCAGCTGGATAATTCGTTGTTTGTAAAGCTTGTTGCTGAGCATTTCTAATCTGAGGAATTAGACTGGTTTGGATAGTCAAACCTAACGCTCTCACACGTAGGGGTTTGATCCGTTCCTTGCGACTCAAGGCATCGGCCACAACATTTGCCTTGCCTGGGTGATAACGGATTTCACAATCATAATCGTTCAAGAGTTCAACCCATCGCCTTTGTCGCATGTTCAACATTTTCTGATCTAGAATATGTTGGAGACTTTTGTGATCCGTGTACACAATACACTTGGTTCCGTACAGATAATGTCTCCAAATCTTGAGTGCAAACACAACTGCACCAAGTTCTAGATCGTGAGTGGTATAGTTCTTCTCGTGTACTTTCAACTGCCGAGAAGCGTAAGCGATCACCTTATCGTTCTGCATTAAAACACACCCAAGTCCCTGACGGGAAGCATCACAATAAACCGTGAAGTTATCTGTACCTTCCGGTAGTGCTAAGATAGGTGCATTGCAGAGTTTATGTTTCAACAGTTGGAAAGCCTCCTCCTGTTGGGAACCCCATATAAACGGTTGGTTCTTCTGAGTCAAAGTGGTAAGTGGCAGAGCGATTTTTGAAAAGTTCTTGATAAATCGACGATAATAACCTGCCAACCCCAAGAATTGACGTATTTCAGTCGGGGTTCGGGGTGTCTCCCATTGTTCTACCGCTTTGATCTTACTGGGATCCACTTGAATACCATTCTCATTCACAACATGCCCCAGAAACTGAACTTCTCGTAACCAAAATTCACACTTGGAAAATTTGGCATATAGCTGTTCACGTGCTAGAAGTTCTAAGATGAGTTTCAGATGTTGGGCATGTTCCTGCTGGTTCCGGGAATAAATGAGAATATCATCAATAAATACAATCACAAACTTATCCAGATAAGGTCTACATACTCGGTTCATCAGATCCATAAAAACTGCAGGTGCATTGGTTAAACCAAACGGCATTACTAAAAACTCGTAATGTCCGTACCGGGTTCGGAAAGCAGTTTTTGGAACATCATTGTCATGGATTCGCAACTGATGATATCCGGACCTCAAATCATTTTTGAGAAATATGTAGCACCTTGCAATTGATCAAACAGATCATCAATACGAGGTAATGGATAACGGTTCTTGATTGTCAGTTTATTGAGTTCCCTGTAGTCGATACACATCCTGAATGATCCATCTTTCTTTTTCACAAAAAGAATTGGTGCTCCCCAGGGTGAAAAACTGGGTCGAATGAAACCTTTATCAAGAAGTTCCTGTAATTGACCTGAAAGTTCTTGCATTTCAGATGGCGCAAGCCGATACGGGGCTTTAGCAACAGGTGCAGCGCCAGGAATCAAGTCAATACGAAATTCAACCTGTCTTGTTGGGGGTAATCCTGATATATCTTCAGGAAAAACTTCAGGAAAATCTTTGACTACTGGGATATCAGTGATACGTGTAGGTGAAGAATTGTGCTCGGTCACATGTGCCAGGAAAGCATAACAGCCTTTCCTTAAAAATTTCTGAGCCCGCATACAAGATATGAGACCAAGTTTTCTACCGGCTCGTTCTCCTTGAACTACCAGTGTATTACCGTTAGGTAATGGAATACGGATCACCTTAGTTTGACATACAACTTCCGCTTGGTTATCAGAAAGCCAATTCATGCCTACCACGACATCAAAGCTACCAAGCTCAATAGGAAGTAAGTCGATACAGAAAAGGTGATCATTCAGATTCAAGGAACATCCTTGAATAACACTGCTAGTTTTGATCATCTTGCCGTTTGCAAGTTCAATGACATAAGGAGTTTCTAGTTCTACCGTAGGCAATGAAAGTAATGATGCAAATTCAGGAGAAATAAAACTCTTATCTGCTCCTGTGTCAAATAAAACTGATGCATAAAGATTATTGAGAAGGAACGTACCAGTGACAATGTTTGCATCATGTCTTGCCTCGGCTGCACCAATCTGAAAAGCTCTGCCCCTAGCTTGATTCCCTGGATTGGTGTTATTGGTTGGACAATTGCGCATGAGGTGATCAGGGCTTCCACAAGTGTAACATGACCGGTTTGTTTGAGCAGTGGGTCGTGGAGCTTGGTTTGGTTGACGAGCAGGAAAGTTGCAGTATTTAGCATAGTGTCCTACCCGATTACATTTTGCACAAACAGGACATGGTCCTGTGTGATGGTAGGGACACCTATCACATTTGGGCGCCGGCCCAGTGTAAACTTTCCTCTCCGGTACCGCCGCTCCATATTTTTCACGGTTGGTTTGTTCTGACTGGTTTCAGCTGGAGCTTTGGTCTTGGACTTGCCAAACCATTTACGTTTGGTACCTTTAGAAACGTTCGAGGTACCAGCTTCACTACGGCCCACGGTCGTCTGAGATTTTGAGATCAATGTACCACTTCTTACCGCCTCATCGGTAAGCTTGGTGGTCAACAGAATGGTTCTTTTGAGGGTTGTGGGTTCAGCAGCAGTTACATTTCCCCGAATCTGGGGAACCAACCCTTTGATATACTTCTCAATCAATGCTGCCTCAGTTGGAAACATATTGGGAAGTAGGCAAGTAAGTTCATGAAAACGATCGGTGTAGGCTAAACAATCAGCACCGACCATTGAGTGACTCCAGAATTCCTCCTGAAGTTTTTGGATTTCAGTGATTGGGCAGTACTCTGACATAATCAGAGTTTTGAATTCATTCCAGCCCATAGAATCAACTGTAACAGAACCCAAAGTTTTAGCCTGGGTATTCCACCAGGTAAGAGCTGATTCTTTCAAAGAACAGGCAGCATAAGACACCTTATGCTCCTCCAGACACTGGCTGATTTTCAGTTTTGTTTCCATCTCCTCGATCCACCTAAGGAGTCCAGCCGCTCCTTCCCTACCTGTGAAAGTAGGTGGGTTACAGGAAGCAAAGTATTTATACGTACATCCCTGTCGTGGTGGATCAGGAGCAGTAGTAGTTGTGCCTGTGGTATGAACAGTTTCAACGTGTCCACCTGTGGCATTATGTTCCACATGACCAGACCCAGAAGTGACATGTGGCTGTGGTGGTATTACAATGCCAGCAGCCGATAACTGTTCCTTTACGATTCGGGCTATAGCTGCTTCATTCAATACCGACCCACTAGGAGCTGCCATTGGTGTCGGGTTTGGGTCCTGGTTCACCAGAGGAACGGTATTTGTTTCAGAAACAGGTGGTGGAACTGGATTCGGTTCAGGGGGAGTAATATTCTCGGTAGCTTTCTTAGCTGGACGACCTCTTTTCGGAGCCATAGTTCTGCTCACATGCAGACAAACTCAGGTCAGTTCAAGAATATTAAAGATATAACCCTTTTTAATCACATAACTCAACCATGTTCAGACATGCTGACAATTTCATGTTGAAATGTGATCATTCAAGTATTCAAGTATAACTATATTGAAAAGATCCAGATACGTTCTCAGTTCACACTAGTCATTCAGATATTCGTAGTTATACTTAGTCCTGTTATTTTAAAACATGTGTAGAGTATAACCCAACTCATTGCCTCGCAATACATGTTTTTAGAGATATGTTCATACAGGACTAGGATATGTTCTCACACAAGTCCTCTGATATGTTCTCAGTTCATGTACTAGATATGTTCTCACACAACAACAGATATGTTCACGTGTTCTCGTACAGTATGGCTCTCGTACTGTACTTTAGTTACAGATATGTTCTCATTAGATATGTTCTCGTTCACATTACAGATACGTTCTCGTTCAGATATGTTCTCGTACAGTATGGCTCTCGTACTGTACTTTAGTTAATATATTCGCATACAGTATGGCTCTCGTACTGTATATCAGCGCAATATATTTTCAGTTAGATATATTTGCATACAGTATTGCTCTCGTACTGTATTTTCGCACAATATATATATTTTTAGTTCGACATATTCGCATACAGTATGGCTCTCGTACTGTATATCAGCGCAATATGTTTTCAGTTAGATACGTTCTCATACAGGATTTTGATAGGTTACCACACAGGATTTTGATATGTTACCACACAGGATTTTGATATGTTACCACACAGGATTTTGATATGTTACCACACAGGATTTTGATATGTTACCACATAGGATTTTGATATGTTACCACACAGGATTTTGATATGTTACCACACAGGATTTTGATATGTTACCACACAGGATTTTGATATGTTACCACACAGGATTTTGATATGTTACCACACAGGATTTTGATATGTTACCACACAGGATTTTGATATGTTACCACACAGGATTTTGATATGTTACCACACAGGATTTTGAAATAATACCACACAAGGTACTCAGAGATGATACCGTATCTAGAACATTCACCTGCTTCATAAGAAACAGGTATGACATAAGTATCTCTAATACGGTAGTACCAATGTTCTTTAGAATAATACGGGACCGCTGTATCTCATGGCGTATAGTCTGTAGATCCTAGCTAACCTGCTAAAGTTGTTCTCATAGCTCCGCCTGGTGGGAGGATTCTCTCAACTCATGAGTAATGTTAAGCACATCTCTCGGTGTCCGCTGTCATCTTGGGGGAAGACCGGTAGTCTTGAGAGCTTGAACTCACATGTGTCAAAGTCCATCACATGCCTGAATCCTCTGAAGTGATGAACTCTGTTTCTTCCCTACATAAGCATTCTTACCTGGTGCTTAAGAATGTCTGGGTGAAGCAATTAGTGCATGGGGTGATAACGTAGCTGGTACATGTGATACAGACTGGTAAGTAGCCAAAGATGCTTCCAATGAATTGAAATCCGAGCTCAATCTAGTGCGAGGAGTATCACCAATTATCACGTATAAAAATATCTGATCAGTATCATGGAATAAATATTGAATAATAAAATTCAACATAACCATGATATGATGTCTCTTCCTATCTCAAAGCACCTAATCGTCCTTATAGTTATTAATGTTCAGCTTGAATCAAATCAAACTAGAATGCACACGTGTTGCAAATTTCAGTTATGCTGGCCACTCATAACTGGAATTTGTAACACCTGATTATCCTGGCTTAATTCAAAACAAGTTTTGTTCAATATTAATGTTCGGTGCTCTCTGTGTAACTATACGAGCCTATGGTTATAGTCTAGGTCTCTAAGTCAACCTAATTCTCTATAACCTGTGGCTCTGATACCACCCTGTCACACCCCCACCCCTCGTCACCTCGTGTCTGGTCTGACGTCACTGAAACGGTTGCGGAAGCATAGTGGTGATGTCTCCGAGGTGAGGGGTGACTTACTTGAACCAATATCATAAGCACACAGATTAACTTAAAGTAATTACATTATCAGGGTGTCGCAATCACAATCACATTACAACTATATTTATTTAATTACAATACTATTATTAAAGTGCAAATAACTCAAAAGTGCATCCTCACCCGGTGGTCACTGTCTCCCTGCAAAAAGATTTAATTTGAAAACGTCAGCACAAAGCTGGTGAGATCGACAGTTCAATTTAAAACAATATGATATGATATGCAATTGTTCAATAGATATACAGTTCAAGACAACCATGGGACCTGTATCTACTTCCTTTCAGACGAGACTCTACTATTTTTGAAGACACTACCCACTGGTAATATCTTAATGCCTCATTATCTTAATGTCTATCACTAACATTAAGAAGGTGTTTTGAAAACAGCAGTAAACATTCATACCAGGGGAGAAACAAACCTCCCAGTGAATGAGTTGTCAGCCGATAGTACTATCATTGTTCCTCGTTCGGCCACACATGGATTCACTAGATACAGTTCAAGGAATGAGGACTTTTGAGTTCTATGATAGAGTTCTGTTCTATAGGCAAAATCCCATGAAATCCAAAAGTTCTCAACAATCACATGAAATCACGCAGATAACAGTGATACATATCATATAGTTCTGAAAAGTTTTACAACGCTACCCCGATGTTTATAAAAGATTAAAAAGAAAAGGGGTTGTACGAAACTCACCTGGTAGTATAGATGTAGCAGAATATCTCAAAACTGATAATAGAGAAGTGATTCTGCATTTATTTATATTTAATAAGTTATTTATGTTCTAGTTTACTGATTAGATCTTTCTGAACGTTCAATGTCAAAGACATTGCTTAATAAATCATCAACTCGATATTAATTATATAATTAATTAATTTAATATTATATCATACAATGTATGATAATGTAGGAACCTACATTGCATTAGATTCCTAATACAAAGTTGATGACTCTCTTGATTAATCTAAATAATCTCGGATTAATCAAATAGTTAATATTGTTGATTATAATACTAAGAAAATTTTTAGATGATTTAATGGCTTAGAAATGATTAATCCTTGTTATTGATTACCCAAATATCATGAAATATCACAATGTAGCATCAGAATAGGTGAAATAACCAGATTTAACATACTAATCTGACTGTTATCACAAACATCAGATAATCATTCCAATGAGTATGTTAATGACTATGATTAGTTTGAAACACTTGGATTTAACCTTTGCATTTCAAAGATTAATCAAACTAATCACCTACATTGTCATAATCAAATGGTTTACACCATTATAATCATAGGTATGATTTCATGCAAACCGGGCATCACAACGGATCAAAACAAGGATTTAACCGTTAGAACTTCGTGTTCTTCGTTTATAATCAATCCTAGCCATCATCTAGGCAATAATCAACAATCCTAACTATCTCATTACGTTCAAAATCAAGATCTAATCAATCAAAATCAAACTAGAAGGTTAAAACGAACCGTTACCTGTTCTGACGAATTCCTGCGGGTAAAACAACGATCAGGACTTGTATATATGATCCGTGGGATGATCCAGATGTTTGAGGAGCTTTAAAATGAAGATTGAAGGTGAAAATATGAAGAAATGGCGTCTGGAGGTCGAGAAATGGCGTTTGTTTCAAGTTTCTACGCAATCTGATCGTTTAATAGAGTTTTAGCCGACATAGTGCCTGGGCGCATAGCCTGGCTCTGGAGGGTTGGGAGTTAGGCTATGCGCCTAGCGTGTTTTTCTTCCAATATTTGATTTAAACTTCGTTTCGCGATTCCGGGAGCATACGAACTCCGTTTTGCGCACGGTTTTCGCCCACGTTCATCATTTTTCACATACTATCAATCCCCAATAACAAAAGTTACTAAATCCTCGTGGATTTCAAGCACGACCAAATGTGCTCACATCATTACTGCCGAATTCTTCGTACGCAACTGTCACATATGATATTTATATTCTAAGTCATTTATCTATGATATACCTAACTATGAATGTCATATGTTACTTATAAACTAAGGCTTCCTCTATGGTAAAAAGATATGCCATATAATAAAACATGTAGCACGTAATGTAAAGTTTAACATATAGCACATAAACACATAAGTATAGAATGTATAATATGAGATAACTCATATTTGGGGTTAGCTTAGTTATAGACTAGGTCACCATTTCTAATAACCTAATTCCCTATAACCATGGCTCTGATACCAATCTGTCACACCCCGACCAATGTCGGAATACGTCGGGGCGCGATTGTGATTGTTCATAACTCATGGTGCTATTTGTCAGTTTCATATTTAAACAATCTCATTTAAATCACAACATTCATTACATAATAATTCAATACAATCATTCCAACATTACACATGAATTCAAATACAATATATTTGATTAATGTTTAAACTAGGTCTCATATTCCTATATGATCTTCATCCATAGCTTTAACATGTTACACATGTAAAATAGAGTTTGATCAACTATTTGCATAGTTGGTGAGATTCTCACACAATTTGATATATGTATATATATAAGAAATAAGATGCAACAATAGTCTAATAAGAATTGATCTAAATATATATATGTTCCACAATGTTTGATAATATGATTTTGGCAATTTCACATTTCTAACATAATGACACAAAGTCATTAAAGAAAGGCTACTGGTAATACTAAATAGTTTTTGGCAATTTCACCTTTAATATTAAACAATGACATAAGTCAAGTTAACTAAAGGCTACTAGTACTAATGTATTGTATATGATAATCCAATAATAATAACACATAAATATACAAACAAATAAGTAACACATAACATTCAAATCTAATTCTAACTTAAAATATAGAATTGCATCATAGTATTTGTTTATGATTCTAGAATAACATTGTTAGATTTGACATGTGCAACATCCCAAAGATTACAAAAATGTAAAAAGGGAGTATAAGAAAACTCACATGTTAAGCTTTGATCCCAAAGAAGTTATTGCGTAGGATGAAGCTTTGTGAAGTCACAGTTCACCCTAAATTGTAATATGATTTTGTATAAGTTCTAAAGTTCATATAAGCTATAAGTCTAGGTCATACCAAATAGATCTTCTTAAAAGGCAAAACCTAATTTGGAATTCCTATCCCTTTTTTTTTAATTTTAGATAATTATAAAATAATGGTTTTCATGAATATGTTTTGTATACTCGAATATTCTGTAAATAATATTTTTATTTGTAAATGACAAATAAAATATTTTTATAAGTTTTTTTGTAATTCGATTTCTTGAAGTTAACAACTTGATAATAATATAGATAATATTTCTTTTTAAAATAATAAAGAAAATATTATTTTATATTATTATAATTTATTTCAGAATATTTATTTAAGAATATTTAAAAATAAATGAATATGTATTTTCCTAAAAACCTTTATAAGTTTTTTTTTAAGTTTAAATAGAGTTTTATTATAAATAATTATTTCATTTAATAAATCTGAATAAATTTGAATAAAATGATTTCAAAATGTTAAAACTAATTTTCTGAATTTTTTTATCATTTTTATAAATAATTTTTTTCTTTTAAAGTTTTGTTTACGCACTTAAGAATTTTTGCATTAACATAGTAACCAAAAATTCTTTTAAAAATCCCAGAATGCATATAAATAGAATTTATATTTTCTATTATTTTTCTAGAATTTCTAAATTTGTTTTAATATTTTTAATGTATTTAAAATTGTTTACAACTTAAATAGAAAAAAACAATAATAAAAATATAATCTGAAAAATTCCAAAAATTTTCCAGAATATTTAAAATATCATTTATGATTTTTGTGAATTTTTTTAGAATTTTTAGAATTGATATGGATAGTAAAATAATAAAAATAATAGAAATTGAGTTTAAAACCAAAAACTTGCTCCAACTTAACAAGGCTGATCCAAGGCTATTTGAAGCTTTGACTCACTTCGAATTTGTAATAAACACATTCTCAGGAAATCCCCAACGTAACATGAACCCTAGAATTGTTCTTGATCCAACTCGTCCAATCGGTTAAGTGTTTGATCTCCAATTCATGGGGTTTTTGTTCCCCATTACAAACCAATCGAAATGTGTCGCACCCCGAGAAATCTCGTCCCTTCTGGGGCACGAGCAACAACAAATTGTCAGGATCGCAGTCTCTGGTCACACAACATGCGAGACCTAAATGTCCGGTTTAATACGTACATCCAATAACTTGGATAAAACAGTTTGTAAAATCAGAGTTGCAGAAGTAAGCGTAGGTTATCAAAACAGATTAACATTTATAAGTAGCGGAAGCATTAACTTAAAACAGTTTTCAAAATGATACGTAACAATAGTGGCGGAAACGATTAAAGATGTTTAACATTACATAAGTAACACAGTCAAATGATAACAATGTTTAATAGACTAAGACACTTAAACAGATGCATGCGACTCCAGCCTAGCATCCTATACCTTGTGCGTGTGCCTTAGTTACCTGAGAAAACATGCGAGTAAAGAGTCAACACAAAGGTTGGTGAGAGCACAGGTTTGTAATCAGCAGTAAACATAAAAATGTTTAAAGTAAATGTTGCAGGTCTACTTTTCAATACAATGCAATATCAATTGATAGCTAGTCAATATGTGTTATATCATATGCGGGTTCGCAACTGAAGCTAACATGCTGCCTCCCGCCATATCCATCCAAGATATGACAAATGTTGTTTCGTCAATTATGCATTGTTCCGACCTCCAGTCGGGGTGGCCATATGGCTCGCAACAGCGGGTCTTGTCAGGCCCAAATAGTACTATTCACAATTGCCACGCTAAGCGCCACGCGCTACTAACGGTTCGAGGTGTGTTTAATGAGGACTTATCAGTTTTGTGGATGTATGCCACACATATGCATATACGCGATATTAGCATATACAAAAGAAACCAAAGGTGTTTAAGTTGTTCAAAAGTAGTTTGTATGCAATGTTTTCTCCCCCAAAGGTAGAAAATAGAAAAAGGGACCGTGAACTCACCTGTTACAGCAGTCCCGGTGTGTATGTGGGTTCGCGTCTTGCGAGAGCTAGCACCTGCTAGTATGCACCTATAACCATATAGGTGTGAGTATGTGTTCTGTAATGTGTTGTATCCCATACAACTCCAAGTGTCGGTGTGCTCAACCGAGTGTGTGTGTTGTCTAGTTAGACTCGACGAATCATTGGTGACACGATTGTTGTGTTTATGTGCCTTAATGCACATAAGACACCAAAATGCATCCTATGACTCTAATCACATAAGTTACCATTTTTAGAAAGTTTCTGACTTAGGAAAGTGTGGTTATGAAATCCCATTTCATAAAACTAATAACTTCCAATATGCTTATAAAATCATGTTTTAACATTTAAAACGCATCGTCGGCGCATAAATCATCATATACGCCGTTTTGCCCAAATAAAGTTTCCTTATTTGGAAAGTATCCGTTTAAAGCTTGTTTTCACAAAACGAAGTTTCTAAATATGTTAAAAATCATTTCTAAACATATTTCAAGGACCAAAGTTCATCAAATCATTGAAAAATATCAAAAGCCCTCTTTTGATTTACAAAAGTTTCCATAAATAGTAAGTTTCTACAAAACCAAGTTTTTGACAAAATCAAATATCCCAATGTGTTTCTAAACACTCCAATACACATTTAACAACATCTAGACATGTCTAACATGTCTAGATCATCACAAATCCAAGACTTGCAGCATAAAAGTTTCCTTTTATGGCAAATGTACCAAAATATCATCAAATCAACCAATAACTCAACAAAACTCAAATCTAACATCACTAAACTATCAAATCAGTAAATCCATAACAATAACACACAAAATCACCAACAAATTCGTGCTCGATGGTCACATGGAGTTGCATGTGGGTTTTCACCCATTGCATGTACGATCTAACTAAAGATAAATATAGGGAACTACCTTGGAAGACAAGATTCGAGGTAGAACAGCTTCTGGAGTTCCTTCAAGTGGCTGGATTTCGACCTTTTTGTCGATTGAGAGCTTCCCAAGCTTCCTTGATGTTCCTATGGCCTTCAATCACCAAGAAATGGCTTCAATGATGATTCCAGCAGGTTAGAGTGCTTGATTCCAGTGGTTTTGATCGAGAATTGACGAAGGAACTCGGAGAAATGGAGAAGGAACCGAGTGAAATGCAAATTACGTGTAATGGCTTCTTTTTATACATTTCAACTATTTGATTACATATGTGTAATCAAAAGTGATGATGAATATACATTAAATAGTAATTACTTTATTTTTTTTATACATTTTAAGTTGTTTGATCATTAAACATAACTTTTAAAAGATGTCTTTATATTTTTCAAAACATTTTTGAAGATGGATTTCTTGTTTATACAAGTAAAATATGTTGATTACATGTATGTAATCAATGTTAGATTACATATATGTAATCAATGTTGAAATGAATTAAGTTGTTTAATCATTAAACATAACTTTTAAAAGATGTCTTTATATTTTTCAAAACATTTTTGAAGATGGATTTCTTGTTTATACAAGTAAAATATGTTGATTACATATATATAATCAATGTTAGATTACATATATGTAATCAATGTTGAAGTGAATAAGCAAGTGGTAATCACTTTATATAAAATATGTGTATCAGCTACTGTTTATACATTTAAAATATGTTGATTACATATATGTAATCAATTTTTAGTTTGTATATGTAATAACTATTTGATTACATATGTGTAATCAAAAGTGACAGCGAATACGTTAAAATTTAACTATAATGAAGACGCCACACTATAATATATATGTAATCATAAAATTATTGGTCTCATGCTAGTTACATATATGTAATCATTTATTTAAATTTAACAGTGTGAATAAAAGATACTATCAAATAACGTAAAATGCCAATTAAACCAATTGTAATCCTAATAAATAACAAATAACATTACACTCTTACATATACACATATATGCTATCATAAAATAATTCTTTTACTTTCATGATCAATCATTTGATGACCATTTTTACTAAAGCATACAATAAATTTACATAAAATTCAATTTCAACATACTGATAATGTAATATAAAACTCATAACCATATACATACAATACCACTGATAATGTAATATACATTCTAACTACATATTGGTTACATATATGTAATCAGATACACATTGGTTTGTGTTTTCAAGTTTGTTCGTTTCAATAATTAACAAAAAGAACTAAAAGTCACTTCTTTTTATACCTTAGATCGTTCATTGTAGTGGAAAAATACCTTTGATCATCCACTATAGTTGTGAAAAAAAGTCATTTTTTCTTACGTGTTAAAGAAAGTAGTTGATAAAGAACAAAATTAACCTTAAAAAACAGCTCCAATCATCTACCGTTGCAATATTATACCGTGGTAATTTTCTGCCGAACAAACTTCAAAAACAACTCCAATTATCAGTTTTTTGATTTAGGTAAGTTGCAATAAATTTGGGGGTGAATCAATGTTGACATAAATATGGTCATTCGATTAACGTGGGTTACTAAAATGACTTTTAACAAATTACCCATAATAACCTTTTGATATATTTTAATCTGTTTTTAATAAATCTTATTTACAATAGTGTCACTATCAACTTTAGCCATTGATTTTTTTGATTAGAGTTAGATCAAGGTTTTCTTGGTTTTCTCAAATATCATAGTTTTCTTAGGAACCTCCCCCTATATATATATATATATATATATATATATAATATATATATATATATTATTTAACATTTAAATAAAATAAATTTGTAAAAAATTACTGTTTCTACATACACATATATTTTATTTAACTTAATTTCAAATAAAATATAATTGTAAACCATTATTTTTAAAACAAACGTTTAATATTATAAATCATATTTTGAACAAATAAGTTCGAAACATTAATATTATATTAAATTCATACAAATACTTGTATTAAACAAATCTTGTACAAATTAACATTCATTCCATCTTTTATCATTATAAGTAAGACATTAGGTTATCCTTTTGCTTCTAAGCCATTTTCATACAAACATAGGATACTTGAGGTGTGTGGATTAATAAGAACATGCATATCAAAGCAATCTTTGGAATCAATCAAGCAAACTAGAGAGTTCTTCACATATTCCCTTTTACCTTTTGTAATCTTTTGGGACGTTACACATGTTTATATTCAGACATATTCAAATCTTAGTATGCATTGAAACATGATGCAAGCTTTAAATCTGGTTAGTTTTTGTGTTAATTGTTATGTGTGATATATGTTGTGAGGCCTTTTTGTTGACAGTTAAGCAAGCAAGCATTAGTACTTAATAACCCAAGGTTGGTTACATACCACATTCACATTAGCTTATATCATTGTGTTAAAAAAGTGGATAAGTACATTAAACAAACTCGTGGAAATATAAATGTTAGTTCTTTGTATATATATACTTGAATTATCATATGGAAACTTGTTTGGACACAAGCATTGGGATATTCATTCATTCATAGCAAACTTGTTCTTATTTATGCCTTTAATACATGCTAATTAGATTGTGGTTTGCATCTTTTATATATATTTATATCAAATGTAAGTGATACTCACCAACTATGCAAATAATTGATTAAACTCAATTTAAATTTAATTTTACATCTGTAACATGTTAATGCTATAGATGATAATCATATAGGAATTATAAGACCTAATTTAATATTAATCAAGCTATTGTAATGACATTTATGATGTATTGATTGATTTGAATGTATTTGAAATGATTATGTTTGAATGGGTTTATGTTGCGATTTAAATGGAATGTTTAGTTATTAAAAGCTACAAATAGATTTATGAA
Organism: Mikania micrantha; assembly: GCA_009363875.1. Taxonomy (NCBI): domain Eukaryota; kingdom Viridiplantae; phylum Streptophyta; class Magnoliopsida; order Asterales; family Asteraceae; genus Mikania; species Mikania micrantha. Next base: position 35,686,550 of record CM018686.1, on the reverse strand, counting down.
ACAATCACAATCACGTCCCGACGTATTCTGCCGGTTGGAGTGTGACATGGGTAGGCGAATGGATCGGATCTATCCCCCTCTCAAATTGGACGTGAAAGTTTCCTTTCATCGTGCTAAAGTAGGTCAAATAAAAAAAAGAAAAAGAAAGAAGTTCTTGCTTTCAGATTCTAGAAAACTCTTGTAAAATAAAGGGACATTTTGAAGCAATAAAAAGTTAAAGGGACAATTTATTTTTTAAAAAATAAACATTTTATGAATTTCCTCCTATAAAAATCAAATGCTATGACGTTTTCAAACTATACTTTTAATTTTTTGAAAGACCTTAATCTTTTTAACTATTCAACTTTTGAAACTTCAAAAAAGTTTAATGATCGTTTAAAAGTAGTTAAACAACTATTTAAGAAGTTTGGAACTAATTTCAAGCATCAATTCAATGTTTTTTATGGTAGTTTGCCTTGGCATAAGATTAATTAGATTAAGAATAGTATGAGGAAAGAACCTCACATTAGACCATCCTTGGATGAAAAGAAAACAAACCGAAATTCATAGATCTTTCAACCAAATAACGCCACATAGCTAGGCTTGAATATGAAGGAATACAACATCCTTGGAATGTTGTTTGGTTAGATGACAAGAAATAAACAATAATCTTACAGCAATGAAAGGGACAATGGACGTGAAGTGTTAAAAGAGTATAATCTCAATGATTCGAATCCATTAAAAACAAGTTTTGTTTAAAATAAGTTTATTTTAAATACCTCAAAACAAATATATTTGAATTGTATTTTGGTACTGTGTTTCTAAATAGACTACAAAAAACAAAATACATTACAAGAAACACAAATGCAATGTAAAAAAACCTGATAAAAAAATTTTGTTTTAGACTTTTAGGCAAAAACTTATTTTTATTTGATTAAATCCATTTAATCTTATACTTTTTGTATAAGATGAAAAGGAACAACCAAAATGATCATCCAATAACCATCCCCACGTCCAAAATTCCTTTCACCAATGCAAGATCAAAAGCTACCCATGATGTCTCGTCACCTCTAGAGGTCGATCGCGCTTCAAAATAGAGCTTTGAAACACAAGAACAATCAATTTCTCAACCTTCTTTGAGAGTAGAATTGAAGCTCTCAAAAACGAAAGGAAAAGTATGTTTTTCTGTAATAGAAAGAGTGGTGAGATTTTGAAAGCAAGAAAGTATGTTTGAATGGTTAACATAAGAGCATTATTAAAAACAGAAAGAATGGTCCCAAATTAAATAGCTTTGAATCTGATTCTGTCATGTGCTTGCTTTAACAAAGTATGAGATGTTATAGGTGAAAGCTAGGCCCATGGGATGGGATCGAATAATATACTCTTTTCTTTCATATTGGTTAGAGCATATGATAAAAGAATATTAAATATTAAATTTGTGAAATAAGAAATAAAAATTTTAAATATTATAAGAGTAGAAATGCAATATGAAGTGACTGAAATAAATGAAAACGTGAAAAAGAATTATTTGATTCATATGATTATAATGTATAATGAAACATTTACTTGTAACACTACACACAGATTAATATAACCTAAAAATCATTCTAGCTATATTCCTTGAAGAATAAAGAGTTTTTTTAGTAGGGTATTTGATCAAAGCTTAGTCACAAAGGGTGTCGTATATGGCACAATGTATATCATGAACATGAGAATATTAAAATTGTATTGCATTAGGCAAACTTAAAAGCTTACATAGTTGAGCCTACCAGTAACACAATATATTTAATTGAAGCAACACGATGAACAAGAGCTCCTCAAGTCCTAAGATTTGTCACAAGCTTGCATCCTACAAAACATGATATAAAAAAAATTAACTTAAAAGCTGATGAGTTTACAGGTTTATAATTCAAGTAGTAGTAAAAACCCTTTTTTTAAATTAAGGAATACTATGTGTTATAAATACAAATCCCAAAGTCAAAATAGAATGTTCAAACATGATTAGGACTATCAATCCCAAGTCTTGATATCATATGTATTTAGTGTGACAACTTTTGGATTATCATGTATATATAGTAGTCTGAACCATTAAGTGCTGAATGGTTAAGATGTCTGAATGGTTAAGAGGGTCTGAACAATTAAGTGTTGAACCGATTAAGTCTGTTTGGTTCCATATCTGAATGGAAAATAAAAAAATTACCCATTTTATTTAGAAAACCTGAATATCATGATTGTTCCAAACCTCTGATTATTAAATCAAAAGCCCCGGCCTCAAGTCTACCTCTGATTCTTAAATCACGATCGTGCCGACCTTAGCCCGACCTCCACCGCCTTCGCCGCCTCTCCTCCACCGTAGCCCCGGCCTCCACCGTCATCACCATAGCCATCAATGTAAGGGTCGCCTTCGCCTCCACCACCGTCATCACCGATTTCGTAAATCAAAAGGGGTTGTGAACCAGGGCTCCTCCACCACCGTCATTACCGATTCTTAAATCAAAAGCGGTTGTGTACCAGGGCCATCGTCGACAGATTTCAGACTCCACACCCTTGGTTGTGAAATAGGGCCGATCGATTCCCCCTTGGTCGTCTTCACCATTCAGTCGTCATACCCTGCGGTGGAGTGGCGACGGTGAAGAGGAGGTGGAGTGGCGACGATGGAGTGAAGGCGGCAGTGGAGCGGCGACGGTCGTCGCACCCTTGGTCATCTTCACCCTTCGATCAACACCAAGCCATCCCCATTCAGACATGGTTTTCCCATTTAAACTCCACACCAAGTCCTAATCATTCAGATGTTGATTCAGACGTTTTTGCTCGTTCAGACATGCTTTTTTTCACGAAACAAACGGTCTGAATCTGAACCATTCATATTCAGACTCATTCAGATCCAAACAAACAGCCCCTAAGATTACTACTACAAAACTGGGTATTTGCGACGAAATTTTCGGTCGCAAAGTAGTCTCAAATAACCATATGCAACTACTTTGCTACTAACATAGCCTTCACAAAAACCTTCGTAGCTAATACCTTTTTGCGACCACAGTTGCGACAGACAAGTATTTTGCAACTAGTTCTAGCAACGGATATCTAGGTTGCACTGGTACGGGTATGGGACTGGGGTACGGGTACGACACGGAAACAGGAAACGCCAAAATTCAAAAATTCAAGAAACGAGTATGGCAATGATACGGCAAAAAAATATTAAAAAAATATAAATACATGCAACAAATTCCAAAGTAGATTTATATTGAAGTAAAGTCTAAATCCCAAAAATAACAAATTTCTCAAAAATAACTAATTATCAACAATTAAATCGTTTTCAAATTCTACGTACCATATGTTACGTTTGACGAGAAATCATAAAATTATTTGTGTTCTCACAAATTAAATTTTTAACATTTGTTAATGATTTAATGGAAGTATACCTTTTATCAAGTCAAAAGCCTTTTGACTGGATCTCTGTAAATGGAAATTGGAAGAGTGGCTTTCAAGATAAATACAAAAGCAGGCAAAAAAAAATGAAAAAATACAAAAGCAGACAAAATTGTTTGCTTTTATGCTTCACCCTATGCTCCACTCCGATTGCTTCACCCGATGCTCCACTTCGATTGCTTCACTCCGGTCTACGGCCGCCGGCATGGCGGCACTCCTCCACCGCTCCACGGCGGCACTCCTCCACGAAAGGTTTCCTAATTAAACCCTAAAATTGACGGAAACGCCCCAGAATCGTTCTGGAAACTTAATCGGAAACGTTTCCGACTCAAAGGGACATTTCCCTAGACGTTTCACTGCCGATTCCGTCCCCTAGACTTTTCGAAATGGGTAATTCAGCCTTTTCCCCGCTTCCGTGCTTCCGAGACGGATATTATGTCGCAATTAATGCGACGGATTAGCAACATGCTTTTTGCGACAGGTTTGCGATGAGTGTTTGCAATGGATTTGCGATGGGTTTTTTGCGACTGTTTTCTGACAAGAATTTTACAATCACTTTGCGACGGGTTTTTTGTGACTATCTTGCGACTAGAAATTTGCAACGACTTTGCAACCAAATTAGCATCATTTTAAGAGTTTAATACAGCCCTGTTTTTGCACTAAATTCAGCATCAAAACAGCTTAATAACAGCCCTTTTTCTGCACGAATTCAGCACCAAAACACCCCTATATATTTACAGTCCTTAAACAGCAGTTTACACTTAACAGCCTACATTTACAGTGCTGTTTTAACGGCTTCTAAACAGCTTTTTGACAGCTTCTTACAGCATTGTTTTGACAGCTTTAACAACGTCTAACTACATTATTTTGACAGTTTTTGACAGCTTCTATCAGCTTAATATCAACATTATTTGATAGCTTATTATCAGCTTCTAATCGCATCTTTTTAACAGCTTTTAATCTTGTATTTGGCTATCCATTTTAGTGACTTTTAGCTTGTTTAAGACCCTTGTTGACCCGCCCAAGTTGCAGTCAAAAGACAGCTACTAACTCCCGCCAATTAGTCCGTTTGGATCAAACTTTCAGCCATTATGTAGCCTACTTTTGAACTTGACTGCAGCACCTTATTAATTATTAGTTTCTTGTTTAGTATTAGTTCACACCCATAATTAACTTAACTCAAAAAAATAACTAAAAAAAATTCAAAACCATGACTTATTGCAAGCAATAGAAAATATAAGATTCAAATTGTATCCTAATTCAAGAATCAGATCAACAATAGAGAAACAAACCCTAAACATATCAAACTATGCACAATAATAATCAATGATCAGATACATATAATTATTTCTTTAATTATGTGTAATTACACCTTCGAATCCAAAACTCATACCTCAATACCAAATCTGTAGAATAAACAAACAAAAATCATGTGCATAAACATATCAAACATGCCCAGTACGGCAGTACGTACGTAAACCAATTATCAAAGCCAAATAATCTGTATCCTAAGACACCAAATCGAAGAACAAATAAACGCATCTAGGTATAGAGTTCTTACGATGGAAAATAGATAGTATGTGAATATTAACTTGAAGAAACTAACGTAAAGTATAGTAAAGATTATGAGTTTTAAGAAGGTACTGATGATACCATCAAATATTTATAGACAAATAGTAGTGGATGTTGAGTATGGAGGCTTGACTAGGCAGCTGGACCTAGCCTCTACTCTATTTGTGGTTATAGGATCGTTTCCATAATTACGTATCTCTAGTATTTGTCTATAAATATTGATCATGTGCTTGTAATTCCTTGAGCACAATAATAATATATCTCGCTAGTTGCAACCAGTGGACGTAGGTCACCTAAACTGAACCACGTTAAATCCTCGTGTTGAATTCTCGTATACTGTTTCGTGTGGACGTAGGTCACCTAGACCGAACCACGTTAAATCCTCATGTTAAATTCTCGTTTATTGTTTCGTGTGTTAGTGTGTGTGTGATACCCAACAACTAGTACCAGAGCCACGGGAATCACTGTCGTCTGCCGAAACTAGGGTTCCGCCGCCGCCGCCGCTGCTAGATCTGTCGCCGCTGCTAGGTTTTTTGATTGAACCTGTTTCTTTGCGATCTAGGGTCGGGTTTCTGGTTCAGATCGTGATTAGGGTTTCAACTGAAGCATCTCGTATTTGTCTGCTTATATATGCGAGACAACATCTCGTACTTGCATGTATGAGTAGACTACTGTCACACCTCCGCTAGAGCGGGAAACACGAGGGTGTCACGAAATCGGATCTTTGAACGCCTTGTGTTTAAAGAAACTAATAGCATGCATTCATGGTCCATAAACGATACAAAATGTTAGTTACAATATTCCAAAATAAATACAACATATAAAGATTCTTCATATTGCCTAACTATCAAAACAATATTGTCCGAATCTTTGGTTGTATCACAAAAGTGCATGCAAAATCCAAGCTTACTTATTTCCTGAAATACATGCATAAGAAGGATCAACTAAAATAGTTGGTGAGTCCGTAGGTTTACGACTCGATAAAATGTTGAAGGAAGGTATTTATAAAAAAAATTATCCATATAATGTTTAAATTAAAATTAGCACAAGTGAATGATTACTTAATCATGAGCCCACAACCAAACCTATGACTTTTTGCCCCATAATGCCAACAATCAATCAATTATATAGTAAATGGAAATATACATTCATTTAAGCCCAGGCACTTGGGAACGATTTGGAGCGACCAAAATCTCTAAATGAATGGGGTCGTCAGCCCGATAGCACTATCCAAATTAATCCACGGCTCGTCAATTGAGCTAAATAGTTGTGGAATTACCGATATAATACATACATTCATACATATATATATCAATGGGGACTTTGAAATAAGTACTCATGCAATAAACATTCAAACAAGTATCATTTTAATAAACACGTATGGATAAGTAATATAGCAAGTATTTCACCCCGAAGAGTATATATATTTAAATAAAAAGGAGGCTACGAAACTCACTTCGAGTAGTGATCGGGAGGTTCCAAGTAATCGTGAGTTTAGGGTTCAGTGTCCTTCTCGGGCCTACAAAAGTATGGCACTTCATGAGATCCGTGGAATAACCCCTATTGTTATCGAAATATATATATATATATATATATATATATATATATATATATATATATATATAGGATTTGAATCAAATGAAAACTCGATCTTAAAGAGAAAACCCTTAAACCTATCTCCACCATTAGATCAACTTTTTTTTTATTTCTAATTAATTAATATGAAAAGGGTACAATAGTCTTTTAACCACTTACCCATATAAATAATAATTTATCTCTTTCTCTCTCATTTAAAATCACCCATATATATAATAATTTATTAATATCAAATTTCTCTCTCATCTATCTCCTCTTTCCATCAATTAAAAAAAAATGTTTTTTAAAATTTCAAAACAACAAAAATGTATATTTTTTTATACAAAATAAAAAAAACGTATTTTTACAAGGAAATATAAAAAATTACACACGCGTATAAATAAAAATGTAAAAGTTTTAATGTACAAAGTATACTCGAAATACTACACATGTGTAAAAATAAAAATATACACATGTGTATATTTTATATATTTGAGATTTTATAAAATACTACACCTACACATGTGTAGTTTTTGATGTGTAGTTTTTGGTGTTTTGATTTATTTGATGTTCTTTTTATAAATTTATACATATGTAATTTTTTGTTTCATATGTAACATACACATGGGTAATTTTTATTATGGTTGAAAATATGTAATATTTGTTTTTATGTAGTGAAATTTGTGTCTGATACACATGTGTATATTTTTTGTTTTTCTTTAAAAACTAATTTTTTTATTTCAATGGTTATTTATTTATTAAAGAGAGATAGAGAGGAGAGAGGAGAGAGAATCTGTATTAATTAATGAAGAGAGAGGAAAGAGAGTGAAAAAAAGTCATTTATACCCCTTAAAGGGTAAAAGAGACATTTTCTTTTCAAAAACCCCATTAAAATATTTAACTTTAATTGTGAACCACATGTTTTTTCTGTTTAATTAATTAAAATCTATAATAAGTTTGATCTAACGGTCCTCGTAGGGTTTAAGGGATTTCTCTTTAAGATCGGGTTTTCAAAGGATTCAAACCCGATATATATATATATATATATATATATATATATATATATATATATATATATATATATATATATATATATATATATATATATATATATATATATAGGAATTGAATCCAATGAAAACCCAACCTTAGAGAGAAAACCATTAAACCCTATGTGAGCTACTCATTTGGAATCTTGAAAATAAATATATGGTCCACATTAACCCACGTTAAAAATGATTTGTTTATTCAAAACCCAATTTTTTATTCAGATTTAATGTGGATCACATATTTATTTTCAAGATTCCAAATGAGTGGCTCACATAGGGTTTAAGGGTTTTCTCTCTAAGGTTAGGTTTTCAAAGGATTCAATCCCTATATATATATATATATATATATATATATATATTGTCTTAGTGTTTATTGATTTTAAATCTTAGTTTACTTTAAACTTAAATTGAGGGGGACTTGCTAGTTTGCCCAAATTTAAATAGGGGACTTATGACATCGCCCAACATTATAATAAGAAACCTTTATTTCATTTTACTTATTTATTTATTTGTTTATTTTTATTATTATTATTATTATTATTATTATTATTATTATTATTATTATTATTATTATTATTATTATTATTATTATTATTTTGTCAATATTCTTGGTGTTATAAGACGATCCACCTAAACTTAATTCACCAAATGCCCCTAGATTGGGGCTAAGAATGTTAAAACATTCCTTGGCCTAGACTTGTCTTTAAAAGATCAACTTCTCGTACTTTGATTAATCATTACAACTTTTATAATTATTATTCAACTTTTTGTTTACAAATTTGTCACCTTAATCTTTTAAGGTTCTTTAAGTATAACTTTATACATGAATCTCTTGTTATTAACCCATTCTTAAGTATATAAATACGGTTGACTCCTCATGGGTCCAAACCAAGTATCATGGATCATTGTATTTTGACTCAAAACTATGCTCCCAGCCCTTTTCATAGAGAATAAATTAATTCATGTACATATGCATGTATCGTTTTGTACTTATAGGTCAATACCATCTTTAAGGTTATCTAGGTTGTATGCATGGATCACCCTTAATTATTTAAACACTGTTTTTAATCCATGCATGGGTTCCCTGTAAGTTTTTCTTATATGTGGGACGTGAGATCCCCCCCCCCCCCATTTGTTATAGTTTTGTCATTTCGTGTAGAACCATATTAGCCATACTATCATATGCGTGGTTTTATATTTATATACACAATCTGATGTTTCAATCTTCCTTGGTGTATAGAGGTTTTACCCTACTCACTATGCATAAGTGCATGAAAATGATTATGAAGTAAGAATAGAGGGTTTTCTCAGATGTTCATAGTTTGTTTTAAATTCACGTACATGATGCTTACTCTTAGCATAATTCCTACGTTAAATGTGTTGACTAAATTGGTTCGTGGATTAATCTGCTAGAGATAGTATGTACCCATTGTTTGTTGGAGATTAGTTGATTAAAGGTTAAGGTGGTAACCAGAATTTCAATGCTACTTAGAAGACTTACAGAAGGCCAGCACGGCTGGGAAAGGTCTCGAGTTTCTTTCTGTCGCACACGTCCAGTGGGTTGGTCGAGCTCCAAGCTTTTGTGGTAGTTCTTGCACTTGTGTTTTCACCAGCTCGTTCTTCAGTCGAAGGTTGTAGAGAAAAAAAAGGGCTCGTTCGAGTGAGAGTAAGAGAGTTGGGAGTTGGGTGTTTCAGCAGGAAATTTCTGATGCTTCTGCCGATCAGTATGAAGGAAAGGAAAAAGAAGTTTTGGTGTGGGTTTTGGGATTATCTAAGTGCTGGTATCTATAGAGGGTATGAGGGCCATCTTTCCTTGAGTTAGCAAGCTGGTTACTAGTGTTGATTTTGAGTTATAGTTCGGTTAAGATGGAGGGAATCTGATTGAGTTTTAAGGAGAATGTAACTATAATCAAGATAAATGGATCTTGGAAATCTTATGGTTGTCATTTGTGATGTTCTTTCATGGATGTTGTTAGACTCTTCGGCTGATAGAACGAGTAAGGGTGGTGGCTGACACATCATAGGACAAGGGTGTGGGATCACTAGTATTCATCATTGTTCCATACTAGGTGCTGTCTTTGGATGTTGTACTACCTGTTGAAGGCTGCTCCAATTTCCGATCAAGAGAAAAAGAAAAGCTTTTTCTTGGCTATAATCCATCGTAGGTGAATGGTGTTATCCAACTATGATGTGATGTTTAAATTAAAGATCTTCCTTCCTGCTACTATTGATTCTTGTACTACCACTATTCCTCCTCTCATATAAAAGGCTAATTCATGGTTCATAGCACATAGTGATATTATTTTCAACTTTGTATATCTTATTATATCTTATTAGGTGAGACTTGATCCTATTTTGAAGTTTCGTACAGTGGATGGGATCAGCAAGAAGGGTGGATCGTGATCTTTGTATGGGTTGTTTTTGGATTTTAAAGTAATCCTTCTTGGTTGAATTTAAGAGGTGATTTTCATTTTCATATGACCTTAATAATTTTTGGAGGATCTTTAGGTAGGTTCTTTGGATTTTGGCACCACATTTACATATGTATGTATGTTGTACGTGGGTATGGGTTTTATATGTATATATGTATACCCAGACAACTGTTGATTTGTTCTTGTTCAGATTGTTTTAATAGAGTTTTTGTATGGGTTTATTTTGTATAACTCTAGAATTTTGTTTTTAATTACCCTTGTAAAAAAATAATTTTGCATCAAGGAAATAACTACCTGTCTTATTGGTGATTGTTACAACTACATCCTATACTTGTGTATATGGGATTACATGCATCTCGTACTTGTTCTATGTGCAAGACTACAACCTGGACCACCTATATTGTTTTCATTTGTGAGATAAACTCGTACTATTGAGTCAAATTATTCCAGTAAATAACAGAATCATGGATAGGAAACTCCATTAGTGACCTACCCCAATTTATTGTAGAAATTTTCGGGATCAATGATTGGACCATGCAAACTAGAAAGACTTTTTCTTGGATAAAGGAACAGATTACTCGATCGTTATGTAAGATTAAATATTTACAATATGGCCCTCATGATTATTTAACTAAATAGATCAATTACTTAACTACCCCTAGCAGATAGATAATTATTTGATGGACGTAATTATCCTTATTTATCCTAATTAGGGTTTCCCCTTGGGTGTATATAAATAGAGACTAATTGGCTCATAATCAAGGTTACATTCTCTTAACATCATCACACACGAATTCTCATCATCTATTAGAGAATTCGTGAGGCACCGTAACCGAGCCTCTCTCCTAACTCCATCCTCACCATACACCCTAAATGGGAACCCGGTCAAGATCATCATATCAGGAATCATGTCTGGAATCAACAACGCATTCACTGGATTCACATGTTTCATCTAATCTCTATTTTATTATTGTTTTCGTATACATGTCTAGATCTGAAACAAAGGAATCGATCCAACATGTGGTATCAGAGCGATATGTTGCTTAATCGATTCCTAATCGCGAAATTGACTCAAAATCCAAAAATGTTTCGAAAAACGAGTACGAAAACTGGTCGTTTTTTCCAGAAAAACCTTAAAACCGGTTCGTTTTTCGTAAAAACGTGAATCTGGTGTGTTTTTCGTAAACCTAAAAATTTTCGGACTTAATCGTATTCGAAATTAATGTACACGTTTTTAAGAGTACTCGAAATGTAGTGTACTCGAATTTGATTGTACTCGAAATTTTAAGAGTACTCGAAATTTGAGTATTCGAATTTTAACTTACTTGAAATTACTTCTAAACTTAGTGTACTCAAAATTTTGGAGTTCACGAAATTTTAAGTGTACTCGAAATTTAGAGTTCACGAAATTTAATACTCGAAATAGCATTTAATTTAGTGTACTCGAAATCTTAAAAGTTCACGAAATAAGGTACTCGAACAACAGTACTCGAAAATCTTAGAGTACTCGAAATGCATAACCATTTTCGAGTACATAATCATTTTCGAATACATAACTATTTTTGAGAACATTACTAACTTCGTGAACAGTAAATTTCGTGAACAGTAAAGTTCGATCCGCGAATCAGGGGACTAAGAGATAAACTAAATAGTTTTGTTAAAATCTTAAACCATTATGTTTTTACAAAACCTTAAAACACAAAATTTGCTTAAACTCAATAACAAGTGTTTCGCTTCTGCCCAAAGGTGATGTGTTACATCTTATTATTTGAGTCTTATTAAGCATTGTCACTTACTTGTGTATATCCTTAAACATTAGATATTCACATGACATCATTTTGCCTAAAAGCATGTATGTCTCACTTCTGCCCAAAGGTGATGTGTTACATATATGTTTGCAAACTTAACATGTGCATAATGCTTATAATGTCTCACTTCTGCCCAAAGGTGATGTGTTACATTCCTAATGCACATTTTATTTTCTAACTTAATTGTTCCTAATACTTAGATGAATGGTTATTAACCAAAGTGAAACCCATCTGTTTAAGTAGAACCTAATCTAGTCTATTAATTTGATGTTATAGTAGACTCTTTATCACAGCTTCATTACTATAATGGTCCTTATATATGTCTGCCTTAGATCTAAGTTACCCCATAGATCACTCTAAGTTCTTCTATAGCCTTAGTATATTACTCTTTCTCATCTAATACGATTCACAGCTCCCACTATGGGAATTGAAACCCTTACTGGCACAAACTTCTCTGCTTGGAAAGATTCCCTGATGCTGACTCCTAGGATTACTGAGTTTGACTATGCACTGAGAGAGCCTACACCTCGTGCCCTCACTGATAAGAGCACTGCTGAAGCTAAGCTGTTGCATGAGAAATGGGAGAAGGCTAATCGGATGGCTCTCATGTTTATCAAGAACTCCATTAGCCCAATCATCAGAGGAGCTATTCCTGACTTGAATAATGCGAAGGCTTATCTTACTGCTGTGGAGGAGCAATTCAAAAGAACCTCAAAGGCACATGCTAGCACCCTGATTATGAAACTGGTGTCTACAAAATATGACGGAGTCAGTGGCATTCGTGAGCACATCATGATGATGAACGACATGGGCCGTAAACTTAAGGGATTAGACATGGAAATCAGTGACGGTTTCTTGGTTCACTTCATTATGACTTCTCTTCCTGCATCTTATGAGGCTTTCAAAATCAACTACAACACTCAGAAAGAGAAGTGGTTGATGAACGAGGTGATTGCCATGTGCGTACAAGAGGAAGAGCGTCAGAAGCTCGAGAAACCAGATGTTGCATACCTGATGGCCACTGGTTCGAAGAAAAGGAAGAACAATACTCACAGGGAAGCTTCTAAAGTCCCTAAGTCCAATGCAGGTGCTTCCTCCAGCTCTAACAATTCCAATGGCAATCCTTACTGCAGGTTCTGCCGAAAGGCAGGGCATAAACAAAAAGATTTCCCTAACTTCAAGGAATGGCTTGTTAAGAGAGGTAATCATCTTAATATGATAACTGAGTCCTTTAATTTAAATGTTCCAACTAATACTTGGTGGTTTGACTCTGGTTCTATGGTTCATGTAACCAATTCTTCTCAGGGATTCCTTACAATCCGGAGGCTGGAAAGAAACCAAAGAACGCTTAAGCTTGGGGATGGAATGGAACTATCTGTTACTGCCGTGGGAACCTTAGAATTAATAATGAAAACCGGTCTAAGTATTAAACTTTATGATACCTTATATATTCCTGAAATTTCTAGGAATCTTGTATCAGGACCAAAGTTAGACATGGATGGTTTTTATGTTTCTCACGGTAATGGCAGACTTACTATTAGTTCTAATTCTCAAGTATTTGGTATTGATCTATTGGATGGTGGTCTCTATAAGTTAGAACTAGATGATGATTTCTCTAGGTCTTTGTTGTCATATAACATAAATGAGAACTCAACAAAGACTAAAAGAAAAAGAGACTTAGAAACTTCATCCATTTTGTGGCATCAACATTTAGGCCACATCTCACGGGATCGCTTATCTCGACTCGTGAAGGATGAAGTTTTACCTTCTCTTGATTTCACCGACTTTGGAACATGCGTCAAATGCCTTAAAGGCAAAATGACAACAGCAACTAATAAAGGTGCCACTCGGAGTTCTAATTTATTAGAAATAATTCATACCGATATTAGTGGCCCTTACACCATTGCTGGAATAACTGGACAAACTTCTTTTATCATTTTCATTGATGATTATTCTCGTTACATGTACTTGTATCTAATCAAGGACAAATCTGAATCACTTACAACATTTAATGATTATAAAACTGAAGTTGAAAATCAACTAGATCTTAAAATAAAAGTTGTAAGATCAGATAGAGGAGGTGAATATTACGGTAGACATACTGATGTGGGTCAGGCTCCTGGTCCATTTTATGAGTTTTGTAAAGGCCAGGGGATCGTGAACCAGTACACCATGCCCGGTACTCCTCAACAAAATGGTGTTGCTGAAAGGAGAAATAGAACCCTAATGAACATGGTGCGCAGTATGTTAGCCAACTCAGATTTACCCTCATTCCTCTGGACCAAGGCCTTAAAGACAGCAGTTCATATACTCAATAGAGTTCCTTCAAATCTGTCCCTAAAACTCCTTATGAACTTTGGACAGGAAGGAAACCGAGTCTTAGATATATGAAAGTATGGGGCTGTCTTGCCGAAGCTAAACTCTATAATCACTTGTTAAAGAAGCTTGACATGAAAACTGTTACATGTTACTTCATCGGGTATCCCGATCACTCAAAGGGTTATATATTCTATTGTTCTACCCATGTCACTCGAATTGTAGAAACAAAGCATGCTCATTTCCTTAAGGATTCAAAGGTCAGTGGGAGCAGCGAAAATCCTGACTCTGATTTGCAAGAAGTACAAGACGCGGGGGGGGGGGGGGGGGACACTCGTCGACTAACTTACCTCCGATTACTCCTCTTGTACACCATGCTACTCCGAACTTCACTGCACCTACTCCGACACAATCAGGACTCACCACTGCTCCAAACGTTACCGAGAATGAAGGCACCTCATCTGATCAACATCAACACAATACCAGCCATGTTCAACCCGCTAATCAGCTCAGGATGTCATCTAGGCCTAAAGTGCCTACTAACTTTGATGATTATGTAACCTGCCTGACTGAAGCTGAAATGGATGCCGGAAAGTTTACTGATCCTACCTCTTATCATGAAGCCATTACTAGTGATCAGTCTTCTGAATGGAAGATAGCTATGACTGATGAGCTTGATTCCATGAAGAAAAACGATGTTTGGGATTTGGTAGAATTACCCAACGGAGTAAAATCCGGAGGATGTAAATGGGTGTTCAAAACAAAACTGGATCCGAATGGGAAAATTGAACGCTTCAAATCAAGATTGGTTGCAAAAGGTTTCACTCAGAAAGAGGGAATTGACTATCAAGAGACCTTCTCTTCTGTCTCTCGTAAAGATTCCTTAAGGATCGTGATGGCCCTCGTAGCTCATTTTGATTTAGAGCTGCATCATATGGACGTCAAAACTGCATTCCTAAACGACGACTTGTATGAAGACGTGTTCATAAAACAGCCTGAGGGCTTTATGCCTGAAGGTCAAGAGCATTTAGTCTGCAAGCTAAAGAAATCCATTTACGGGTTGAAGCAAGCCTCACGTCAATGGTATCTAAAGTTTGATGAAGTGATGAAGAAACACGGTTTCCTGAAGAATCAAGTGGATCAATGCACCTACCTCAAGATGAGTGGGAGCAACTTTACTATACTTGTCCTTTATGTCGATGACATTCTTTTGGAAAGTAATAGCTTAGATATGTTGCATGAGTCGAAGCGCTTACTTTCGCATAATTTTGACATGAAGGATCTCGGAGAGGCCTCTTACGTTATTGGCATCGAAATACACCGAGATAGAGTCAATGGACTTTTGGGTTTATCTCAGAAGGCTTACATTGATCGGGTCCTCACACGCTACAACATGCAACACTGTTCTCCCTCTGTAGCTCCAGTAGTTAAAGGAGATGTCTTCGGTTCATTTCAGTGTCCAAAGACCGAGGCTGAAAAGGCGCAAATGAGAATGATACCTTATGCATCAGTAGTCGGGAGCCTCATGTATGCTCAAGTCTGTACTCGTCCCGATATCGCTTACATCGCTGGAATGCTTGGCCGTTATCAGACTAATCCTGGCCTTGATCACTGGAAAGCAGCTAAGAAAGTACTTAGATATCTTCAAGTGACAAAAGACTTCAAACTGACTTATAGAAGAAGTGATAATTTGGAAGTGGTTGGTTACTCTGATTCTGACTTTGCTAAATGCAAAGATGACAAGAAATCCACTTCGGGGTACATCTTTATGTTAGCAGGCGGACCGATCTCATGGAAGAGTCATAAGCAGCAGTTGACAACAACCTCAACTATGATGGCTGAATATGTCGCAATGTACAATGCAACATGTCATGGAATGTTGTTGAAAAACCTTATCACTGGACTCAAAGTCGTTAACTCTATCTCTAGACCATTGAAGCTTTACTGTGATAACTCAGCAGCCGTTAACTTCTCGAACAGTAACAGTTCGACCGGTGCTGGTTTATATCTTGATACAAAGTTCTTGTTCGTTCCCGAGCGAGTTGAGGAAAATAACCTTTGTATTGAGTATATAAGTACTAAACTTATGCTTGCGGATCCGATGACTAAAGGTCTCCCACCTAAAATATTCGAAGAACATGTTTCGAAGATGGGCTTATGTAAAGACCTTATTGCATAATGTACTTACTTATGATTAATGAAATTTCCTCACTTATTTGATTTGTTTGTCTCTAAATATATGTTTATGCATGCCTAATGACATATAGACACTAATAACACAAATCATTCGTTAAAGGGCTTACTTGTTAATTGATCCTAACTTAAGTTTTAAATTTGTATTGTAGTATGATTAATGGGGGTCTTGAATTGAATAACTGTCACACCCCCAATTTTCAACTAACGGAATCATACCGTTTGGGAACGTGACAAACCAGGATCTCAGATCATTAGACATAACGAAGACCTCTATATGAATTTCAAATCATACTTTAGTCTTAAAAACATAACATCAGAGTTTTCAAAAGTTGCGGAAGCGTTTAAAAACCAATAACAGTTGTAATATGTAAATTACAAAACAAAATCCTCAAATGTTCAAATTCAAATATCCAAAATGTTTAAAATGCATGCGACTCTATCTCCTAGTCCATGCCAGCTTTAATGCGCGCCTTAGCGTCCTGAGAAAACATGTAAATCAAGTCAACACAAAGGTTGGTGCATAACACAGGTTTTAAGTATTCACAATGTTCAAAACAACAGTTTGAATATCAAGTTGTAGATAACATAATCACACATGCACAGTCATGATAGCTAGTCATATAAACTATTTACATAAGTGGTCGACACCGAAGCTGACGAATTGCCATGCTATAGCATGTTTTTGCCTTGCCACTATTGTCTAGCACAACAATAGTAAAATGTGTTTGGTCAGTCAAACACCTGCGTAGATCCCATCTACCAGGTGAGGTTTGTCAAACCTAATAGATCTATTTCCAACTACCACGCTTTGCTCTACGGCAAACTAAACGGTTCGAGGTGTGTAAGGACTTTCAATTTGCTATGTTGTCACATAATGTAAACAGCTAACTCATGCAAGTGATATGTATCTAAAAAGAGTTTGTTGCACATGTTTTCTCCCCCAAAACAGTTTAAAATAAGAAAGGGGCTGTGTACGCACCTTTGATAGTTTGCAGAATGATCAACTACGTGAGCTCGTGTAGAAAATCCTTTTACGAAGGATCTGTGATTTAAACAATAACCTAAAGTTATTCGGAATATCGTTTTGTGCTTGAAATCACATACGTGTCAACACACGTATGTTAGAGTGTTAGGAATACGCATACGTAAGTACGCGTGTCTTTGAAATCGTTTAAATAAAATCACATACGATTTTATTTAAATAAACGTAATTATACGCGATTTCGTTTTCGGATTAAAATAGCATTTTTATTATTCCAATTGGTTCGGGATGAAATTCTGGTTCCAACGCAATTCGAACGAGTCGAATCGGAGTTCAAACGAAGAAGTTATGGGCTAATTTCAAAAAGGATTTGAAAATACCAAAACCGGCGGCCCTAAGGCTCGAACCCGCGACCCTTCACACCATACACACACACACTACCATCTCGCCCGCTAGGGTATCGCATCTATTATTCGAAATTAAATTGTTTTAAACCCTAACTAAACGGTTTCCCTTTATCTTCCTATAGCCGAAGCATACTAGTCCAATTGGTTCCGATTTCGAACTCGATTGATCCCCCAACCTTGGGGCTTTTGTTCTAATCATCCAACCGACTCCTTAGATGGTTTTAATTTGAATATCGTTCCCTATTAACCCGAAATCCCCAAATCCGTTCCACTTAAGAACCCTAAAACCCAATCTCATAAAATTCGATGTTAAAACTTCAAATTGATTTAGGATTAAGCTTAATCGAACTCTTCTGAACTACATATATCTTCTAATTTGATTTTAATTTTCGATTTCATGAGAACCCCCAAATCATATTCTCTCAAGAACCCTAGATTTCGATTTCATGAAATTCGATATTGTTTTATGAAATCAATATATGGTTTTCAGTAGGATAGGAACTCCGAACCTTTCTGTCAGGTTTAATTCGAGTTTAGATCACATTTAACTCAAAACCCACAAATAGTTTTTCATAGGAAACCCTAGAACTATAAACTCTTCAATTCGTTGCTGATATATGAAATTGATATAGGTTTATCTTCGATCGGGACCTTCTGAAGCTAAAGGTATAACCCAATTCGATCTCTAATCGCGTTTGAGCAAAAACCCCCCAAATTCTCATGAACGATGAACCCTAGATTTAGGATTCATGCAATTCGTTGATAAAAGACTCGGTTAGGTTAGGGGTTTTCTTTAATATACTAACATGAATGTATAGAAATCAATAATTACCAGGAAAGTGTCGATTTGGTCTCTGTTCACAAAAAGACTGATCCTCGGTTAAGCTCTCAATTCAACCCTTCGACCGTGGCTCCTTGCTTCGAATTTCTGGGTGAAATAGAACCTGAAGGTGCCAACTAGAGCTCTTGTGAGTTCAATTGTGTGAATTTTACTTCGATGCAATGAATTGTATAGTGATTAGAGACTGTTTCATGATTTTAACCATCCTTTGAGTTAATTTCGGCTCCCCATGTTCTAGTAACGTACCAAAGCTGTTAATGATCATTAGTATGAATTATTTGAACGATTAATTTGATTAATTTCAGCGAGTTAATGAGGATTTCGGTTTCTATCAAGATTCTATATGAATTTTGACTTCTAAAAGTCAAATTCCCTAATTTGATGATATTACAAGTATAATCCTTGTAATTCTAATGAATCTAAACCCATTTCGTTCAATTCTTAATACCTTTAACCTAATATTGATGATTTCCACTGATTTTGTTAAACTTTGAATTAACGAAATTAGACCAACCTGTCGAATTGTCACTAATTGGGTCAACCGGAACTTTATTGGGCTAGGTTAACCTAATTGGGCCTCATAACTATAACTGGGCCTATCTTGGGCCTCATTAGGCCTACCTAGATCTCAATGGGCCTACTCTTGCCTTATTGGGCCCACCTTGGCTTCTTGGGCCTACATTTGTCTTATTGGGCCTTCATAAACTTCATTTTTCCTGACTTGTCTCGTTGGGCCTTCCTTGACCTTACTGGGTCTTCTTTGGCTTTACTGGGCCTTCTTGGGCCTTACTGGGCCTTCTTTGTCTTATTGGGCCTGTGATCTAACCACTTTCAGTTAACGAGGTTAATCCGAAAAGTCGGATTGTCACATCATCCCCTTGTTGAAGGAATTTTCGTCCCGAAAATTAGTAAGTGTTAGGAGTAGTTAGGAAACTACTTACGAGTTTAAATCGTACGTGTTAGTGTGATTTGATCATTCTGTGTGCTTGTGTGTACTCACACACACAATCTAATGTTTGCAGCATCACAACTACTTGTGATCGTTCAATGTGACTGTTTGCGTGTACACTAGTTAGTTCACCTAACTGTGACTGTTTGTGTTTGATCATGTTTGATCATACTATGTTGTGTAACCTCACACATAGTGAGTGTCTGTTTGATCATACTGTTTGTACTATGCAACCTCGTACATAGTAAAATGTGTGTAACCAATCATGTATGTACTACCATAACATGTAACATATGAAATGTAGCACATAAAATATATAGAATGTAATGTAGCACAAATGTTTGTAACAAAATCAATTGAATAAATACAATGTTTGTGCTTACAGTTTGAAATTTGCAGTGTTGATGTGTGAAAGCATCACGTCATCCCCTTGTTGAAGGAAATTTCGTCCCGAAATTTAACGTGCGCTCTCAGTGTTAGCAGTAGCTGTTTTAAATAGATGAGGATATTTCTTCATCATTTGATCTTCCCATTCCCATGTGAATTCAGGACCACGTCGTGAATTCCATCGGACTTTGACTATCGGAATCTTGCTTTGCTTAAGTTGTTTGACCTCCCGGTCCATGATTTCTGCTGGTTCTTCAATGAATCGCAACTGTTCATCTACTTGTATTTCTTCCAACGGTACAATCAATGTCTCATCAGAAAGACATTTCTTTAAGTTCGACACATGAAATACATCATGAACTCCACTGAGTTCATCCGGTAACTTGAGTTGATACGCCACCGGACCAATCCTTTTCAGGATTTCAAAAGGTCCTATGTAACGTGGACTGAGTTTCCCGCGCTTGCCGAATCGTATCACACCTTTCCAAGGTGATACTTTTAGAAGAACTCGGTCGCCTACCTGAAATTCCAACGGTTTACGACGCTTGTCAGCATAACTCTTTTGTCGATCCCGGGCCACTGCCATACGGTTCCGGATTTGAACTATCTTTTCTGTCGTCTCGTGCACCAGTTCAGGACCTGTTATCTGACTGTCACCAATTTCAGCCCAACAAACTGGTGAACGACATTTGCGACCATACAAAGCTTCAAACGGTGCTGCTTGAATACTGGTATGATAACTATTGTTGTAAGAGAATTCCACTAACGGTAAGTGATTCTCCCAGCTATCACCAAAATCAATTACACAAGCTCGTAACATATCCTCGAGCGTTTGAATCGTTCGTTCACTTTGACCGTCGGTCTGCGGATGATAGGCGGTACTCATATCCAAGCGAGTCCCCAATGACTTATGAAGAGATTTCCAAAAGTTGGAAGTAAATCGAGCATCCCGATCTGATATGATAGAGATTGGCACGCCATGCCGTGCTACTACTTCCTTGATGTAAATGCGAGTCAGTTTCTCCATCTTATCAGTTTCCTTGATTGCTAAGAAGTGAGCAGATTTCGTTAATCGATCGACAATTACCCATATCGTATCACAACCACTCGGTGTACGGGGTAACTTAGTAATGAAGTCCATCGAAATCTGTTCCCATTTCCACATCGGTATCTCTGGTTGTTGTAGTAAACCAGATGGCTTCTGGTATTCAACTTTGACTTTCGAACAAGTCAAACATTTGCTAACGTACTTAGCAATGTCGGCTTTCATGTGAGGCCACCAATACAGTGCCTTCAAGTCATGATACATCTTGTCTGATCCTGGATGGACTGAATACCTGGACTTGTGTGCTTCATCCATCACGAGTTCCCTTAAACCTCCATACAAAGGTATCCAAAGTCGATTAATGAAATAACGAATTCCATCAGACTTAACATCCAGTTGTTCTTCCATTCCCCGTAAAGATTCCTGTACCAAGTTTTCCTTTTTCAAAGCTTCAATCTGAGCACTGCGTACCTTGTCAGGTAAGTCAGTATGTATTGTCATCATAAGTGCACGAACCCGTCTTGTTGAAGTATCCTTTCTGCTTAAAGCATCAGCTACCACATTAGCTTTTCTCGGGTGATACTTAATCGCACACTCATAATCGTTCAACAACTCAACCCATCGTCGTTGTCTCATATTGAGTTCCTTCTGATCAAAGATATGTTGCAAACTCTTATGATCAGTATAAATAGTACACTTAGTTCCATACAGATAATGCCTCCAAATCTTCAAAGCAAAAACCACTGCACCTAACTCCAAGTCATGAGTAGTGTAATTCTTTTCGTGTGTTCGTAGTTGCCTTGAAGCATAAGCAATTACTTTATCCCGTTGCATCAACACACATCCTAAACCCTGTGCAGATGCATCACAATACACCACAAAGTCTTCCGTCCCTTCCGGTAAGGACAAAATCGGTGCGCTGCAAAGTTTCTGTTTCAATAACTGGAATGCAGCTTCCTGTTTATCCGTCCAGTTATACTTCGTTCCCTTGTGCGTAAGAGCTGTGAGTGGTTGAGCGATCTTTGAGAAACCTTCAATGAATCGTCGATAATAACCCGCCAAACCAAGGAACTGTCGTACCTCGGTAGGGGTCTTTGGTGCTTCCCAATTCTTAATCGCTTCAATCTTCGCTGGATCAACATGTATACCCTTTTCATTAACTATATGACCCAGAAATTGTACTTCTCGCATCCAGAAGTCACATTTCGAGAACTTAGCGTACAATTGTTCTTGTTTCAATAATTCCAATAGTAATCGAAGATGTTCGGCGTGTTCCTCCTCAGACTGTGAATAGATGAGAATGTCATCAATGAAAACAATGACAAACTTATCAAGATAAGGTTTACAAACACGATTCATGAGATCCATGAATACAGCTGGAGCGTTTGTCAACCCAAATGGCATGACCAAGAACTCATAATGGCCATATCGTGTCCTGAATGCTGTCTTCGGGATATCCTCCTCCTGGACTCTTAGTTGATGATAACCAGACCTGAGATCAATCTTCGAGTAGTAACTCGAACCTTGCAATTGATCGAACAGATCGTCAATCCTGGGTAACGGATACCGGTTCTTGATAGTGACCTTGTTCAATTCCCGGTAATCGATACACATACGGAAAGTCCCGTCCTTCTTCTTTACAAACAAAACTGGAGCTCCCCACGGTGAAAAACTAGGTCGTATGAAACCCTTATCCAACAACTCTTGCAATTGTGTAGATAATTCTAGCATTTCTGACGGTGCAAGTCGATAAGGCGCCCTAGCTATCCGTGCTGCATCTGGTGTAAGGTCGATTCGAAACTCCACCTGTCTGATAGGCGGTAATCCCGGCAAGTCTTCTGGAAACACCTCCGGAAATTCACAAACTACAGGTATATTTTCAATCTTCTTCTCAGCTACTGGCTTTTCAGTTATAAGGGCTATAACTGCCGTATGACCTTTACGCAGACACTTGTGTGCTTTCATACAAGATATGAGACGCAGTGGCGTACTGCTCTTCTCGCCTTGTACATACAATGTCTCTCCCTGCGGAAGAGGTATGCGAACAATCTTTTCATGGCATACAATTTCAGCCTGGTTTTTAGACAACCAGTCCATGCCAATGACTACATCAAAACTGCCTAAGGCAATAGGCATAAGATCAATCTCTAATGTTTGACCCATCAAATCAAGGACACATCCCTTAAAGATATTTTCCACTACTATCAACTTACCATCAGCTAATTCCACAGTGTATGGACTATCTAAGGCAGTGGGACTAACATTTAGCAACTTAGCAAGTGAACTAGATACAAAACTCCGATCGGCACCAGTGTCAAATAACATAGAGGCATAGTGATTATTTAAGAGGAACGTACCCGTAACGATGTTGGGATCCTCCCGCGCTTGACGTCCTCCAATCACAAACGCCCTGCCCCTAGCACCATTGTTGTTGTTGTTATTGTTATTGTTGTTGTTGGTGCCATTACCATTACCGTTGCCATTCCCATTGCCATTGACATTATTGTCCCCACCTTTCTTGAGCTGTGGGCAATCCTTCTTAAAATGCCCCATCTTGCCACACTCATAACAACCCTTCTGTGCGTTGTTCTGGTTATTATTCTGGTTGTTGTGGTTGTTCTGTAGCTCCCCGCGACAATCCTTAGCCGCATGTCCAATCTTGCCACACCTTTGGCACTTAGCTCTATCACATTGATTACCTGCATGATGATACCCACACCGGTTGCACTTGGGGTGTTTACCAATATAACCCCCCGATGATGATGATTGCTGACCACTGCTTGAATTATGATAAGACTTGTTGGAGTCTTGCTTCCGGTTTTGCTGATACGATTGTTGGTTGTTACCCTTGGAATTGTTACCTTCCCACTTTCTTTTATGGTCTCCCACCTTGGTAGCAGATGTTCTTTTAGGCAGAGTCCCCTGTAACATTGCCTGATCAGTAAGCTGATGCGCTAAACGAACAGCTTGTTGAATGGTGGTGGGATTTGCTGAAGTAACCAACCCTTGGATCTGAGGCACTAGTCCTCCAATGTATCTTTCAATCCACTTGCTGGCTGGAGTAGCCATGTGTGGTAGAAGTCTGGCCAACTCATGTGACCTGGTTGTGTATTCTTCAATATTTGACCCCTCCATCTTAAGGTGCCAATATTCCTCCTCTAACTTCTGCATTTCACTGCGAGGACAGTACTCCTCTTGCAGTAAAGTTTTGAAGTCGTTCCATGTCAAGGCATTTGCCTCACCCAACCCTAGAGTCTGAACATTCGAGTTCCACCAGGTTAATGCTGGACCCTCCAATGTTCCCGTTGCAAACTTCACTTTGCTCTCGTCAGGCAGTTGCACATTTCAAACACAGACTCCGCCTTTTCAATCCACCGAAGGAGTCCAATGGCCCCCTCCGACCCTTTGAAATTGTGTGGTTTGCAGTCCAAGAACATCTTGAACGTACAGACTTGTGGGTTAACCAATCCCCCAGCTGGACCCTGTGGCCCTGTGTTGTGTGTCTGAGCATATTGTGCGATTGCCTCGGCGACTCTGTTGTTAATTAGCTCGTTGAGCTCAGCAACTGTCATATGTATGTTTCCCTCAGCCATTAGTTTCCTATTTACAAGAAGTGTTAGCATGCTTGCAAAGTCTAATGTATCATGTGTAAGTAAAACAACAAACACAACATATAATATAAATCAACACAACTGTTGGGGTTAAATAATAGCTTTTCAATAGATAGAAATTTTGATTTGAGTACAATACTTTTGAAATAAAACATAAGTTTTCAAACTACTAATGTAGGAACACAACCCGTTCCTGATAAGTTTAAACAAACAAGAAAAGAAGAATCAATCGTCCTCAACTGTGGATTCAGGATCGGAATCAACAACTGGTGCTGGTTCCTCCCCTTCTTCCTCTTCATCCTCTTCCTCATTCTCAGAGGCCACTAAATCCTCTAAGGCTTCTATCCTGCCCTCCAAGAACTCAGCTCGGTTCTCTGAAGCTTCGAGACGATCAATCAAGTTAATCATCTCATTCCGCATATCATGAACCAGATGGGCAAGTTCCTCTTGCCTCTCATTAGCATCCCATTGTTCCTGAGAGTGTTGTGCGATCCTATCTTCTGCCTCGTACAAATCCTCGCGCAGTTTGGCGATCTCCTCAGCGTCCGTCCTTTGCCTCTTAGGCTCAGGAGCATCCAATACTGGCGGTGGATGTGTAGAAGGTCCCTCAGCAGGGATCTGCTGAGTGCCCTCATCTGACTCCTCCTCCGGATCCTCATCCGGGTCCTCATCTGGATCCTCCTCTGGATCCTCGTCTGGGTCCTCGTCTGGATCCTCCTCCGGATCCTCATCTGGATCCTCCTCCGGATCCTCCTCCGGATCTGAGTCATCCATCTCATATGGTGGAGGAGATGGAATAGGTGGTGGTGGTGATGATGGTGGTGCTGGAACTATTGGTTCCTCGTCCTCGGAATCATCAATGTAAATGTAAGGTACTGATGATGATGCCATTCCTGTTACATAATACCATATGTAAGTGCAGTGCCATGGAATGCGTAAACAAGTCAATTACATAATGTCATATGTAATTTCTAAGCAATGTGTGTAAACATATGTGTCTAATGTCTAACAGTCATAGTCTAAGCCTACAAATGCAAACCTAGTTCGCTATAACCAATGTCTCTGATACCAATCTGTCACACCCCCAATTTTCAACTAACGGAATCATACCGTTTGGGAACGTGACAAACCAGTATCTCAGATCATTAGACATAACGAAGACCTCTATATGAATTTCAAATCATACTTTAGTCTTAAAAACATAACATCAGAGTTTTCAAAAGTTGCGGAAGCGTTTAAAAACCAATAACAGTTGTAATATGTAAATTACAAAACAAAATCCTCAAATGTTCAAATTCAAATATCCAAAATGTTTAAAATGCATGCGACTCTATCTCCTAGTCCATGCCAGCTTTAATGTGCGCCTTAGCGTCCTGAGAAAACATGTAAATCAAGTCAACACAAAGGTTGGTGCATAACACAGGTTTTAAGTATTCACAATGTTCAAAACAACAGTTTGAATATCAAGTTGTAGATAACATAATCACACATGCACAGTCATGATAGCTAGTCATATAAACTATTTACATAAGTGGTCGACACCGAAGCTGACGAATTGCCATGCTATAGCATGTTTTTGCCTTGCCACTATTGTCTAGCACAACAATAGTAAAATGTGTTTGGTCAGTCAAACACCTGCGTAGATCCCATCTACCAGGTGAGGTTTGTCAAACCTAATAGATCTATTTCCAACTACCACGCTTTGCGCTACGGCAAACTAAACGGTTCGAGGTGTGTAAGGACTTTCAATTTGCTATGTTGTCACATAATGTAAACAGCTAACTCATGCAAGTGATATGTATCTAAAAAGAGTTTGTTGCACATGTTTTCTCCCCCAAAACAGTTTAAAATAAGAAAGGGGCTGTGTACGCACCTTTGATAGTTTGCAGAATGATCAACTACGTGAGCTCGTGTAGAAAATCCTTTTACGAAGGATATGTGATTTAAACAATAACCTAAAGTTATTCGGAATATCGTTTTGTGCTTGAAATCACATACGTGTCAACACACGTATGTTAGAGTGTTAGGAATACGCATACGTAAGTACGCGTGTCTTTAAAATCGTTTAAATAAAATCACATACGATTTTATTTAAATAAACGTAATTATACGCGATTTCGTTTTCGGATTAAAATACCATTTTTATTATTCCAATTGGTTCGGGATGAAATTCTGGTTCCAACGCAATTCGAACGAGTCGAATCGGAGTTCAAACGAAGAAGTTATGGGCTAATTTCAAAAAGGATTTGAAAATACCAAAACCGGCGGCCCTAAGGCTCGAACCCGCGACCCTTCACACCATACACACACACACTACCATCTCTCCCGCTAGGGTATCGCATCTATTATTCGAAATTAAATTGTTTTAAACCCTAACTAAACGGTTTCCCTTTATCTTCCTATAGCCGAAGCATACTAGTCCAATTGGTTCCGATTTCGAACTCGATTGATCCCCCAACCTTGGGGCTTTTGTTCTAATCATCCAACCGACTCCTTAGATGGTTTTAATTTGAATATCGTTCCCTATTAACCCGAAATCCCCAAATCCGTTCCACTTAAGAACCCTAAAACCCAATCTCATAAAATTCGATGTTAAAACTTCAAATTGATTTAGGATTAAGCTTAATCGAACTCTTCTGAACTACATATATCTTCTAATTTGATTTTAATTTTCGATTTCATGAGAACCCCCAAATCATATTCTCTCAAGAACCCTAGATTTCGATTTCATGAAATTCGATATTGTTTTATGAAATCAATATATGGTTTTCAGTAGGATAGGAACTCCGAACCTTTCTGTCAGGTTTAATTCGAGTTTAGAGCACATTTAACTCAAAACCCACAAATAGTTTTTCATAGGAAACCCTAGAACTATAAACTCTTCAATTCGTTGCTGATATATGAAATTGATATAGGTTTATCTTCGATCGGGACCTTCTGAAGCTAAAGGTATAACCCAATTCGATCTCTAATCGCGTTTGAGCAAAAACCCCCCAAATTCTCATGAACGATGAACCCTAGATTTAGGATTCATGCAATTCGTTGATAAAAGACTCGGTTAGGTTAGGGGTTTTCTTTAATATACTAACATGAATGTATAGAAATCAATAATTACCAGGAAAGTGTCGATTTGGTCTCTGTTCACAAAAAGACTAATCCTCGGTTAAGCTCTCAATTCAACCCTTCGACCGTGGCTCATTGCTTCGAATTTCTGGGTGAAATAGAACCTGAAGGTGCCGACTAGAGCTCTTGTGAGTTCAATTGTGTGAATTTTACTTCGATGCAATGAATTGTATAGTGATTAGAGACGGTTTCATGATTTTAACCATCCTTTGAGTTAATTTCGGCTCCCCATGTTCTAGTAACGTACCAAAGCTGTTAATGATCATTAGTATGAATTATTTGAACGATTAATTTGATTAATTTCAGCGAGTTAATGAGGATTTCGGTTTCTATCAAGATTCTATATGAATTTTGACTTCTAAAAGTCAAATTCCCTAATTTGATGATATTACAAGTATAATCCTTGTAATTCTAATGAATCTAAACCCATTTCGTTCAATTCTTAATACCTTTAACCTAATATTGATGATTTCCACTGATTTCGTTAAACTTTGAATTAACGAAATTAGACAAACCTGTCGAATTGTCACTAATTGGGTCAACCGGAACTTTATTGGGCTAGGTTAACCTAATTGGGCCTCATAACTATAACTGGGCCTATCTTGGGCCTCATTGGGCCTACCTAGATCTCAATGGGCCTACTCTTGCCTTATTGGGCCCACCTTGGCTTCTTGGGCCTACATTTGTCTTATTGGGCCTTCATAAACTTCATTGGGCCTGACTTGTCTCGTTGGGCCTTCCTTGACCTTACTGGGTCTTCTTTGGCTTTACTGGGCCTTCTTGGGCCTTACTGGGCCTTCTTTGTCTTATTGGGCCTGTGATCTAACCACTTTCAGTTAACGAGGTTAATCCGAAAAGTCGGATTGTCACAATAACTGATTCAATGACTGTATTTCTCTGCTATGATTACAATTTAGAACTAAAATGAGTATTATCAATCTACAGACTTACTTAATGCTCATAATAAATAATCACTTGGCCAAGTGGGAGAATGTAAGATTAAATATTTACAATATGGCCCTCATGATTATTTAACTAAATAGATCAATTACTTAACTACCCCTAGCAGATAGATAATTATTTGATGGACGTAATTATCCTTATTTATCCTAATTAGGGTTTCCCCTTGAGTGTATATAAATAGAGACTAATTGGCTCATAATCAAGGTTACATTCTCTTAACATCATCACACACGAATTCTCATCATCTATTAGAGAATTCGTGAGCCACCGTAACCGAGCCTCTCTCCTAACTCCATCCTCACCATACACCCTAAACGGGAACCCGGTCAAGATCATCATATCAGGAATCGTCTCAGGAATCATGTCTGGAATCAACAACGCATTCACTGGATTCACAGGTTTCATCTAATCTCTATTTTATTATTGTTTTCGTATACATGTCTAGATCTTAAACAAAGGAATTGATCCAACATGTTGTATTTATGTAACACTACAACCCAGATCATTTGAATGTTTTTTAGAGCTACAGGACTATAATAGGAACCACATATGTAACTATAGCAAAATATAGTATAACAAAACAGTTTAAGCATATCTTTCACTGTGGTTTATATATGTAAAAGTATTTGATGTATGATTTATAATGTATGAAGCAAATCTTATTTAGATAAAAACATATATAATGAATAAGAAATAAGAATTCGTTTTGAATAATATATGTCTTGCACATCCAATTATAACAATGAATAACTTTTAAGTGAAAGTTCCAAAAAAATGTACTTTGATGTCAAAAAAGCTTTTTTTTTAAATATTTGGAAAAGGAAAGGATAGGAGGCGGAGCTAAAACTTTGTCATTAGTTTTGAACTTCTTTAAGCACGCCCTATAATAATGTGGATATTTCACTAAGTTTGTGGACAAATCTTTGTTTCATGGGCTGCCCGTCTTATGTGTGTGATTTTTTTTTGGTGGGTGGGACGGTTGTTTGGTAAATAAATCTTTGTAAGTACTTGTCCGGATATGAACTTTTGTTATTGATTTGTGTTTCATGGGCTGCCCGTCTTATGTGTGTGCTACTTTTGTTTGGAAATTAGTGATGCGGTTTGAGTTGATAAATAAATACCGTAACAAGAAAATAGATTCTTTGATTCTTAAAAATTTGTAATAGTGCTTAACACTTAGAAAGAGCTCGTTAAATATTTTATAGAGAGCCCATAATGCATTATTGTTCGTATGTTTCTGAAAATAATTATCCTGGAATTTTTGGAACTTTAAAAGTTTTTATTTCTGAATATTATTGATAATTTGATGCAATTAGAAGATAGTTACCTCATTCTATAAATTAGGAAATTTGTTTTATAGCCTTTCTGTAACAATATCACATATAAAGTGTGCACATAAAAAATCCTTTTTATAAATTAATACGTCACTTTAATGATTAAATTGTATAAACTAACAAAAAAAAATAAAAATTAATGTTGTGAGAAATTTATCAGATTTATAACTATTTTCTTACCATCGGACAAAACTCAAAAAACGACTTTCTAACAAAACTTTAAAAAAAATCAAAATTACATATATTAATTAAAAAAATATTAAAATTGGTTTTGTAAAAAATTTGTAGGAAACCTAGATAGTTTCCTGCAATTTTCCAACAAAACTTAATTAACAATCACTAAATTAAACATATTAAACCATGTAGAGATAGCTTAGTGTGTTGAGACCTAACCTTAAGGTCATGGGTTCTAGTCATAAGGGTGACAATTTCTCCACAAAGCCACCGACCTGGGTATTGGAGGGCCTGAGGTTTACCATGCAAATGGGTTCCTCGGTCATCAAAAAAAATTAAACATATTATAAAAATTTGTGGGAAAATTATAGGAGTCCTAGATATTTTCATACAATTCTTCAACAACACATTTAAACTTTTTTTTTGGTATTTTAAATAAATAAGTTACTTTAATTAATAACTAGTATCGACTATTTAAAAAATAAAACCTAGCATTGTGGAAATTTTGTAAAAAATATAGATATTTTCTTGCAACTTTTTGACAAAATAATGAAAAAAAACAATATTGTTTCATAGGAAATTGGCTAAAGCATTGTCAGAAGATTCTTATATTTTGCTACGAAATAGTAACACAATTCCTTTTGAAAAATGTAGGAAAATTTAGGGAGTATTTTTTGTTCAATTTTTATAGGAAATTTGTCACCGACTCTTGAGAAACTTTATTTGATGGTATATTTCGATTTTCTAGTAGTACATGGTATTGGCATATTATGAGGATTTTTTAGAATAATTATTATAGTTTTATTATTTATAATAATGTATTTGTTAGCCAAAAAATGGGACTCATTAAGTATATATTTCATTGTTAGAATGAAATTTTTTTCACTATAACGACAATTTTGCTAACATTTCATCATAGTTTGTATAAATTCACAACTTTCCAGCTTTCCACATCAATGTAATGCACACAAAAAAAATGAATTTGCCATATGATCGTGATGTCATTTAGGCTTAGTTTTCAAGTCACATAATATGATAGTTTTAGTGTTTAATCTTTTAAAAGAGAGCTCACTTTCTTCCACATAAAGAATCTTGATACTTGAATCTTGAAAGTTGATGAAGTTGATGAAGTTGTTTGTCGCCAAACGACTTTTTTTCGGATCGTAGCATTATGCACTCGTTTCATCTTGTCCTTGTATGCAGTTACACATTCATAGGCTTCATTCCGCAACTCTTCAAGCTCACATAGCTGTAATTTCCTTTCATTACCTGCATCATCAAAATCCTTATTTACAGCTTTTACTTAAGCACGATGAGCAACTTCTATAGGTAAATGACAGCCCTTTTCATAAACCAAGCGGTAAGGTGTGGTTCCAATAGGTGTCTTAAAACATAAAAGCAGTTCGGTAAGCCCATAACGCATCATTCAACCATAAGGACCAATCCTTACGATCGGGGCGAACCCTTTTTGGTAAGATTTCCTTAACTTGCCAATTGGAAAACTCAACTTGACCACTTGTTTGTGGGTGATAAGGTGTTGCTATGCGATGATTGACGCCATACCATTTGAGCATCTTGCCAAAGTTAAAATTTTTGAAATAAGCACCCCATTAACTTATGATCACACGATGAATACCAAATTTTGAAAAGATATTGGTTTGCACAAACTTATAAACAACGGTATGATCGTGTGTTTTGGTAGCTATGGATTCAATCCATTTAGACACGTAATCAATGGCCACCAACACATAAGAATTACCATGAGAATTAGAGAATGGTCCCATGAAATCAATTCTCCATACATAAAAATTGTCAAATACAAGGATTGGTTTTATGGGCATCTCATCCCTTCTTGAGATACTATTAAGTTGTTGACATCTCAAACATTGTTTAGCAAAAATAGATGAACCCTAAATAAAGTAGGCTAGAATAAACCACATGATAGGATCTGATGCCTTGTCTTTTGACCACTGAAATGTCCTCCATATGTAGATGAATAAGTCAAAGCTAAAACCTATTGAATCTCTTTTTCTAGTACTTCTAATTATCTGATCAGAGCCAACCTTGAACAGATTCGTTTCATCTCAAATGTAGTATTTTACTTGAGCTAAGAATTGTTGTCTCTTCCTTTGTGTCAATGCTCTGGTAATACACCTGCAGCAAAATAATTAACAATATTAGCAAACCAAAGTAATTTAGAAATTGCTAATAGTTGTTCATCAGGGAAAGATTCATTTATGTCATGTGATTTTTCATCACTGATGGCAACAATTCTTGAGAGGTGATCAGCAACCACATTGTCACTTCTTATCTTGTCTCGTATTTCCAAATCAAATTCTTGTAACAAGAGTATCCACCGAATGAGTCGTGTTTAGCATCATTTTTCTCCATGAGGTATCGAACTGCACTATGATCTGAAAATACTAGCACCTTGTTTCCCCAAATGTAAGACCTGAACTTATCAAGAGCATAAACTACAACAAACAATTCTTTTTCAGAAGTGGTATAGTTCAATTGAGCATTAGATAAAGTCTTACTTGCATAATAGATTGCAACCAATTTCTTGTCAACCCTTTGAGCTAAGATAGCCCCAACCGCATAGTCACTAGCATCACACATGATTTCAAAGCGTAATGACCAAATGGGTGCTTGCAAAACTAGGGATTCAACTAACTTGTCCTTTAAAGTGTTGGAAGCAATTAAACACTCATTATCAAACAAAAATGGAACATCTTTCAACAACAGATTGCATAATGGTTTAGTGTTGTGCTAAAACCTTTTAGGAAGCGTCTATAAAAGCCCACATGTCCCAAAAAGGGATAACTCTACACAAATGTAACAAGCTTTTCATAATATCCCAATTAAATCACTGGAACTTTTTTTTGTCCCAATCAGGTAACTCAACTTAGTATGGGTGTTCTGATCCTATATAAAAAACCTAAATAGCACGTTATTGCTAATTTTCTACATATTTAACTTATTTAATATGTTAAGTGGTGATATAATCATTTTATAAACTAAATAATAAATTAAAAATTATTTAAAATCATCCACATTTACGCATGATATTTGAAAAAAAATAAGTTTCAAACGTTAAATATTGAAATATATTGCGTAAATGTGGATGATTTTAACTATTTTTTAATTTATTATTTTCTTTATAAAATGTTATATCACTGCTTAACATATTAAATAAATTAAATATGTAAAAAATTAGTAATAACCTGCTATTCAGGTTATTTATATACGATTAAAACACGCATACTTAGTTAGATGACTTAATTGAGACAAAAAAAAGTTCTAGTGACTTAATTGAGACAATTAGAAAAGTTGGTTACATTTGTGTACAGTTATCCCTCCTAAAAATGATCTTATTCCCTTAACATTTGTGGGTGGTGGTAAAGTAGAAATAATTTTTAATTTTGCATGATCTACTTTCATCTCACGTTTGGTACAGTCATCTCACAACGCCTTGTTGCACCATAAAATGACTCATTTCCCCAATTAGCACTAAATTTGTTTCCACACATCTTTTCAATACTTTAGTTAGTTGAGTAAGGCATGCATCAAAGGATTGTCCAAAAATTGAGAAATCATCCATAAAGATTTCTAAGGACTCCCTAACCATATCTAAAAAGATACTCATCATGCACATTTGAAAGGTGGTTGGGGCATTACACAACCCAAATGGCATTCACCAAAAAAGTACCATACGGGCAAGTGAATGTAGTCTTTTGTTGGTCATCTGGATGAATAAAAATTTGGTAGTAACCGTAATACCCATCTAAAAAAACAATAAAAATTCCTGACCAAATAGTTTTTCAATGATCCGATTAATGAAAGGTAAAGGAAAGTGATCCTTCGAAGTGGCAGTGTTTAACTTCATGTAATCAATACATACCCTCCATCCGGTTACAGGTTGTGTGGTTGCTTGTTCTTCATGTTCATAGGTCATTGTCTGAATTCTTGTCTTCTTGGGTACAGTTTGTGTTGGACTTACCCATGTGCTATCAGAGATGGGATAGATAATCCCTGCATCCAGCCACTTTAAAACTTCTTTCTTGACCAGTTCTCTCATGTTGGGATTTAGTCTTCTTTGAGTGTCTCTCACCGGCTTAACGTCTTGATCGGTGATGATTTTGTGCATCACAATTGCCGGACTAATGCCTTTTAGGTTTGCTATGGTCCAACCAATAGCTGCTCTGTTTGCACTTAACACCTTCATTAACTATTTTTCTTGGCTTTCAATCAAATTTGTTGCAATGATTACCGGCAGTGTTTGATGTTCTCCCAAAAATGCATACTTAAAATGTTTTGGTAATTCCTTCATTTCCACTTTTGGTGGAGTTTCCAATGAGGGTTTCAATTGAGTGTCTATGTGATCGGGTAGGATTTCAACTTGATGTATCCGCATAGGTTTGCCTTCTTGAATTGCCAACACTTCCCGCTTGTTCTATGCCTCTAACAACTTCTGAGCATTCTTAAATTCGGTCCTGTCAGAAAGAACACACAACTCTGTGGAATCTTTCACATTTTCATGAGCTTGACACCCGTCAATTATGTCCGTCATAAAACATTCATCATTGACCAGAGGATTAGATGTATGGGGAAAAAAAACATTTCACCTAAGTAGCTTATTCCCAAAAGCCATATCAACTGTTCCCGTCATGAAATTTAACAAACATTAGGCTGTTTTCAAAAATGGTCTACCAAAGATGACATTAGGTTGTATAATGCTTGTACGAGTTGCATAATCAAGCACCAGAAAATCATCTGGATAATAAAAATCTTCCACCTTTACAATGACATCAGTTAATATACCACGTGGAAGTTTACGAGTCACATCTGCCAAAATCACAATGGTCTCGACTTTTTGCAATGGTCTAAACTCATATTGATCATACAAAGTTCCAGGTAGGATACTAACACTTGCTCCAAGATCAAGAATGGTCTGCCTAAAACGACATTAGGTTGTATGATGCTTGTAGTAGCTGCATAATCAAGCACCAGAAAATCAACTGGATAATAGAAATCTTCCACCTTTAAAATGACATCAGTTTATACACCACGTGCAAGTTTAAGAGTCACATCTGCCAAAACCACAATGGTCTTGGCTTTTTGCAATAGTCAAAACTCATATTGATCATACAAACTTCCATTGCATCAATTAAAGGTAAATTGATTTTAACTTGTTTAAAAACATTTCACATTTCATCTTGTTGTGAGCCCCTTTTATTGATGTTAACTTTTGAAGAAAAGTTCAAAGTAGAAGGATAAGGAATAGTGGTTTTATCCTCCACATCATTTCCTTTTGATGTTTCCACATCTGAGTTAAAAACTTTCTTTATTGGTTCTTGAAAAGACACTTTCTAATTAGACTCAGCTGAAACAATTTCTTGTTCGGTATCACTCTCCTCACTTTCATTCAAATCTTCCACCACTCCATCTACCAATTGTGGTGGAAGGACAACCTTATTGTCATAATGTTTACCACTTCTTAAAGTAATTCACTGATTGGCATAAGCATTCTTAATTTTCTTGGATCCTGAAGGTTGGTGTTGAGGGTTGTGTAACATCTGTGCCGGAATCGTTACCGGAACAGTAAACTGTACAGTTCCTTGTATAGTAACTCAGGTGCAAACTAGGAGAAATACTTAGAAGCTATTAACATTCGATACTAAACATAAACTATTACACGATGTTTCTAAAATTCTGATTAAATCTTATGGTTTAAACAATCAGAAACACATTAGACGATCATGAACAAATGAAAACATGTTCAATTTTGTATTATTAGGTTTAAACGTATGTGAGGATAAACAGAACAAAACCATAACAGTTGTTGTTACGGAATGCTAAACCAACGAATCATTCGTATAGGTGATGATCTATACGAATAAATCTGAGGTTTAACAATATGAAATGATGACTGAAAAGTATAAAACAAAATCAGAAAGTGAAACGTACGATCGTGTTCGTACAGTTAGCGCTCTGTACGAAAACGCGCGTAAGTGACGTTTTCTGACGAAACGAACGACAATTCAAACGAAAATAAATTTAAGGATATATTATATTTTCTGTTTTACAATTTTGAAACTCATCATAAATAAATTAAAACGAAACTATTTTAATTAAAACGCGTAAATTACGACAAATCATTCAAGAATAATAATATTTAAAACATTTCTATAAATAATCACCCTCCAAATATTTAAAATAGGGTCCTTTTTATTTAAATTACGAAACACGCGCGTAACGTGCCGGAAACGTGACAAAGACGAAAACCGAGCAACCGAAACGAACCCGAATACCCGCGGGGTATTCAAAGGCTAAGTTAGCCTACTTCTTTCATTTTCACCGTCACACTTCTCTCTCTATCTTCAATTTTCGAATCTCACCTTCACCACCATTTACAAGCTTCAAATACATTTATCTCCTTTGTTTCTTGACCAATTCTTGTGTTCTTGGTGTCCACGCGAAGCACTCGACTCCCTCTACACGGAAGTACAACCGATCTGGAGAGTTACCCGACCAAATTTGAGGTATGAAGCCTCGAATCCTTTAAAAACTAGGGTTTTGTATCTTTAGTTTGAACACACACACGAAACCGATTCATGGGCCTCATCCTTGAACACTCACCATCTCAAGAACTCACCCACACATAGTAGCAGCACGGGGATAGCATACAACAAGCATTTGAAGCATGATGATGATGATGAAGTGCACAGCTTCGTGAGAAAATGCAACAGGCCGAACCCTGCTGTCCATTCCGGCGAACCCTGGCGAACCCTGATGTCGGGACAGGAACCTTCAGGCCATCACGAACCTTGCACCTTGTTGGCGAACCCTAGTAGCGAACCTAGACGTCCCGAACCTCACCCATGCAGATTTGAGCGATGAACCTCCTAGCCAATGTGTATTAATAGGCCCAACTAGTCGGTCCAAATCAATACTTACAACCCATACATGTGACCGACCCAAATAACAAACAATTGACTCATGTTGGCTATTTGGCCCAACGTAAGGCTCATATACACTTAGCCAAATTAATAATTCGGCCCACATGAAGTAAGAAACCCATTTCGGTAAGCAAGTATTAATGGTTAAAATGGGGGTTTTAAAGTGTCAAAGATAAATGAGATTGTGAGAACACAAAACTATGTTACACAACCCTAAGAGTTGTTAATCTTTAACTTGAAACCTAAGTTGTGATACTTAGAATGTCATTTCGTTATGACATTAATTTATAAGATATTGAAACACATAACAAGAATACAGGGCCGAATGAGAATCAAGACCTATGAGTGTTAGCCTACTTTAGGGCTAACACTTACACGAAAACAAGTTACTACAACTC
The DNA here is from genome assembly GCA_009363875.1 of Mikania micrantha. Lineage (NCBI taxonomy): Eukaryota > Viridiplantae > Streptophyta > Magnoliopsida > Asterales > Asteraceae > Mikania > Mikania micrantha. The sequence goes on along the minus strand of CM018686.1, from coordinate 35,649,021 downwards.
GTCTTTATAAGCTACAAATACTATGAAATCAATACAGGATCTTGAACATCACAACAAGTACAATCAAAGAGCGTGCGTATTTTTGTCATTACTTAGTCAACCACTACAAACAACAGGTGAGTTCATTTGTCCCTTTTCAAACCTTTTGTTTTACTTCGGGACTGAGAAGCATGTTAAACAATTAATGAAACGTTTATTAAATGCTTTTACACATATTTACAATGCTTATATTAATGCATGAAAGTGAAATGCTTGGGTGGGAAACCAAAGACTAAGGCTATAGTGTAAATGGCTAATACTATTTACTTTATATTTATTTACATTATACAAACACTTTGTGATCAAACTGGAAACTAGTATACTTTGAGAAACTATAAACTTGATACTTATACTATAAACGAGAAATTTAAACTATATAATTGAGGCTTAAAATATAGATTTGAAGCCTAAACCTTATGCTAAACGCTTATGATGTAAACTTAATACTTAAACTTTGAGCTAAATACTTATGTTATAAGCTATGTGCTTAAACTATACAATGTGGGTTTAACTCATAAACTTTGTGTTTAACTATATACAAAATCTTAAGGCTTTGAAAATACTTAAACTAAACACTAATGCTTTATACAATTATTTCAGAAAGTTAATGTTCTACACCTTTAGTAAAGTATTAAAGTACTTTACACTTACAACGATTTGATTAAACTTAACTTGAAACATATATGCTTAGAAATACTTATATACGTGAGATGCTTGAAACACTTGGATGCTTATGACACTTGAAATACTTGAAAACACATGAATACTTGTTATACTTTGAGATACTTGAAAACACGTGAATGCTTGATACATTTGGGATACTTGAAATACTTGAATGCATGATATACTTGGGATACATGAACACTTGGAATACTTGCTATGCTTGGAACATGTGAACATTTGGATGCTCGAAACACCAGAATGCTTAAACAAAAGGCTGATTGACCGCCGCGTGGTGACCTGCGTGTCAACCCCTGCTAGTCATCAGTGAAACTATGTGAATGCTTGAGACTTGTATGCATAAACTTTTGGACATTGTAAGACAGACTGTTGGCCACCGCGTGTTGACCTGTGTGTCAATCCCTACTAGTCATCAGTGTTCTTCTTTGTCAGAGTCATGTAAGACAGACTGATTGGCCGCCGCGTGTTGACCTATGTGTCAACCCCTACTAGTCATTCAGTGTTCTTCTTGATTCATCCATTGTTATGACAAGTGACTAGAATGATTGGGTTCTTCTAGTTGACTTTGTGTTAACTTGAAGGTTCCTCTATCAGAACATGTCACATGTCATATTTAGGATCATTATGGAGGGATGTTGAATTCCTTAAGGTTTCAACTGTCCATAATGGTGCCTCGTAAACTTAACATTTATACATTGTGGAATCAAAGTAGTGGGATGAAATGCTTAATTATCATTAACAACAATATGTTAAGCAGCCCAGTATGTGGTGGGACGGTGGCTGGGGCTTGTCCCCTACATATGCCATATATATAAGCATATACTTGGTTGGATAGCATAGGTGGTTGTTAGTGAGGTTAAGGTTGTCATTTGGGGAATCAAGGTAAACAATTAATGGGTAATCAAATTCAAAGAATCAAACCTTTGGAATCAAACATTTGGGAAATCAAACAGGTAGGATGAGACGCTTAATTATCATCGGGAACAATATGTCATGTGGTTTGGTATGTGGGGGGACGGTGGCTGGGGCTTGTCCCCTACATATGCCCTATATATAAGCATACTGAAACAGATGGTGGCTTGTCCCCTACATATGCCCTATATATATGCATACTGAAACAGATGGTATAGGTGGTTAATGGTGAGGCTAAGGTTGTCATTCAAAGAATTTTACAAACTATTTTTACATAAAAACTACATGAACTCACCAACCATTGTGTTGACTTTATTTTTCTTACATGCTTTCTCAGGTGACGCACAGGATTAAGCTAAGATTCAGGATTTGCATACTAGGATGCCCAGACATAGATCCTTGTTGACTTTTGAAGAAGCACATTTGTTGGGATTAATACGAGTCTCTTTTGATATCTTGTACAGATACAAGATAGATATATTCGATTCTTTTGGATAGGTTTACTTAGTTAAATTACTAAACACTGACATTTGTAATTTAACTTTGTAATCCTAATTAATGTTTTATTGTGCTTACTTATTCTTAACATTGATGCTATGTAAAAAATCTGATCATCATGATTATCATTCACGATATCACGCCCCGTGAACCTTCCGCCCGACGGGGACTCCGATCCAACCCCGCCGGCTCGGGGTTATAGAGAATAATAGGTCATTTACTTAAACGGTTTGGCCTAGACTATAACTTAGGGACCCTCATGTAGAGAACACAAGACTTAAGTTTGCATTGTCTCTTCTGCATTCGATCACTGCATTAACCAATATATTTTGGTTATGATCAGAATGCCGCCTAGAAGACAACCGACCCCGGTACCTACACCACAGACTTCTGCACCTCATTCATCGACGCCATCACCGCCAGATTCACCACCGCCGCCTCCTCCTCCTCCACATTCTCCACCCCTAGGCCCTAGCACTACTCTGGTGCTAGACCCGGCTACTGTTGCCTTGGCAACATTGCTGAGCAGCCAATTAACCAATCAGATGAAGGATATCATTCCGGAGATGATCAACAAGATTCAAGGCTACGGTAACAACTCCGGACATACGGCGGGAGAAACTAGTGGAAACACCAGCACCAAATCGGACTGTTCGTACAAATCATTCGTAGGATGCAAACCGCCAAGCTTTAGCGGCGTTGAAGGAGTCGTTGGACTGATCCAATGGCTAGAAAGATGGAGAATACACTGGACATTAGCGGTTGCCCAGAACATCATAAGATTCGTTATGCTGCTGGATCTTTCAGTAAGCGTGCACTAACCTGGTGGAACTCTCAGATAAAAGCTCGAGGCCGAGAAGAAGCACAAGTGATGTCATGGGTAGATTTCAAAAACTCTATTGAGCAATGAATTCTGTCCCAAGCACGAACTCCAGTAACTAGAAGTGGAACTGTCAAATCATGCGATGAAAGGAGCGGATTACATGGCTTTCACTATTCGCTATCACGAATTGGTAGCATTGGTGCCTGAGATGGTGCCAACACTGGAAAAGCGGATTGACAGATATGTAGGGGGATTACCATCTTGCATTCAGGGCATTGTACTTGCTGCAAACCCTGCAACTTTAAAGTCCGTTATTTCACTGTCAGCTAAACTTACTGACGTGATGGTGAAATCAGGAGAATTGAAGGACGATTCGAACAAGACTAAAGAGAAACAACCAAAGAAGAAGCAAAGAGGCATTCAACAATATGAAATGCCCACACCACACAATCAAGTTGCTACGGTATCTACAAAATCTGCACGTAAACCTTACACGAGTGTACATCCTCAATGTGCATAATGCCAATTCCATCATGCTGCCACAATGTCGTGTAGGCAGTGTACTAACTGTGGTCGAAAAGGCCATTTAGTTCAACACTGCCAAACTCAACCGGCACCAGCTGTGAACAATGCTGCTATGGCAAGACCACCACCGCAAAACCCTGGGAACTACAACAATAACAATCGAGGATGCTTTAATTGTGGAGAACTAGGTCATTTCTCCAGGAACTGCCCAAAGAGGGCACAACCGGGAGATCAAGTACCAAGGGGAAGAGCTTTCATGATTGGAGCTCCTGCTGCACACCAACACCCAGAAACGGGTACTGGTATGTGACACCCTTTAACTCATAAGAATTCATTTTATTTTGATACTAAAAAGAAATTTATCTTATTCCTATTAAGTATAACCACATACGTGTTCCATGAGAACTTAGGAACTCTTTTATTGCGTAGAAACAATGGAAGAATCCTTAGTTAATATATAGAAAATACACAGAAAACCACCACTAACACTAAGGTTGTGCAACAATTGATGCTCGTAGCATCAATTCGTTTTAAACAATAAAGTGTTAGAATCATACAGAGACTTAGTAAGCCGTAACCGTAAGACAACTATGAGCAATAAGATTAGCAAAACTTCGTGGTCATACATAAGGATCCCACACGCGACCCAGAGTTTATTTGGGAGCGTAGGGACATCACTTCAAACAAAGGTTTCTCATTTGTAATAAAGAAAGTTGTACCCGATAATAACTTCTTAAATTTCAGGACGAAATTTCTTTAACAAGGGGAGACTGTAACATCTGTGTCGGAATCGTTACCGGAACAGTAAACTGTACAGTAACTCAGGTGCAAACTAGGAGAAATACTTAGAAGCCATTAACATTCGGTACTAAACATAAACTATTACACGATGTTTCTGAAATTATGATTTAAATCTTATGGTTTAAACAATCAGAAACACATCAGACGATCATGAACACATGAAAACATGTTTGATTTTGTATTATTAGGTTTAAACTTATGTGAGGATAAACAGAACAAAACCATAACAATTGTTGTTACGGAATGCTAAACCGACGAATCATTCGTATAGGTGACGATTTGTACGAATAAATCTGAGGTTTAACAATCTGAAATGATGACTGAAAAGTAGAAAACAAAATCAGAAAGTGAAACGTACGATCGTGTTCGTACAGTTAGCGCTCTGTACGAAAACGCGCGTAAGTGACGTTTTCTGACGAAACAAAACGAAACGAACGATGATTCAAACGAAAATAAATTTAAGGAAATATTATATTTTCTGTTTTACAATTTTGAAACTTATCATAAATAAATTAAAACGAAACTATTTTAATTAAAACGCGTAAATTACGACAAATCATTCAAGAATAATAATATTTAAAACATTTCTATAAATAATGACCCTCCAAATATTTAAAATAGCGTCCTTTTTATTTAAATTACGAAACACACGCGTAACGTGCCGGAAACGTGACGAAGACGAAAACCGAGCAACCAAAACGAACCCGAATACCCGCGAGGTTTTTAAAGGCTAAGTTAGCCTACTTCTTTCATTTTCACCATCACACTTCTCTCTCTATCTTCAATTTTCGGATCTCACCTTCACCACCATTTACAAGCTTCAAATCCATTTATCTCCTTCGTTTCTTGACCAATTCTTGTGTTCTTGGTGTCCACGCGAAGCTCTCGACTCCCTCTACACTGAAGTACAACCGATCTGGAGAGTTACCCAACCAAATTTGAGGTATGAAGCCTCGAATCATTTAAAAACTAGGGTTTTGTGTCTTTGGTTTGAACACACACATGAAAGCGGTTCATGGGCCTCATCCTTGAACACTCACCATCTCGAGAACTCACCCACACATAGTAGCAGCACGAGGATGGCATACAACAAGCATTCGAAGCATGATGATGATGATGAAGTGCACATGTTCGTGAGAAAACGCAACAGGCTGAACCATGTTGTCCTTTTCGGCGAACCCTGGCGAACCCTGATGTCGAAAAACGAACCTTCAGGCCATCACGAACCTTGCACCTTGTTGGCGAACCCTAGTAGCGAACCTAGACGTCCCGAACCTCACCCATGCAGATTTGAGCGACGAACCTCCTAGCCCAGGTTACTGCGAACCCTATCCCCGAAGAACTCATGTAATCAGCTGAACCTAGGCCTACATGGGCGAACCTGTGTGACCAGCGAACCCCGAGTAGTAATCAGGTAGCCGAACCAATTGGGGAGCCGAACCCTCGACTACGGGAGTCTATAGGTTCTCTGGATGGAAAGTGCTCAACCGGTCGCACCATGCAGCCCACATCCTTACGTTTGAACCTAAACCTTCGGCCTATCTCCAGCCCAAAATGTAATGTATCGGCCACGAGGTTTTGTCGGCCCAACATCCCGTTTGTGATCGGACAACACTAGGCCCAACTATTTGACCCAATAGAGTAGATAGGCCCGAACTTTTGTGCAGCCCATCTCACCATCGGCCTAGCCCATCTCATCTTTTCGGCCCATGTGTATTAATAGGCCCAACTAGTCGGTCCAAATCAATACCTACGACCCATACATGTGACCGACCCAAATAACAAACAATTGACTCATGTTGGCTATTTGGCCCAACGTAAGGCTCATATACACTTAGCCAAATTAATAATTCGGCCCAGATGAAGTAAGAAACCCATTTCGGTAAGCAAGTATTAATGGTTAAAATGGGGGTTTTAAAGTGTCAAAGATAAATGAGATTGTGAGAACACAAAACTATGTTACACAACCCTAAGAGTTGTTAATCTTTAACTTGAAACCTAAGTTGTGATACTTAGAATGTCATTTCGTTATGACATTAATTTATAAGATACTGAAACACATAACAAGAATACAGGGCCGAATGAGAACCAAGACCTACGAGTGTTAGCCTACTTTAGGGCTAACACTTACACGAAAACAAGTTACTACAACTCGTCTTTATAAGCTACAAATACTATGAAATCAATACAGGATCTTGAACATCACAACAAGTACAATCAAAGAGTGTGCGTATTTTTGTCATTACTTAGTCAACCACTATAAACAACAGGTGAGTTCATTTGTCCCTTTTCAAACCTTTTGTTTTACTTCGGGACTGAGAAGCATGTTAAACAATTAATGAAACGTTTATTAAATGCTTTTACACATATTTACAATGCTTATATTAATGCATGAAAGTGAAATGCTTGGGTGGGAAACCAAAGACTAAGGCTATAGTGTAAATGGCTAATACTATTTACTTTATATTTATTTACATTATACAAACACTTTGTGATCAAACTGGAAACTAGTATACTTTGAGAAACTATAAACTTGATACTTATACTATAAACGAGAAGTTTAAACTATATAACCGAGGCTTAAAATATAGATTTGAAGCCTAAACCTTATGCTAAACGCTTATGATGTAAACTTAATACTTAAACTTTGAGCTAAATACTTATGTTATAAACTATGTGCCTAAACTATACAATGTGGGTTTAACTCATAAACTTTGTGTTTAACTATATACAAAATCTTAAGGCTTTGAAAATACTTAAACTAAACACTAATGCTTTATACAATTATTTCAGAAAGTTAATGTTCTACACCTTTAGTAAAGTATTAAACTACTTTACACTTACAACGATTTGATTAAACTTAACTTGAAACATATATGCTTAGAAATACTTATATACGTGAGATGCTTGAAACACTTGGATGCTTATGACACTTGAAATACTTGAAAACACATGAATACTTGTTATACTTTGAGATACTTGAAAACACGTGAATGCTTGATACATTTGGGATACTTGAAATACTTGAATGCATGATATACTTGGGATACATGAACACTTGGAATACTTGCTATGCTTGGAACATGTGAACATTTGGATGCTCGAAACACCAGAATGCTTAAACAAAAGGCTGATTGACCGCCGCGTGGTGACCTGCGTGTCAACCCCTGCTAGTCATCAGTGAAACTATGTGAATGCTTGAGACTTGTATGCATAAACTTTTGGACATTGTAAGACAGACTGTTGGCCACCGCGTGTTGACCTGTGTGTCAATCCCTACTAGTCATCAGTGTTCTTCTTTGTCAGAGTCATGTAAGACAGACTGATTGGCCGCCGCGTGTTGACCTATGTGTCAACCCCTACTAGTCATTCAGTGTTCTTCTTGATTCATCCATTGTTATGACAAGTGACTAGAATGATTGGGTTCTTCTAGTTGAATTTGGGTTAACTTGAAGGTTCCTCTATCAGAACATGTCTCATGTCATATTTAGGATCATTATGGAGGGATGTTGAATTCCTTAAGGTTTCAACTGTCCATAATGGTGCCTCGTAAACTTAACATTTATACATTGTGGAATCAAAGTAGTGGGATGAAATGCTTAATTATCATTAACAACAATATGTTAAGCAGCCCTGTATGTGGTGGGACGGTGGCTGGGGCTTGTCCCCTACATATGCCATATATATAAGCATATACTTGGTTGGACAGCATAGGTGGTTGTTAGTGAGGTTAAGGTTGTCATTTGGGGAATCAAGGTAAACAATTAATGGGTAATCAAATTCAAAGAATCAAACCTTTGGAATCAAACATTTGGGAAATCAAACAGGTAGGATGAGACGCTTAATTATCATCGGGAGCAATATGTCATGTGCTTTGGTATGTGGGGGGACGGTGGCTGGGGCTTGTCCCCTACATATGCCCTATATATAAGCATACTGAAACAGATGGTATAGGTGGTTAATGGTGAGGTTAAGGTTGTCATTCAAAGAATTTTACAAACTATTTTTACATAAAAACTACATGAACTCACCAACCATTGTGTTGACTTTATTTTTCTTACATGCTTTCTCAGGTGACGCACAGGATTAAGCTAAGATTCAGGATTTGCATCCTAGGATGCCCAGACATAGATCCTAGTTGACTTTTGAAGAAGCACATCTTTTGAGATTAATACGAGTCTCTTTTGATATCTTGTACAGATACAAGATAGATATATTCGGTTCTTTTGGATGGGTTTACTTAGTTAAATTACTAAACACTGACATTTGTAATTTAACTTTGTAATCCTAGTTAATGTTTTATTGTGCTTACTTATTCTTAACATTGATGCTATGTAAACAATGTGATCATCATGATTATCATTCACGATATCACGCCTCGGGAACCTTCTGCCCGACGGGGACTCCGATCCAACCCCGCCGGCTCGGGGTGTGACAGGTTGAGTGTGGTGTCACTAGGCAACTTCCCTTTATCTCTTGCAGCTATTTGGTGTGACACCCAAATTCCCACACGTAAACACGTGTTTAAAAATAACATCAGATTTAGTTCCTAGAAAAATCCACATACATGTTTGGTTTGCAAAACATGTTTACCACTTAAGACTTTCAAAAACTTATAGTTTAAGGTTATCAAAACATATGAAAACATTACATACACCCCAATATGTAATCTACACCAAAGTATATGTTTTACAACGATAGTTCGATCCTTTCCTTCCGATCTTGAGCTCGCATCACCCATTTGTATCTATTTAAAACCTGAAAACACACCCAACAATCAAGTGTTAGTTCATAAGAACTAAGTGAGTTCACCCCATTGACCCCCCGAATAAACCCGGTCAATCACACGAAATTTCAGACAATTTTCAGTGTCCAGCGCACTGGTTGGGCGCACTGTAGGCGCACTACAGAACCTTTGGGCGCACTGATATCTGATGGGCGCACTACTGGGCGCACTGGGCGCCCAGACCTGTGTCTGTGCAGTTTTTCGCCCATTTTGACACCCGAAATCTTTTCCGACTTTTTCCTTAACCCCAAATGCATTCCATAACACCATATGGACATAATAATCAAGTCCCAAACCTACTTTGGTGACTTGATTAAACATAAGTATAAAACGATTTACTAACGGGTCATTTCCACCCAAACCCGTTAAAACTACATTTTTCACCCAAACCCATTGGAACTTCCTTTCACTCCAAGGATTCCCAATTTACAACAATTACAATATATACAATATTTGAAATGTATATTCATAAACACTTTAAACCACAATTAAAGTGTTAAACTCTACAACCACCAATATTTAAATTATGATTCACACCACTTCCTTGAGACTTCCTTTTTCACCAAGGATTCTCAAGGTAAGCAATCACACCACTTGTGATTTACTTAAAAACCATAGATTCACCATGGCAAGATCACACCACTTGTGATTCAACCCAACTCCAAATTCACACCACTAGTGAATTGTGTTTGACTATTTTCAGTCAAACTCCAAATATGATGTTCACACCTCTTGTGAATCATTCTTATTCCCTAACACCACATGTAAACATACTACATAACAATAACTAAGCAAATATAACACCTATTTCATGTTATTGTCAAACATCGAGTATCAACACACCAATTATACACCAATTTAATCACCAACACCCAATTTCATACATACACCAATGATTAACCCATTTAATCACCAAACACCCAAATTTATACATACACCAATTATACATCAATTTAATCACCAAACACCCTTACTAGATGGTTTCACTAACAAGTAAACTACCCATTGTGACTAATTCCACTAACAAGTCAATCACCCATTTTGACTAATTTCACTAATAGTCAAACACCCATCTTTTACTAATTTCACCAATTATTACCAAACACTTAATGACACCATATTATGTTATGTAATTATAACATAATATTCACAATAACATTCACACCAATTAGTAATCATTTAAGTCAAACACTCCAATTGCCATTATATATGATCTTAGGTATATATACTACCTTAACAATGCATATTCCTCCTACATTGTCAAGTTAATCACCATTTCATCCTAACAATGCATATTCCACATACATTGTCAAGTTAAACACCACATCATCCCAACAATGCATATTCCACCTTCATTGTCAAGTTACACATCAATTCATCTCAACAATGCACATTCCACATACATTGTCAAGTTGCACATCAATTCATCTCAACAATGCATATTCCACATACATTGTCAAGTTACACACCAAATAATCCCAACAATGCATATTCCACATACATTGTCAAGCTACACACCAAATAATCCCAACAATGTATATTCTACGTACACAATAACAAACTACCATGTTTTTAACACCAAAATCAAAACTCCATAATTAATCCAAATATTACAAGACATAAATCAAGTAGTCAACATTATACACCCACACACCAACACAAATATGACTTATGGTTGCATATTTAGTGAGTAGGTGACTCACCTTAGCCCGCAGGATCACCACCAAAGTCAACTTGTTCTTGTCCGGGCCTTTGACTTGTTCCTTGACTTTCATCACCATTACCTAGTTGTATTACACACATACAACTACATTCAATACACATATTCACATTTCATCTTAACCCCTTTTGACCCGTTTTTACCAAATTTTAGTATATGGTAACGGTTATGCACCAATTCACCATTTCATTCATATTTTACACCCAAATCATCCATTAATGATAAAAATTTAACCTTTTATGATTATAACACCTAATTCACCTCATCCATAATTTTAGGTAAAAATCAACTTGTTGACATTTCATCAAACAACTTGTGTGCAAGAAATTCACTTGCATAATTTCAACCACTTCAAAACTCCTTAAAATCCCATTTATGATTCTAATCATTTTAAGTTCAACAATCAACCCAATTCACCAATTTTATAAAATTCAAATGTTACAAGTCATCATATCATCATTTAGTTATGATCAAACAACCAATTTGAGACTCTTAGTTCATTTTCTTCATGAACCATGAAAACTCTATCTTAATCAAACTACACCAAACTCCATGAAATAATCTAAAAGTTGTTCTAAGATGATATTTATGATGATTAACGACATATAACACTATCCAAACTCCAAATTTCGGATTTAACCCATCCTACTCACACCCCCGTAAGAGACCCACGAATTTCACCACCAAAAGTAACAAAATTACTTACCTAGATGTAGTATGAAGCAAGGAGAACTCAATTCCTTAGTTGCATTAACGATCAGACCAAGAATCAAGCTCCAATTTGGTCGATCTCCCTTGGCTCTTCTCTTCTTCTTGTCGCCAGACACACACAAACACACACATGAAATGTGTATTTTGACTAAGTCAAAGTTTTATTCCCCTTTCTTAATAACTTTGCTTATTTGGCAATTTTAGTCCCTCAAACTTGATATTTAGTTAATTAATTCAACCAACCTAATTAAGTTAGTTACTAGTTAACTCTAACACCCACCAATTAAAATATAACGATAATTATTCAACAATTATATTATATTCTAAAATTTCACAAAATGGGTCGTTACATTTGGTCTGCCCATTGACCCAATTGTTTAGCATGTGATTCATTGGTCTTCCGTTGTAGTTCTTGTTTATGCACCACTTCGGTATCAACCTTAATTCATTGATTTGGGCAACAATGTCTTCAAGTGAAATGGTGTTCCCTTGTTGATTTTTTTGGAATTGATTATGACTTCCTTGATTTTGTTGAAAGTTTCTTGAAGATCCTTGTTGAAAGCTACCTTGACTTGTCCTCCTTGATTATAATTCCCCCTTTGGTATTTGTTTTGATTGAAAATCTGTTGACGATTCTAATAAGGTGATCATTGACTCCCACCTTGTTGATTGCTACCCTGAAAATTTGGTAAGTGTTGGAATTCATATCGTTTTGTCTCTTATCATTTTGAAATTCGCCTTGTATTTGGTTCACCTCCTCGTTCATGCCCATATTCATCATGCAATTTGGCTTCAAGTAACTTATATCACCACAAACATTGCACACGTCAAACACATTAACAACATTAGAAACATCATTACCTGAATTCCTACTTAAGTTTGTCGTTTGCCTCTCTAAAGCTTCAAATCATTCCTTAGTCACATATTCTCCTCCTGATCTTCCTATAGCATGTTTGGCCTTCCTACTTGCTGCAGCTTGAGTTTTAGATCCTTTACTTAGCATTTCTAGTAGTTCCCAATCATTATCTTCAAAGTTTGTCAAGAAAGTTCCATTGCTACTAGAACTTACAAACTTCAGATATTCCGACGTCAAGCCATCATAGAAAGCTTTGATCAATTTCCATTTTGGAATTTGATGATGTGGGCAAAACCTTAACAACTCTTTGAATGGGTGAATGCTTCATGTAGTAATTCACCCGATTATTGCTGAAATGTTCGGATGGCATTACGAGCTTCACTAGTTTTACTCATGGGGTAGTATTCATGAAGAAACAATTGTTGCATCTCCACTACCGTAAGGTAGTGTATGAAACCATTGTTTTGCCCTATCTTTCAAGGAAAACTGGAATAAATTGAACTTGGCCTCATTAGGTGTAAAACCTTGGCCACCAACGATGCTACATATTGCTTCAAATTCAGATAAGTGGCTTTAAGGTTATTCAGTTGCCGAAACACAGGAATGATGGCAAGATATTATGGCTCAAGGTAGATAAAAAAATGAGTGAGCTCGTGGCTCCAGGTGTTTATGAGGTCGAGCTTTAGATCGAATTTTTGACTCGAAACAAATTTCATCTCAACTTGGTTACAGCCCTACCCAAAGGTATGATGATCCCCTAAAAGAGACATGTTGGTTACGCTTTTAGATGATCATAAAGCCAAATAAGAAAAAAAAACACATGCTATCATGGAAGGAATTAAGTCTATAGCAAACAAAGGTGTTGTATTATAAAAAAATTAAGTTGTTTAAATTTTTATCATTTCTTTCTTTTTTATATAACCCATCAATTTAAAGATCATTTTCATATAGGAAATCAATCAAGCATTAATCAACTTTTTTAACAGCACATATTAATTAACAAATTACAAATTTGTCAAGATCCATTAAAGAACCTACAAACACCAAAAAAATTTAAAAAAAAAAAATCTTAGCCTACAAATTCACAACACTCGAACACCAAAAAAAAAGACGAATTTATGGTAAACAAACAAAATGAATTAAAAAAACAAAAAACAACTCATTTCCACAAATGCAGCAACTAAGAGTAAGCAAGAGCTTCTCAGTCAGCCCATACACTAATTATTTCCACAATTTGTGCTTCCCACCAAAAAACCCCTTGTGCTTTCTACCAAACATCCCATGCTTCCATCTATTCCCAAACTTCCCATGCTTGAACTTGCCATGTTTAAACTTACCATGGTGACCATACCCATAATACCCATGATGCCCATGCCCATGAGAAAGATGGTGAGCCCCATACACAGCAGCTGCAGCTGCTGCACCTCCGGCAAGCATTGCTCCCATTCCAGGCCTTCCATGCCCTGCAACATTTTTTTTTAATTTCAATTCTAACAGATCTTCAAATATAATTAATTAATTTCGTCTGAATTAAACATTGCAAGGATGATAACATGTAACTAACAAGTCTCCCATGAAAAAGGAAAGGTTGTGATACTCGAAAAACATAAGCATTTGATTTTGACTATCGACGATGGAATAGCTCCCTTGGTAGAGATCTTTTCGTTTAAATGAAACATCCTGGTTTCAAACATGGGCATGGAATAGATTATTTTGGGGGTAATGGAGGAGTAGAAGTAGGGTTAATTTTTCGTTCTTAAAAAAATTTGATTTTGCCTTACCTTGTGTATTTAAAGGAGTACTTTAAGGTCGAATCAAGCATAGTTGTCAAAAGCCCTTAGGCACTCTCCTAGGTTCAAAAAAAAAAACCAGTCGCATGAAAGGCGCCTAGCGGAAGCCTAAGTGCACTCTGGTGACTTACAGGCGAGATTCCGGCAAAGTTCCAAAAAATCCAACAATAAACCAGTTTAAAACAACCATAAAAAGGTTTTTATATTTAAAAACACTATATAACTAGATTATTAATTGTTTTATAATAAAATTTATATATTTTTAGCACATTTTAAGCATAAAACATGTCAAAACTCTAAAAATAGTAACTTAATACTACACGCCTAGTTTAAAAAAACACTTGCTTTTTTATACGCCTTGTACCTTTGACAACTATGGAATCAACTAGTGTTGACCCAAAACACTATTTGTTGTATTGAAATATGATTACAACTTTACCATGTTAGTAATCATCGTGTGCATTAAATATTCATTTTGAACACCTTTTGATTTGTTTGACCTGTGTCCTTTTCAACTATATTTTTTTAATCAACCCCTTGTTTTCTTTTTAGATAATTTTATAAAATCAACCTCTTTGACCAGTCAGAAATGAAACAAATCCAAACCAGCCCATTCAAACTAAAAGAACTTCTTTGCCCCTTTTATCGTCACATGTTACGTATAGTTGCAAGTGGTCCACAAGATCCCAGAACAATGGCTAATTATTACAGTCTTACAGACCTCTAGTTAACTAAACTTGCAGCTAAAAGTTTACGATGTGTATGATATGCAACATGAAGTAGTCATAATAAATAAAGATAGTTGTGACAATAATACACAAATAGTCAGAATAAATAAAGATAATTGTGACAATAATGCACCAAGTTTTAAAAATGAACCTGAATGATGGGAAGCTGAGGGTCCAGGATAGCCTGAAGGAGGATAGCCTGAAGGGGGATAGCCTGTGGGAGGATAACCATGAGGTGGATATCCACCAGAGTGGGGATAAGCATGTGGCGGATATCCTCCAGGCGGAGGATATCCACCTGGTGGAGGATAACCAGCTGGCGGGTAACCGCTGCTAGCAGGAGGGTAGGGATACCCATGAGGAGGAGGGTATGGTCCATGTTGTGGGGGGTGTCCACCACTCATGGCAAATCCAGCAAGACTTGAAAACAGTCCTTTCTCTTGATCATTATTACGCTCATCTTCGCCACCGCCAGCCATTCTACCTTGGCTTTAAAATTTCTTTCACCAAAACTGCAAATGAGTTAAAAAAAAATGTAAACTTTAAAATAATCATAGCCAACAAAAGTCATCAAAACAAACAAAATTTTTAGTTTGGAGCTAGGATTGTGTTATGTGGTTTGGGTGAGTAAGTGCTTGATTGTGGCATAATTTATATAATAAATGTTAATTTAGTCTCTTAATCTATTATAATAAATGTTAATTTATGGTTCAATCTGAACATATTTTTAACATCTCTCTCCTATTAAAAGAGTGAACACATGTCACTTTCTTAGAGTGACATACCTAGAAAATTGTCATGGAGGTCGGAATTTTTTTGTTGCGATTGTCTGTTAAATTTTTCATTGTTTGTACTGATTCATTGTTAGTAAAAAAAATATTTTTGGTTTCAATTTTAATACATGTTAACAACACACTTCACATATTATTCTTTTGATAATAGCATAACAAATATCTAATAGCCTAATTACAAACGTAAACAATAAAAATATATTAAACATGATATAAAAAATGCAACTAAAAAAAGTATCATGTATTATTATAATATTAGCTAATAATTGAAGATTTTAACAAAACATACGATCACAAATAATTTTAAGAGCCTACATACAATAAATGTTCAAAAATAAAAATGAGCCTTTAATAAAAGTGAGAAATCAAGAATACAAAAAATAAGAAATAACAATAGAAATTAGTAGAGTTAAGTTAATATTTAAAAAATACCTGCAAAATTCAATCGATGACTAAAATAAAAAATTTATAATATCACACTAATCAAGCTAAAGAAGCCAAAAAAATCAATAATATAAAATAAAAAAGTAGTTGAAGATTTCAATTTTTAAATGAGTGAAAAAATTGGTTAATGCGTGATTGAACTTTTCAATAAAAACTCGCCAATATAGTCTAGAATTGTTGTACTGTATTCTGATTTTCCATTTTGGATAAATCAATAAAAGTACAACATACATAGAAATTTGCTAGAGATCAAGGCCTTAAAATTTTAGGTCACTAAGTCCTAGTTTTACCCTTTAAACATGTCGGATCACCAATATGAATCATATATAAATATAATATGACCTTTTCTCTATTATAAAAAAACAGAAAAAAAAAATCTATGCAAATTAGATTCAACTTACTTCACGTAGCATTTAAAAAAAAAATTCAGCCGACGTTAAATATTACAAGAATCAGATTCCAGCATGTGACATGATTTATGCAATTCAATGGACTAAAATTGATTCATGAAATAAATAAAATTCGAAAATGGAACCACTATCTCTAGAAAATAGATAATTATATCCTGCCAAATCAATAGAACTCCAAAAAAATAATAATAAAATAAATAAAACTGAAACATGATCATGAACTCATGAAGCCATATATTTAATTAGGAGTAAATTTCGGTTTCCGTCATGTTTTTCAAGTGTTTTAACTATTTCAATATAAAATCTTTTATAAATACTACCCTCGTGGTTTAAACCACTAACGGTTTTGGGCCCTCAAATCTAACTATGGTCGGGGGCCAAAAACGAAAGTTATTTAAACCACGTGGCTGAATTGATAGACGATTCTATTTTCAGGAGTCAAAACCGTAATTTACTATTTTATTAGTTTTATTAAGTTTCTTAACCACTCCATTATACCAAATCAATTTCAAATTAAAATAATCACCATACAAGAACAATACGGCAATATCCTAACAAAACAATCGGATCTTTCTATCCGCAGAAATCTAACAGGATTTTCATGATGATAAATCACTACAAGCCAAATAACATGATATTGTTCCTTATGAAGCAAGGAAGAACAAGCACATACAGATCAAGCGATTCGTAAAATCAATCAAACAATCTTCGAGAACAAACATACATGAATCAAAACCCTAGATAAACATTACGAAAATCACACGTCTGCGTAACAATCACAAGAGCATGCAATAGGTATTCTGGTAATCATTAGACGATAAACAACATAAACATCATGTGATTGATCGAGGGGGAGAATGATAACTAACCAGAATTGAAAAGTAGAAGAATTGAAAGTCCTGAAATTGAATTCAACAACAGAGAAATCCCTGATATTCAAACGGTTGGTTAATCAGGGAGAGAGAGAAATGAGAGATTTATAAACATGAATGGATTGCGTGAGAGAATTTAATTCACGCGGCTTGCTTTTTAAACAGCGTTACGTTATTAACAAACACGTCTATCAATAATTATAACATCACATTTATATATATATTTTTTTAATGTCAAAAAGCGACCACGTAATGAGTAAAATTTAGATTTTACAGTTTAAACCCCTGTATTTTTATTGTTTTAAATATTTCGGTCCAAAATATAATCTTTTATAAATTCAGTCCATATGATTTAGATAACTAACGTGTTTGTCCCTAACTATAATAAGGTTTTGAGTCAAAACCGTTATAATAGTTAAGTTTGAGGAGCAAAGCCGATAGTAGTCTAAACTACAGAGGCGGGGCTGATAGAATGTTCTATTTTGATCCGAAATAGTTAACACTTAAACCACAGGAGTCGAAGCCGTAATTTACTCTTATATAAATGATGAGGATGGTGAATGAGTATTAGAAAACTTTCAAGTAATGCATGATTAGTTCTATTTTATGTTATCAATTTCTAAACTTGAAGAAATGAATTATTTTATCGATTATATGTAGACTATATATAATCTAATCTAATCTAATGTATTAAAACTAGCTTTTGGAAGCTCGTATTAATACAGGATAATACGTATAAATTACATAATAATTTGTATTTATCTAGTTAGAAAATATAATATAATTTTTAATTAAATTTATTCAAATATAATATAAAAAACATTGAATAATATCACGTGTCATTTTATTTAAGCGATTTTTATATCTATTCTCTTAATAAAAACTTTTATTACATATTTAGTTTATCCTTAAAATTAATTACATATTTTCTCATGAGTGAAAAATATGTGTTTGACTAATTTTTTGAGGGGAGAAATATGTTTTAAATAGGAGAAATATATAATTAACTTTTGCAATAAATGAAATTATTAAGGAGAAATATGTACCTATTATTTATTTAATCTAAGAAAGAAATTAAAAATATTTAAAGAATGACGCCGTGTTACACTCAACTAATATTTTTTTGTAATAAATGAGATGACAAATATTATTATATGACGTCTTCTTATTTTTTGCTTGCCTCTTCTATTAAATAATAATACTATTAAACAAAATTAGTTATAAATATTTAAATAAGTTTAATTATAAGTTATTATTATAACATTTAACTAAATGATTATTAATTATTAATTATTTTTTATTTAATTCATGTAATAAACTAGTATTTCTAAGGAACCTAATAATATGTTAAGAAGGTTAAGAATTGTATGGTGTATTTGTACATAGTATGTGATTTTGGTTGGATAGATAAGGTCTACTATTGTAGTGAGAGTATTAAGGGTGAAGTATTATTAGGGTTGGGGAGAGGGTCCTTTTATTCCCCTCTGTATTGTTAATTTTTTGGTCGAAATATAATATTATGTTTTAGTTATAGGCTTCGTCGTCGCTTCAAAAACTTAACATGTATTGTAGGTTCGTAAATTCCTGTCCACCTTTCTTATATTCAAGTTCCGTTGCAGGAGAGGACTGCATGTTCAAGTCTTTCTCAGGCATATTTCTTTTTTCTTCCTTGTTTTATAAATAGCATATTTATATATAGTTTAAATAGCAAAAAGTTTCTGTGAGAAAGATTCACTGTTCCTTTTGGTACAAGATTAGGTGCTTTAGATACAAGTCCTTTATGCGCTGGTCTTAGCCTTTCTCTCATTTATATCACACACATGACAGTATGACACAACACGCTTGGAGAGAGACTATAGCGAGAGAGAATGACGTAGAGACTAATCGAAGACAACGTCGGTGCTCTACGGCCGGCAACAGTTGCAACCCGATGACGTCAACAGATAGGCGGTTGAGGGCAACCCGAGTGGTGATTCTTCTCCATTCCTCCACCCTCCTCCCATTACGCTATTGTTTTCCCAAAGAGCTAACCTATTGTTCTCTGGCTTTTTTTTTTGTTTCAACCTTAAAGGGTTGCTCTTTGGGAATTATTGCATGTTTTTAGAATTTTCTTAGGGTTTTACAATAATGGTTAAAGATGCTTCAAAAGTCAAATTTTCAGGGTTTTTTTACCGTGCTGATTATCTGAATTTGTTGATCTCTATCGACTTTTATTTTCTGTTATTAGCTCTTTATTTGAAACATTTTCAATTGCTCATAAAATTCTCGGGGCGTTTGGATTTGTGGTTTTAAAGTGATACCATCCCATGATCACAATCAAATAATCAGAGAACCAGTGTTATGGCTAGGTATAGTTTTTTTTTTTGAACGGCAAATTTCATTAATGACACCCAAAAAACAGGAGCTAGCAAGAAGCTAGAACCACAAAGAACACCAAACATACAAGAAAAGAGAAACCACCCACAAGAACTGGAGAAAAGAAAAGAAAAGAAAAATCAAAAAGAAAATCTAATCCAATCCTCCCAAGCCAATGAATCCCACCTGGATCGCTGCTTTACCCAGAAATATGAAAGGGACTGCACCTCCTTAAAAAGAACTTGGTGTGACCGAGCCCTCCTGTTGAAAATCACCTCGTTACGATCCTTCCAGATACACCACATGGCGGTCAGAATCACAGCATGGATGGCCTCCTTTTTATGTTTGCACCAATTCCCCAAATCATGAATCTGGAGCAAGTCCTTAACTGAAAAAACATAAATAGGCTGAAGTTTACACCAAGAAGAGATACCTTGCCATATCTTTGTTGCAATGAAGCAGGATGAAAAAAGATGGAGTGCAGATTCATTCCTCTCCCCACATAATACACACGACAATTCACCACTGAAACATCCCCGCCTTGCCAAAGCCTCCTTCGTAGGGATCCTTTCCATTTGAGCCCTCCAAGCATGAATGTTCACCTTTATAGGAACCCATTTGCTCCAATGCATAACGAAAATGTCTCCGTCCTCTCTGGCCTTAGCACATAGAACCCTTAGAGATTTAACACTGAAGGCATTATTTTTATCACCCTTCCATACCCAACTATCTTTCCTTCCATTGAACTTTTCACCCAAAATCAAATTATTGCATAAGGTTATGTCAGCCATAACCCCATCCCCTATTCCTTGCGAATTCCATTCACAATTCACAGATCCATGGCCATCTCTCCATAGCAACCTTTTATTGACCTTACAACACTTATCTTTCTCCAACTTGAATAGACTCGGAAAGCGTTGCTTTAGAGGCATCTCCCCAACCCAATTGTCCAACCAAAAAGACAAGGAGTTTCCATCGCCTAATACTCCTTTTATAAGATGCTGCAGATGAATGTTGATATTTGCAAGTGGAGATTCAACTTTTCTGATATTATTCCATGTTCCAGAGATAATTGCCTTACAAGGAATAAAGTCGGGATCACGAATGGAAAATGAATAGCTTCAACCACCCTCCTCCACAGCCTACCCGGTTCCTTCTTAAATCTCCACCACCATTTCGCCAGCAAACATAAATTTGCATCCCGTAGGCTCCCAACTCCCAGCCCCCCTTTTTCCTTATCTGTGGTGACAACTTCCCACTTTACCCAATGAATCTTTTTAGTATCGGTCGCACCCCCCCATAGAAACGTATTCCTTTTTTTTTCCAACACATCTATCACAGCCATGGGTGCCTTGAATAAGGAAAGGAAGTAAAGAGGGAGGCTGCTCAGGACAGATTTCACAAGCGTAAGGCGCCCCCCCATAGACAAAGTTTTAGCCTTCCATAAAGCTAATTTTTTATCAAAGACATCAATCACAGATTTCCACATGGCAATACGGTTCATGTTTGCACCAATAGGGACACCCAAGTAAGTGAAAGGGAATTTCCCCACCACACAATGGATAAGATTAGCCATGCTGTTTAGATGGTTATCCTCCAAATTTATCCCCAACAGACTACATTTGCTCAAATTTACCTTAAGACCGGACGCCAAATAGAAACATCTAAGAATTCTAACCACGTTTTTGACGTTTGCAATAGAGTTCTCCCCCATTAGAATAACGTCATCCGCAAACATCAAATGGGAAAGACATGGGCCACCATTAGGAAGCTGCACACCATGGAATGCCCCGGTCCTAACCGCCTGATCAATCACACAACTTAAAGCTTCCATAGCAATGATGAAAAGGAAAGGAGATAGAGGATCCCCCTGCCTCACACCTTTAGAGCATTGAAACTCCCAAGTGGGAGAGCCATTGATCAGGACCGATGCCCTGGAACTTTCTAGGCAACCTTTAACCCATACCCTCCATTTCGCCGAGAAGTTCATTTGTTCCAGAATTGAATCCAGAAAATCCCATGCGATTGAATCGAAAGCTTTATTGAAATCCAATTTGAAAAATAACGCCTCATGCTTATACCTTTTCAGCCATGAGAATAGCTCATTCATAATTAAGGGGCCGTCCAGAATGTATCTTCCATTTAGGAAGGCCATTTGATAATCAGAGATGACCGAGCCAATGACCGTTTTAATACGATTAGCTAAAACTTTGGAAATCACTTTCGGAATACACCCCATCAAACTTATAGGCCTAAAATCATTGAAGGATTGGGGGTCTTTAATTTTAGGGATAAGATGAATGAAAGAGGAAGAACAATTCCTATCAATAGAACCGTACTCATAAAAATGGGAAAAAATATTAACAAAATCGACTTTAAAAGCATCCCAATATTTCCTGATAAAGGAGAAACTAAAACCGTCTGGACCCGGGGCTTTTTACCCCCAATATCCCAAACAGCGATTTTAATTTCCTCCTCCGAGAAACCAGCAGAAATACCATTCGCTTCCCAATTTTCCAGTTTTTTTATACCAACACAATTTACCTTTGGCCTTCTGGATCTCGACTCCTTAAATTTGGATTTGAAAAACTCCCAAGCTTTCTTCTTGATCTCCAAAGGATTGGAACACCAAACTCCATCAATATACATCCCATTAATCCTGTTGGAGGCTTTATTTGAGCGGATCATCCGGTGAAAAAAAGCTGAGTTCTCATCTCCCTCAACCGCCCATCGGATTTTGGCTTTCTGTTTTAGATCTAAAATTCGCAAATGTTCCATCTTATATAGGTCAGATTTACATTGCAACCACCGTTCCTGTTCCTGCTCAGAAATGAAGCCCATTTCCGCCAATGCTTCATATCTTTTGCATTCCTCTTTGAGAGTCTCATTGCGACCACCCTCATTATCAGCCACCACCTTCCTCCATTCCTTAATTTTTGTCTTAATCAGCCTTAATTTTGCCATCAGAATCACATCAGGCCGGCCCGACCTTGAACATTCAGCCACTGCGGACCACACCACATTATCTAGTCCTTCCACCAGAAGCCATGAATTATAAAATTTGAAGGGAGGTGGGCCAAAGTCCAAGCACACAGTTGACAATGAGATAGGGGAGTGATCTGACCATAGTCGAGGGTGTGCAAAGAAGGTTGCACAAGGCCATTTGTGAAAAAAACAGTCACAGACCAAAATTCTATCGATTTTACTAGCTTTCGAACCATCCGGAGACATATAAGTGAATTGCATACCCCCCATCCGATATTCATGAAGTCTAGAACTGAATATGAATTCGTTAAAATCCCTTGCCCCACGATGATCAAACTCGGAATTTAACCTTTCGGACCGATCTCGCACCACATTAAAATCCCCCATTAGAATCCACATACCTTGATGATTCCCCATCAAACCCATAAGAGACTCCCATAAGGATCGTTTAAGAGAAGATTCCTGTGGAGCGTATACGTTAACCACATTCACCTGCTCTTCAACACCTACCACCGATCCAAACACATGCAGAAAGTTATCATTTTTATTAGCCCCTATCATCATAAAAATATCAGGATTCCATACTGAGATAAGCCCCCCAGATCTGCCTCTTGCATTAACAAACTCAGAAGCCAAATGATTACTACCCCATAACTGACTAAGAACAACTTTGGAGTTATCAGCCAATTGCGATTCTTGAATGCACAAAAAATGAATTTTGTTTTTCAATTTAATGGATTTTATCCACTCCATCTTTAACCCACTACCAAGCCCCCTGATGTTGATAGACATAAAATCCATAAGAAAATTTAGGAATCGCCTTCCCCCCCAATAATTTCCACAATTTGAGATCTAAAATCGACCACATCAATCCCAACCAACTGCCCAACCCTAATCGTATCATCAACCTCATCCGCCATATGGTCTCCCACATTGGAGTTTTCCACCCGATTAAGAGTCTGATCCCGACCAGGATCCGAGACAGAAACATTACCGAAGTAAAAGACACCATCATGAATCTGGGAGTCACCAGACGATCTCCCCGGGTCATGAGTTGCGATACCTCCAAACCTACGCCTCCTATGCGGAGCATTTCTGCCAGGAGGGGAGAGATTAAGATCAGGGGTCAACGAAGGCACGTCCAAGGAATTAACTTCAGCCCCATCTTTTATGATATCCTCCGCTCTAGGCCTTTTTTTAGGCCTGCAATCTAAAAGTTCCGATTGATGGCCCACCAGGCCCACATTAATTGTACACATTGGATCAGCATTCGGTGGCCCATTATCCAAATTTAAATTTCCCCCCAGCGTGCATGCCTCGTCCGCCCCAAGATTTGGTTGCACTTCCCTATTTGTCTCGTAATCACAATCGCCATGATTGTTTTCCAGGATTTCACCCTCTTCTCTTTCTTCCAGATGACTTCTCGTCTCCCATGCATTAGTGCCAGCATCCTGCCTCAATGAACCGCCATGCATGGAAGAAACAGAATCCTTATCGGGGGCAAGGAAGGACGGAACCCACTCTTCCTTATCTTCGCACACAAAAATTTTGTAATACTGAGATCCCCATTTGATAGAGATTAGTTCCTCAATTCTGTTCACGGCAGATGACAATATAATAATTTGCTCATAAGATAGATTACAGTCATTAGCAGTCGCATATGAGCCAAACAAAACTTGACCATAACGTTCACCAATTAGCCGAAAAATTTCTCGATCCCATAGATGAGCGGGAACACCGTACACTTTCACGCTGACCACCTTAGAGTAATCACTATCCTGCCCCTGCCAGATTGCAAACTGGCTAAACCAAGCCTCAAGTTTCGTCCGGTGTTCTGCCATAACCATTTTAGCAATGGCATTACCCGGAAAGGAAATCAAAATACGAAGACCCCCTATATACCTCACAATAACACCAGGGACCTTCAAAGAACCAATCAATTCCTCAATATTCTCCAGAATATTCAAATCTTTAGTAACACCAAAAATTGAATTCCCAAACCACCATTTAGGAATTGAAGGTCTTACGGAGTCCAAGTTAATGACATTCCCCAGATTTACCCCAGTTAAAGCATCTTTATAAGATCCCAGCCCAAACTTAAGCTGAGAATCAACCCCATTAGTGCAGAAACCATGAACCTTACTTCCACCCATCGAAGACTTATTAATCTTCTGATGATTTCCACCTTTAAGATATTTAGCAATATTAGCCTCCAGCTTTGCACCCTCCATCTTCACAGAATTCAACTCCATAAGAAGCTTATTTACCTCCTTAACATCTCTAAATCTGATAAAACCAAAGATGTTACCCCTCCGGTCACGTTTCCTTGCAATGTAAGCATCTGATAATCTTCCGAACTTCGAAAAGGCCTCCTTGAATCTAGCGTCCGTGATTCCTTCCGGAAGGTTTGAAATGAAGAAAGTTGTTTCAGAGCCGACGGAAGACTTTGTTCCACCCTTCGATCTTCTCCGGCCACGTACCTGTTCCCACTCCCTCTCCGCCATTTTCAATATTAACGGCCCCAGAATGCTAGGTATAGTTGATTAGTTCTAATCTATGCGGAATCTGCAGGGTGTAATCATTTTCCTCCAAATTTGATCATCTTTTGTGATTTTAGAAGTAGTCATGCTCATGAATGTTGCTTTTTTTTTTTCTACACTGTCAGGTTGACATGACTTTCACAAGGAGCCAATTAGAAAGCAAACCCCATCCCCCGCCATACAACTCTAGAAGGGAACAACCCTCAAGCAGCCATATATTGTTGAACCTGCCCCAGGAACTGATCTCAAGCTTGCTCCCTCTGTGAATACAACCCTTAGGTAACATTATGAGGTCCTGCAGACACCACCTAGCCCAAAGCAGTGCAAGATCTCTATCCAAATGATACTGAGCATTATCATCTGATTCAATTTCAAAACAAAATGTACCATGCAACTTAAAAAAAAAATGTAGCATAAATTACACCGTAACATTAAAATCATTGTAAAATGGTTTTGAAGTTTTGTTTCAGAAAATATGAGAAATTATAAAGCAGTCTTTATTGAACATCAATCTTGATGATTTACCAAAGTTGGTTTTTGTGTATATAGGTAATGTATAAATGAGACAAATAGTATTTGATTTTCTATACATGAAGTAGCATTATGTGGATGTTTAACTTGATGCAGTCAATTTATAGAAAATGGAATTTTCAAGTCGATTTAATGTAATATTACCAATCTGGGATTATATTCTATCGCTCCAAATTCGGGAGTCAAAGTTTTATGGCATTTACATCCATCATTAATTATAACATATATATCAAATGCCATGTATATAAAGACATATATACATATTTCTAATTCTTTGATAATTATTAAATCTAACTTTTTCAATTTTTTTCAACACTTTATACCTAACACAATTACATATTTAATACATTCATATTGAAAAAGAATTCATGAACGACTAATCGAGCTACCTTTGTTACTATTATCGTATGACTACGCCGCAACGCGCGGGTACTAGAACCTCGTTAATATTATGGTTGATCTTGAGTCTTCACCACCTTACTTTTGTTTTGTAATTATTAATTTTGCATAATTGTTGCAACTAAGATTTTGTTACGTAGTCGAACTCTATATGTTGAATAGTTGTTTCTATTTTGAACAGTGTTGTAAAAATCGGCCTAAGCGGCCGCCTGAGCGCTAGGCGGCCTACTACTGTGTCGATTTTGGCCTAGGCGGCTTAGTCAGGGCCTAGGCGGCCTAAGCGGGGCCTAGTCGGCCTAGGCGGTTTAATCAGATTTTTTATTCTTTTTTGACTTTTTTCTGGAAAAAATGGACCAATTTTATGATTATTTAGACATTGCTCAACCCAAAATCCTTAATATGTCTCTAAAACATCGAATCCAGCCACTTAACATCGAAATTCATCTCTAAACTTTGAACCCAGTGTTTAAGTTTGAACTTTAAAGTACTTGACTTAATATGTTTAACTTTATTTTTTAAATTATTTGAAAGTATTATATTAAATTATTGATATTAATATGTGTATACAATATATATTTATAAAACTACATATAAAAATTCCAATCCGCCTAGCGCCGATTAATCCCTAGGCGGTACCTCGCCGCCCGACTATCGTACAGCGACTTTTACAACCATGATTTTGAAACCATCAAACTTAGATTCGTGGTTCTGTTTTTATTAACAAGGAAGATATGATAATTAAAGATAAGTGGGTGATAAATGAGAAAAATGAGAGCATTTTTTGTAATTCTTGCTGCACATTACATTTGGAAAGTTTTACATGAAGGAAGAAATGTTAAATTCTTTGTTAATGAAAATTTCATTACACATCTAACCATAATAGGGCCGTCCAAAATGCTCGTCGCTCGACGCTCGTTCGATACTCGCTCGGAAAAAGCTCGAAAAAAGCTCGTTCGAATTTCGCTCACTTTTAAACGAGCCGAGCACGCTCGGTTCGGTTTCAAAACGAGCCGAGCACGAGCCAAGGTAAGCTCGCTCGTTGCTCGCTCGGATAGTCGCTCATTTGGCTCGCTCGTTTGGCTCGTTTAACTATAACTAAGTTATACATACATACATACATACATACATACATACATACATACATACATAGGGGATGGTTCCAATGAAAACCCTCATATTTGAGAAAACTTAGAAAACTAATCACAATTGTTATCAATCAATTTCGTTTTTTGTTTTACATTTTGTTTTATTATAAGACTAGGTTAAAACCCATGTCTTACATGGGTTTAAATTATATAATTTGTTAAAATCGCTAATTTTTTTCTCCTATTATATAGATTGAATAAATATTAGTTTTTAACTTTCTATTTAAATATTTTAATATTATTTTACTTTCGTTTTTTTACTTTTGATTATTTTTTATTTTAACTTTAGTTTTCACTTATTTATAGGCAGATGATTTAATTATTTCAAATTTATTATTCAATTTTTATTATTTAATAAATGAATACATTAATGGAAGAGAGAGATATGCAGGAAATTCATAAATTGACTCAACCAACGGTTGACAAGTGGCAAAGAAAATTTTTTATTAATTATAATACATAGATTAGATTTTTTAACAAAAAGAAAAAATATAAAAATATATGTAATTCATGTTATTACATATGTGTAACTCAATGATTACATATATGTAACTCATATATGTAACTTTTTTGGTTACATACACGTAATTTCGTAATCTACATGTTTTTATTAAAAAAATTTCTTTATTTATACAATTTCTAAGCTAAATATAAAAAAT
The DNA here is from genome assembly GCA_009363875.1 of Mikania micrantha. Taxonomy (NCBI): domain Eukaryota; kingdom Viridiplantae; phylum Streptophyta; class Magnoliopsida; order Asterales; family Asteraceae; genus Mikania; species Mikania micrantha. The sequence continues at coordinate 35,621,020 of CM018686.1, read as the reverse complement.
CATGATTTTTTTTAAATTGATTGTTTAGTACGAATTTTCTTAGTTTTCTTCAAAGTAATGAGTTTTTATTTGAACCCTCTCCTATATATATATATATATATATATATATATATATATATATATATATATATATAATTTTATTAACACTAATATGTTTCAATTTTTTAAAGATGAATAATGTTGGTGTATTCAAACTAATGTATAATGATATTTACGATCTATTCATACATTTTAAATTTTCTTAAGCTTTCGTATTAGGGGTATTCAAAGAACTGGTTTTTATAGTTTTTGGATGGAGCGATAAATCTAACCGTTATTAACGGTTTTTGAATAATAATAACCAAAACCGAACCATTAAGAATTAAAAGAAAAACAAACCGCTAAACGGTTTGGTTTAGAGTTTGGGCATTTTAGGTTTGGGATGTTTGACCCGTTAAAAATAAAAACAAATCGTTTTATTATTGGGATTCACTACTTGTATTGTAAGCCCAAATATATGTGTGTATGCATGTGAAAACCATAAACTAAACCGTTCACTATGGCTTCAAACTTTTGAAACTGCCGACCAAATGTTTTAAAAAAAACAGCCGTGAAACTAAATGATGACCGGTTCGCATTAAATTTTATTTTGAAACCGAGCCAAACCGAACCAAGCCGAGCCGCTCGGTTTTAAAATGAGCCGAGCAACGAGCACAACATTTGGCTCGATTTTGCAAATCCGAACCAAGCCGAGCCGCTCGGTTTGTAAACGAGCCGAGCACGAGCATACCCTCGCTCGGTTCGGTTCGGCTCGTGAACACCCCTAAACCATAACTATTACAACCACCATTAGGGGTGTTCAAAATATCCGAAACTCAAAAAAATTCGAAATCCGAATCGTATGCGAAACCCGAAAAAACCTTATCCGAAATCTATTTCGGATTTTTTGGGTCGGATAATATGATTTTAGATTCGGGTCGGGTCGGGTGTCGGATATGCAAAAACTAGTTTTTTCGGGTCGGATATCCGAATAACCCGAAAAAACAGGTTTATTTGGGTTAATTTGTTATTCGGATGCACGAATTCGGGTTTTCCGGGTCGAATAATATATTTTGAATTTCTGGTCGGGTCGGGTTTCGGATAGACCCAGAAAATTTTCAAACCCGAAAAATGCGATTCGAAAAACCCGAATAACTCGTTATCCGACCTGATGAACACCCCTAATAACCACCACCATCATCTTTTACTAACTCAAAAAAAAATACTCCATTATTAATTCACCTACTTTTCATTGATAATTCATCCCTTTAATATGAATAAATTGATCAAAAATGTAATATGATCAAAATGGGCGAATCATATGTTATATATATTTTTTTTATATATTCATCTTCTTACTTGATTTTTTTTCTAATAACTACACTCAAATAAAATGTTATTATGATTTGTCCTTATCTGCTGTGTTTACAAAATATCACTTTAATCATCTCAAGTTTCTAATTAAGACTCATTTTGGAGGCTAGCGTATCAATTATTCTCAAAAGACGTATCAATGGGCATGAACTGAAGAGTATAATGTTGAACAGTGGCGGAGCTTGGGCAAAGTGAGAGGGGGGCAGAAATTTTTGAAACCATAATACATGTTAATTTTTTGAAGCCAGGGGGCGAAACCGTAATTTTTAACTAAAAATAACAAATGTTAGTTATGTTCGGTTTTTATGTCCCACCGAAACTGGCAGTTCGGCTATTAGAATTCCTACAACTGAAACAGAAACCAAGCAATGGTTTCGGTTACAGAGATCCGTTTTGATTTTTTTTTGTTATTTTCACAGTGATTATTTTGAAGTTGTAAGCTTGGTTATCAAACTCGTTTTTGTTGCTTTGAAGTGTTTACATGAAAATTACATAAAAATATGGTTCAAATGAATGAAAATGCATAGAAAACATATAAAAAATAAATGAAAATATAATTATTTGTTCAGTTTTGTTATTGGAGATAGGTTAACCATATTGGGACTCAACGACATAACAAATATGTATGTATGTGTGGAAAATAGATACTTGCATCTAGAATGTATGCATTCGATAGATTAATCTGTACATATGTGGGGTTATTTATAGCTCTAATTTTGACAGTTAATAAACAGTTCTATATTTAACTAAAGTAGCATAGTAATAGTGTGACTCGTTTGACCTGTTAAGATGTCAAACTTAAATATCCAGCAAATTCCCCATGATTTTAACATCTTAACACACTAAAATTTCTTCATATGAGTAAATTGAATGGTAAATTGCTATCATCCTTTGAGTCATGACTTTTCCTTGAGTTGTTCTTATGAGCTGCTTTACCCTTTTTCAAATGCGAGTCTTCCTGGTTGTTTTTTCATTTCCTTCAAGGTGTTGTAGAATCGTTCCATCCTATCCAAGTATTCGTTGTAAATTAGAATAAGTTTACTCGCTTTCTTTGAATTTAATCCTAAGTCAACCCCCAATAGATTCCAAAACTCATTGTCGTTTACCATCTTCTTTCCGCCGTTAAGTTGTACACCCATAATAAAGATCATATGTTCTTACATCTTGATTTTCAAAAATTAGGGGCCATGAACTTTGTTGCTTAAATACACACTTTACAAGTCATTTAACTATATTCTCAAACCTTTTCTTTATTGATTCTTCATTTAGCAAAACAACAATGATTTTCTTAAGAAAATCCAAGAATACAACCATTTCTTCTAATGTTGTAATAACTTGTGGGTCTTTGATGTTGTCACTTCCTTTTTCTTTCTCATTGTTGTTCTTCTTTTCTTCTTCTTGTTGGTCTTTGATGTCCATTTGTTCAAAGTGATTCCATAATCGAGATGTTGTCCAAATGATCAACATCCTTCCAATTAACTTTTGATCTTCTTTCTTCAATTACATATTGCTTTAAAGCCTTTTCATCCTCTTTCATTTTTTGCTCCACACAAACCATATAAGCTTTGTTATATAGGCCTGTAGCACACATAGTTCCTTCAAAATTTACTTCAAACCTTTGGTTTATCAAGATCTTTAGACTTAAAATATTTCGGCCAATTCATGATTGATAAAATACAGAGTCTAATACGTGAGTGGTACCATTTGAAGCCAATTCAACCGAACCTTTACCATGTAAGTATGATTTTTTGAAATTTCTGTTTAAAAGCTTCAATTCCATATGATTCTTTTATTGTTTTGAACGAACTTTTGTTCCTACTGGTGTGTAAATTTAGATCCAGACTCACAAACCAAGTATTTTCCAGCCTTTTCCTTCAGTACCCGAAACCATGAATCTAGACCAAAGTATACGACACATGCAAATATCTTTAAACTTACCCGATCGAATATAGTACTTGCATGAATGATGTTTGAAGGATTTCACTTTGTTCTTATCTTGAATCAATTTCCAAAACTTTTCAGTCGCCAATTTCTTCTTTTCGTTCAAGATCGTCGCTTTCACTTTTCCAGTCTGGAAATTACCAAGCCCTAGTGCATAAAGTCTCCATACTCGTACCCTTTTGATCCTTCCAATCATCTACTTGCGATTTCCCTTGAGTTTCGCAACGATAATAACCTAGTAAGTTTGCCCCTGTAGTTACTGTGCCGCATGTACTTCTCGTACCAAGGTAATCTTCCAAATCTTCCTTTTGTGATTTGAAATTGGATGTATTCCCCTGATTTGAATATGGCACTGATACCATTTATTGATAACAAATATGTAGGTATGTGTGGAAAACAGTGTAACACCTCGTATCTCAAGACTATATATATATATATATAATAATAAACGATAAGTGATTTATTTCTTGACTGGTCAAACATGGTTTGAATGGATTAAATGAAAAGAGGTCGGATGATTTTGAAGGATGAACCATCTGGGTTTAGTTTAAGCTGGACCCAAACACAAATTAAATGAATCGACGTTAATACACACACATATTTATTTATTAAAGTCCACGAGCAAAAAGAAAAAAAAGAATTCCAAATCGTGAGATGAAAGAGAAAAACTTAGGCTTTACGTTAACTACAAGAATTATATAGCAAATATATATGGGCTTAAAAGGCCTATTTGTGTGCAAAGGAATTTCATAAAACGAAACAGACGGTGGAGCAGCTATTCAGCAAAAAAAAACGCACATAGCAGGAGCAAGGAGGCACAAGCGACCGAAAGAAACCTACTACAATTCTTGAACCCAAAAAACCTAGAAGTTGCAAACATAAAGATCTCAAGAAATTAGAGGCATGATCATCCTGTCATGTACTACATTAGCGTTTATGAGATTGAGATTAACCCAATAATATCCTATTTGTATCGGGTTGTTCATTAGATCAAATTGAAACTTGAAATTACATAATCAAGAGATTAAGGATGAAATTGGATGAACATCAAGGTTAGTGGTTGTCGCTTAAAGTATAACTATGTTTTTTAGGGAACGTACAGAAGGTTTTTTGTAGGGTTTCAGAAGGTCGATGTTTATTGTAGGTGACCTCAAGAGAAATAAGTTACATTGGCCTTGACTATTGATTTGTGAAGAAATTGGAGTTTACAAGTAAGGGTTTCTTCAAATGGATTAAGTTATAAGTTTAATTTACATAAATAGTCAAAGATTAAAGGTTTGACTTGGGCTTTGTATGTAACGACTTACTATTACAAGGGTTCGAGGTTGATCATCATGATAAACTTAAAAAGATATCGAATATATTCATTTTAGTTGCTTAATTTACTCAAAGTATGATTGTAGATAATAACTAAGGCATTTGAGGGAAAAGTGATCATTTTTGACTAAACATAACCGACAACTATTTTTAAGAACGGATATAGGTGGATTACTTTCAAAATCATTTATAAAAGTTCACTTGATCATAAAAATGTTAGAATTCAGTCATTGAGCCCAAGGATGGTATGTAAATTGTAAAAACTAATGTTTAGAGCAGGTTTGACTTTTAAAAGTCAAGCTGTCAAACATTTAGATTATTGCTTTAACTACTACTTTGGTTAATGATCTTAAAATGATTAATTGATTGATAAACTATGTTTGACTAGTGGAGATCATCTCGATCTAGTTAAGCAATAATAAATATATATGTGTTTATATGTATATATTATTGGAAAGACATACGGATTTGCAAATCGTTGAAAGGACTTGTAAGAAGGATTTGAAAGGAAGAAATTTATGCTTAAATAGAAATTATTCAAAAAAAAAAAGAATAGAAACATCTCTGGTTATAATTACGAATATTACCAAAATTGCTATTTTTACAATATGTCATGAGGATCAAGATTAAGGATTGAAGGATTAGGTCGTGAGACCACTTTCTAAATCCTCGTGTTAACTCAAAGTGTTTATTATACACTAGGTTTGCGTATTCATGAGTAGTCTTACTCACCAAGAGTTCGTGAACCTACTACTTCAGGATTTACAAACCAGTCAAATAACTCATGTGGGTCTTGACCTCCCCTTTTTACTTAAATGTTTTAGGGATGTATCCGAGATTTATTTTAAAAGGATTTTTACTTAAAGGAGTTTATGTGTGTTGATACAAGATACATTTTACCTCTTAGCTAGCATTGTATAGAAATAGGTACGTCCGGTTATGGATGTTGGTCATAGACAAATCATCATGGTAGGGGGAAGGGGTGGGCCGGCGTAATTGTAAGACCTACTTACAACTACCTCAGGGCATATACACGTTCGAACAGATACATACGAATTGGAGGTACCTTACTCTATAAGTTACGGATAAGGAGAAGGATTCAGGCTGGGGACGGATGTTCGTCTCCGGCCTTCGAGCCAGTCCCTACGGGGACAAGGAATTATCGGGCGACTGTTCACTACGATGGAGTTGATGCGGTTAATGTAACATGATAGGATTTGGTGTAGCACTATAGTGGACCCCATGTGTGTCATTCAACATTGTATCTTCACTGGTGGCTATAGAGTAGTGTATATGTTAACAAACATCGCGTTAGGATCGTTGACGGACAAGTACTTGACGTCGTGAGACTTGATTTGACAACAAGTTTACTTGCACACACAAATATGATTTAATTATTATTTTAAAGTTCACTAGCCATGACGCACCAACTATGAATGTAGTTGACTTGTTTTAGCTCGCGATAAATGTAATACAGGAACATGGAAATGATGGGACATATGAAGGATGCAAACAAGAAGTAGAACGCTAACTTTTGAAACCCGCCTACGTGATATGGCTATGGAGTTTGTTGAAACATCAAATTAATCATTTAGTAATATTTTATAATTTCTTCACTGTAAGCAGGTATGTTGTGCACTAATTACAATGTTTTTATTCGCGTTTTCATGACCAATTTAAGTCTTTCGTTGTATATGACTGGCTAAGAATGGTACGACACGCCAACCCTTGGACAGGGGTGTTACATGTTGGTATTAGAGCCATAGGTTTAAGTGAAGTAAGGGTTAACCTTTAGTGCTTGTTGTCACACCCCGAGCCGGCGGGAACGGATCGACTTTCCCGTCGGGCGGAAGGTTCCCGAGGCGCGATATCGTTTGATAATCGAAATGATCAGATTGTTTACATAGCACATGAGATATAAAATGAGAAATGCTAAAAATGACATCAATACAGAATTACAAAGTTAAATTACATCACAATGTTCATGATTTAACTAAGTAATTCTACCAAAAGAATCACTGTGGCTTCTATCTTGTAACTGTACAAGATATACAAAATATGATTCAATGTTTTGTCATATCAAAAGTATGCAACACAAAATGAAGCTAGGTCTTCTAAAAGTCCACTAGCTTAGTCTTTGCATATGAGTGACTACACCTGTTCGTCACCTGAGAAAACATGCATTTAAACAAAGTCAACACTAGGTTGGTGAGTTCATAAATATAGTAATCGAAAACCTTGATTTGTTCACATGCACAATCACAATGTATTTTATGTTACTTGTATGTTGTTTGTTTCACCCGTTCACCCAATGGCTTCTCAATAGTTATATTCACAAATGGTATATCATCCTAGTAGTTATGCTTATATAGGGCATATGTAAGGGAACCAAGCCCTAGCCAACATCCCACCACATAACTACTAGAACTCCACACTACTTGTAATACAACCATTGATATCCATCTCCATTCCACTTGTTCATCTCATTTGTTGATTACATGTTGTATCATGTATAGAATAATATAATAATAGAGTTTCAGTTATCCAACCGAAGTATTGATAACACTTATGTGTATTAAGGATATTAGATTTACTTAATCTGCTCCTTGTATTATTATATTGCTTATGGGGTTAACTGTTGATCACTTTTAAATATTAAAGTGTTAATTAACCACTTGTGATATGTTCTCAAATTGCAACGCATAGAGCCTAAAAGGAATCCATTGTGATCCTCACGTAATCAGATTACAATGCATCCGATTTACCTCTATCCCGTCGTGTGTTCTCATTGTTGTTAACAAAGTTAAATAAGAGCTTGTCTTATTACTTTATGTTAACTTATGTGTGAATAATGATGTTATCATGAAAGTACTTTATCATGATTATCATTCCAATTGTTCCATATGATCACCATGTTGCCATTAAGCCGTGGTAAGAACTAGTCTTACCATCCTTAATCCGCTCAGGTGGTGGATGATAGTTGTCCATGTAGTCACCATGTTGCCATTAAGCCGTGGTAAGAACTAGTCTTACCACCCTTAATCCGCTCAGGTGGTGGATGAGAGTTGTTCCATATAGTCACCATGTTGCCATTAAGCCGTGGTAAGAACTAGTCTTACCGCCCTTAATCCGCTAAGATGGTGGATGATAATTGTTTCATGTTATCTTGTATTATGTATTGAGTTGTAAACTAAGCGCTATAAGTACTTGTCTTATTACACTTAGTCAAATCTAGTGTTGAATAGTATTAAGAAGATGTATTATCTTCAAATCATTCATGTATTTTGTTGTTGTCATCATGTTTCCCCGTGATTATCCCAATGTTTGACCTTGTAAGAATAACTAGGTGTTGAAAGATCTACTCTTGCAACTATGTTATTCTATTGTGTTGATGAGTTATGAAATTATATTATCATATTCATCTTAGAATCCATGTCATGTCATGATCATACAAGCATGCATACAATGATAAACGATAATAAATTAAACAATATTATCTAAATCATAATATAATCAATATGTGAAACATTAGAGCTTTTAAATAATTAAAAGTAAAACATGTTTCTCATCCCCGAGAGTTTAAAATCATTTAAGATTAGAGAAAAGGGGGCATATGAACTCACCTTGTTGTCGAAGTGGTTGACTTAGCTTAAATAAGGAATACACGCGCTCTTGTTTGTACTTGTTGTTGTTTTCACTATCCTGTAGTGATTACATGTTATTGTATCTTATAAGTATAAGTTGTAAAGTTTTGTGCGCGTGTATGTGTTAGCCCTAAAGTTGGCTAACACTTGTGAGTCTCGGTAATGATTCGGCCCTTGTTTGTTGTTATCTTCCTCATAGAATTACGAAACATGTTCTTGATACTTCAAAGTTTTGCATTGATAAAAGTTTTGTAACTAAATCCAAATCATAAATATGACTTAGGTTTATAGTTTAAGATTTGCCTTGTTGTCTTGTTCACATTTTCATTGTGTAGCTATCCCATTTTCCTAGTCTTAATATGTTAGTTACATTGCTACGATATGAGCCGAACTGAATTGGGCCAAATGCGAACGGGTCTTAGTCCAATAGTTTTACATGGGCCGAATCCCATAATATGGCCTAGTGTATGTGTTATGGGCCACGTTAGGCCCATTGGCCGAATGGTGCGATGGACTACACAAGGAAGTAAAATTGGACTGGGTAGGGGTTGTTTAGGCTAATAGCTTGAACCAAATTAGTGACTGTGGGCCGCCCCGGATAGTCATGGGCCGGATGTGAACACTAGGCCGAAGCAGTGAATTTGGGCCGGTTTACTGTGGTTTCCTGGTTGGGCCACTAATTGGGCCTAGTTTTGTCATGAATTAACCGATCCAAGTGGGCCGAACTAATCAGCAATTCAGTGAACCTAATACTCAACACTCTAGGCTCGGCCATAATCCCATGTTAGGCGAACCTTTCTAGTTACCAGACCCTTGGTTCGTGGAGCACAGGTTCGCCAGAAAGAGAGTTCGGGTGGACCTAGGTTCGGTGGTTGATGAAAAGGCTCGGCTGATCCAACATAGGTTCGCCACATGCTAATGGGCAGCAGGTTCGTGGGTCTTGGTAGGTTCGTTTCTGGGAGGCTCGCAGGATAAGGTTCGCACCAATGGTGCAGGTTCGGCTCTGCATGGCTCGCATGGGAAGGGTTCGGCTCATAGGGTTCGGTTGCCAAGAGGTTTGTTTGCTTGAGGGAGGTTCGGCTACTAGCACAAGGTTCGTCCAAAGATCATGGAAGGTTCGGCAGCACACTAGGTTCGTGGTTCTTGGGCTCGTACACCCTTGGCTCGTGAAGAAAAAAGGTTCGGCCAACCTCCCATGGCAGATCACGAACCTGTGTACGCTCTCCATCATCAGCAGCTCAAACCTTCTGTTGGGTTGTTTCCATGATTTCGTGGTGTGAGGTTCAGCTACTATACTAGAATTGGGTGTGAATATATACAGGTTTTACACAAATTACTTGTGTGGGTCGAACATAGGTGTAGAAACCCTATTTTTTCGAATTTTCTCTTGATCATACCTCTGATTTGGCCGGTGAAAACTCCAGATCCTTTGTACTTCTAGGTAGAGGAGGTCGAGGGCTACGCGTGGACACCAAGAACACAAGATTTCGTTGAGAAATGACCAAATTATGAAGCTTTGAAGGTTGATAATGGTGGTAAATGGTGAAATCCGAAAATAGGGTTAGAGAGAGAGTGTAGGTGGTGGAAATGAGAGGGAAACCCTCATTTAGGGCTTTTATACTACGGGTGGTGTTCGGGTTCGTTTTGGTTGCTCGGTTCGCGTTTTCGTTGCGTTTCCGGAATTTAACGCGTATTTTAAGTGTTTTAAAATAAAAAGAATGGTTTTAATTATTATTGATGAGTTTCAAAATTGTAAAAACATTAAATATTCTATTTTATTAATTTAAAGTCGTTCTTGTCATTTTTCGTTTTCGTTTCATCAGAACGCGTCGCCTTCGCGCGTATTCGTTCGAATCGTCACCCGAACGAACACGACAATGGTTTTGCTTTCCGACTTTTGTTTTCTACTTTTCAGTCACTATTTCAGAACATTAAACTCACAGATATGTTTGTGTGAATCGTCACCCACACAAACACACTGTGAGTTTGCTATTCTGAAATAATACTGCAATATTGTTTTAAATTGTATTTCCTCGCTGTCGGACTCAACTAAACATCTTGTTATCACACTGTTTTCACACTGATTTGTCGGTCATCTGATTCCTATCATCTATGGATATCAGATCGCAACCGATTTGTTCTTGTTATTCACCTGAACACTGTTGTTTCTCTTGATTAGTTGTGTTAGCTGTGCTTAGGCTTTCACCTAAATACTAACAACTATGGTTTATAATGAGTGTTGTACTTAAGGCATTTAAGTTTACACATAAATACGTACAACTGTTTCTTGTATTTTGAATTATGTTAATACAAGCACTGTTCACAAACATGTATTTACACATAGTAAATAGTGAAAATACACATACTGTACGGACTTTCCGGACGATCTGGTACTGGATGTCACAGTCTCCCCTTGTTAAAGAAATTCCGTCCCAAAATTTAAGCATCAAAGTCGGGCTCTAATTCTCGAACAGGTGGGGATACTTTGTCTTCATGTTGTCCTCGCGCTCCCAGGTGAATTCTGGTCCACGCTTGGAGTTCCATCGAACCTTTACAATAGGGATATGGCTTCGTTTCAGTCTCTTGACTTCACGTTCCATAATCTCTACAGGTTCTTCAATGAAATGTAGTTGCTCGTCAACTTGTATCTCTTCCAATGGTATGATCAATGATTCATCAGCTAGACACCTCTTGAGATTTGATATGTGAAACACATCGTGTACTCCGCTGAGTTCATCAGGGAGTCTGAGTTTGTACGCCACAGGACCTATGCGTTGAGTAATCTCAAACGGTTAGACATACCTTGGTGCTAGCTTGCCTTTAGCCCCAAAACGAACTACGCCTTTCCATGGGGACACTTTCAACATAACTCGGTACTTGCCGGACGATCTGGTACTGGATGTCACACTTGTGACCACGAAAAGATTAGGATCTAACCTAGGATAGTTAGAAAGCATGATAGTTAATAGTTAGTGTCTGCGTGCAAGACAAAGATGATCACCAACTCTGGTGGTCATTGTGCCTTGGGCAGTATGTGGAGAACGCTCTTCTTATCCAAGGAATACTACTCTTATGCTAGTGATTGAGTAGTTTGAGGTCTTGGGACACCTTAGGGAGATCACTCATACTCCCCCAACACCTTATGAGGACGAGGACACAAGGTATTGCTGTTGAAAGTGTGCCAAGTGTGCCAACCCTAGTGTTTTCAGATGATCAAACTAAGGCGGGAGAACACCCGAGTGCTCAATAGGAGAGTACTCACATGAAAGAGAAGGAGTATGAGCTGAACAATCCTAATGATTCGGCACCGATGGAGTTCCTCATGAACACCATACCGCATAGAACAAGAAACCTAGATCCATCGTCTGGTTGCACACTCAGACAACATGAGGAACATGGCATTGCAGGCTCGAACATATGATCGGGTGAGCATTATGGACGATGCCATGACTCTCGAGCTTAGCGAGACGCTTTGGTAGAGTTTTGAGGAAGAACATAAGAGACGACATATGATGTATCAACCATCTCCATGTGTATATCAGTCAACACCACCAATCATGTATCAAGTGCCACCAATTTGCCCACAACTACCAGTTTGTCAGCCTATGCCTACCTTTGTTCCAGCACTTACCTATCCACAGTCACCAATGTATTAGTCACCTCCTCTCATTGGATACCCATCTCCATCTACTGGATATCCGACACCAGCTTACCCCATGTACCCATCTCTGCCAGCTATGCACCTCCCTATCCACATTATCAACAAGTGGTGTCGTATCAACATTACCAGTCATATCCGGAGCTGCATAGAGAATCATTTGAGGCTGGACCTTCGAGTCAACCACATGTACTTGATTCGTCTCGTTGATCAACCGGCACTCACTTAGATCATGGAGGAGAGGGTAGTTCCCGTCGTAGGGATGCTAGATTCTAGAGAGATGAAGATATAAGGAGGCGTTGATCAGGATGATCGGTAGCATGTTTGATTTCAGTATTGTGCTATTTGATTGTACTTCAATATTTTTGTATATTTTGGTACTAGAAACTTATGATGCCAGACTATGTTGTACTGCCTAACTAGATCTTGTACAGTTTATGTTGGGATCAAAAACCTGCTAGCCGTGAGAAGAATATTCAAGCAACTTGATTATTTATGCTAGACTCTTTGTTACTTTTAAGACAATCTCCCTCTTAAAGTTAGCAATGGTTTTTTCTTGAGAAAGAAGAAAAAGGTTTTCAAAGAAAATACACGGTTAAGACATATCATAGAATAAAAATTATCATCGTCATAAAAATAAGAGAATGTCAGGGATTAAATACCTGACAATAGTACAAAGGGTTATGTCACTATGAAAGTGACATCAAACGGAAATACAACATCTATATAAAGTAAATACAAGAACTAAAAAAAAGAGAAATACATAACATTGGAATTAGTACATTACAACAACGGAAACACAAATCTAGACTAAAGTCTTTCGAGGTTCTTCAGTCTTTGATCTTCCGAGGTTGTCTTTCGCTTGTTATGTTCATTACTTGATCCGCGTTTGCTTATTCACGGTTATTCAGAGAGAGAAAACTTTGATGTCATTCACAGAAAGAGCTTCCGATAGAGTTTCCGATATTATTCTAAAGGAGCTCTTCCAATGTTATTCAGAGAAATCTCTTCCGTTGATATCCTTCGGGGTTGGGAGATAGTTCTCTCCAAGATTTTCCTCCAGGGTTAGGATTTGTGGTTGTGCTCAGTTGCTTTTTCACATTCTTCCTTGGTTAGTAACTCAGAGGGAAGAATATAATGATCCAGGGTTATGGGTTTATCTCTGAGGCTAAGGGTCAAAGGTTGTTTTATTTAAAGGTTGGAGACAAAAGGCTAAGGCAAGAATAGTTTAGGGTTAGGAAATAATAAAATAGAAATGTTTGGGTTAATTCTTGGGGAGATGTGGTTATGGCTCATCAATCCTTATTTTTCAACAATCTCCCTCTAGACTGATGAAGCCAAAATCACTTATGCTTTGAGCAAGCTTATTTTGATATGACCTCTTAGGTGAAGTAGGAGCTCATGTGCCTTGTTGCTCAGCTCAAAATTTTCTAACCTTAGGTGTAGTAACTTCCTAAGGTCTGCTTCTGACAGATCCAGAATGGAGTATCAGATAGTAAAGGAGGTTCTAGTTTTGTTGTATCTCTCTATTGTTATTGAATTGGTTCTCTCCTCAAAGAACCATCTCATAGTTCTATACATGGAAATAGATATCTGAGGTAAAGGTTTGGTAGGAGGATTTGGCTTTTGCCTTATTTGAGGTTTGATTGGTTTGGAGGAGATTTGAAAGGTGGAAGAGGAAGAGTGACATAGAAAGGATTGTTTGCCTTTTTAAATAGTTCAAGGTGATCCTTATTGGCCTTTCTAAATTTGGAAAAATCATTATACAGAGTCATGTCATTCCATCTGAGGATGACATTTCTTGAGTTCCATTGGTTTTGGATCTGAATGTGCTTTACCCTTTTTCTCTTTTCAGCCTCTTTAATTAGCTTTTTAGTTGCCTTTATTATTAAGTATAGGGATTCAGCTTCCGTTCGGAGACTGCTAATATCCCAATTCACGATAGTTTCTATGTTATACTTACCTTCATTCAGTGTGGTGAATTTAAGTTTGGTTAGTCTTAAAGTATATTAATGAAGTTAAGGAATAAGAAGTAACTAAGTATGGATAATAAGTTACCTAAGTGATTATGTTTTGGTAGTATTGTTTTCTTTAGCCTAACTAGATTGCACTTCACCACTGAACCTGCTATACATCCCTTTCCATACCTTAGCCCTAGCCAATATTACAACCCTTAAAATACATCTTGATTTGTACCATACTTTGTGTTGAGTGGTGGATATTTGAATATTGTGCAAGCTTCTGATAATGATGTTTCATTAGTGGTTTGAGAGTTTCAGATATACCAACGCATCATTGCCAGTACATATACGAAACTGAGCGGATACGGATTTGAACCTACACTAAAGATTGGTAGAGTTGGTCAAGTATTTTGTGTTAAATATAGCATGTTAGTTGTTAAGATGTAAAGCTATTACACGTTGTTAGTCTTGGGAATTGGATATGACTTTGAACGTACACTAGAATTTGGTAAAAAGGCGCTTAAACATTTGCTCTGATTAGCCATTTTTTAGTGTGCAAAGGAATTTTCTTGGGACAAGCAAAACTCAAGTGTGGGGATGTGGTTGTTTTGGTATTTCTATGTGTTTTATATGTATAATTGCATAATTTTGTTAGTTAATTGTGTGGAATACATTTATTTGCATTATGGTTTATGATTTCATACATTTTGATGAAGTTTACATGATTTGGAATGCCAAGGATTGAAGGATTTGCAAGAATAGAGGTCTCGAAGTTCAACATGGAAGAAAACAAAGTTTTTCCCAAAGCGACGTATCATTCTACAATATTGGTGTTGTATGAGAGAGCTGAACTAGCGTACCAATATTGAATGGCGTATGACACGCGAGCTGGGGAAGAATTCTAGGGTTTTGTCGTTTTTCCCACCTATTTAATCCCCAAAATCTAGGGTTTTGAATTATTAAGCTTTGGGGAAGAATTTTCATGATCAGAAGGGAGTTCATGGCCTTAGGAAATATCCAATTAACCATTATGATCACATAAGAGATTCTCAAATCAACATCAGCTCAGTTTAGAATGGAGATTCAAGGCTAAATCACCTGTGATAATAACCTAGTAAACGGTTAATGTAGGGTTTATTTGCTTGTGTTTTGCTTGTCATTAGATTCGAACGTCGATAAATCTTTGGATTCATTTATATTTTATGTTTAATTTTGTAGTTTGATTGAATGATTTGTGTTAATTATATCAATTGCATTGTTGAAGAGGGAATGTTGATTGACTTATTAACATTAATTGGTAATTGCAATTAAGAATTTAGGTTTCGCTATTAGTTGGTTTAAATCAATTAATTTACAAAATCAGAAATCAGAATTTCAATTATCCATCAATATGATTCCTAACAAGTTATGTGTATCAGTGTATGTGATTCTTAACAAATTAGTATTTGCAATTTGTGAGGGCCGTTCTGGCTATATAAGAAATCCGTGATTAATAATAAGATAAATAACTTATTTCATTTTGGAACCTTCATAGATTTATCGAATCGGTTACTATTTCGGGTCAAAATCTAAGTTCCTTGGTTTGTCACTTAACCATAACACGTGTGTGATTTGTTTCTAAAATCGAGTTACAACTTATAAGTCATGTAGTTTTCAACTGATGTTACATAATCAAGTTCACTTTTGCATTGTTTTGCAATACAAATCAAAGTTATCAATTTTAAGTTTACATTTTTTATTTTAGGTGATTTAGGTAACGATTCAATTGACATTAATACTAACCACATAAAATTTTCGTGGTTTGACACCCTACTTACTCTACTAGGAGCCAAGTTAAAAGCTTGGTACTCCTCTTGAAGATAAAACAAATGTAAACAAGTAGCACAATTCACTGCTAAAGAAGTTTCTACCAATCAAGCATCTATTAAGCAATATTTTCAAAGTTTCTTGTAATCACATTGGTTGTCTTCGTGGATCTAAACCTAAACACTGAGTATAAGTTGGACGCTAAAACCCTATTCTTGAAAATTTTTAGAATCCTATAATTGATCCCTTAAATGCAATTGCTTTTAATATTTAAACTACATATAGAAAATTATTTGTTTAAGTTATTTGTGATATGTTACACAACTCATTATTGTTAGGTAGCATGCTAGTTTAAGAATAGTTTTGGTTTTCTATTCTTTATTAAAGCCAATTGAAATCAGTCTTATGGGAAGAACTCAACAAGAGAAGGAGAAGTAAAGAAGGGCCATAAGTGAAAAGAGCAATCAAGGTAGTTTGTTGTTCTTAATAAGTAGAGTCGACATCGAAAATTAAAAAATTTCGGCCCTGTGGCAAAAAAAACTAGATCCTCTTAATTCTAATAAACATTGATGTTTTGTACTTTTCATATAATTTTTTTATAAATAATATATAAAAAAGAAACAAATTTAAAATTTCAGACACCCTAAAAAATCGGGCCTAGGGCGGTTGGCTACTTCGCCCCTCCCTTGTACTGCTTTTTTTGGAAGGCGGGATACTTATGTGTGACCACAGATCCACTATTTCTAGCTCCTGCTAATAAGCAAATATGATCAGCACGAAAGTCATGTTAAAAAACTTTCGAATCCGTGTAAAAGAAAGTAAGGAAGAAAGTAAAACAGCGAAAGCTAGAAAGAAAATAGGAATATGAAAGTTAGAAAGAAATAAGCACGTGAAAGAAAGAAAGAAAGAATGAGTGTTAATTGAAAGAAAGAAAACATAACATACAATGAAGATAAAAAGGAAGAAAGGATGTTGGTATATGTTCAAGAGCAAGGAAACGTGCCTCTTAAATGTCCAAAATTGACTAAATTAAATAACACCATATATATGGGCAATTTTGATAGAAACAACCTTCAAGGCATGTAGACTTTGAAAATTAGTTCAACAAAAGAAACACGTGAAAAGAAATCTCATACAAAAAAGGAATCATCTTCCTAACATTATCGGTAGATGTTTGTGGTGCAAGTTGCACAAAAAGTAATGAAAAAAAGGTATGAGAATTGATTAAAGTTTGATTCTTAGTAGTAGATTAGTTCAGAATCACTGTAGAGGTGACAATTTGTACCCATGTCAAAGGAAATAGGTTGGTTTGGGTAAACAATTATAGTATAATGTGTTGAAATGGGTAATATCATTATATTGAATGGGTTGAGATGTGTAACACTTAAACACAATGTGGGTCAAGATGGGTAATTAAAAAAATATGTAAATGCAATGGTTTATAACATTTAATAATGACTAATAACATATTTAATGAGAAAATCACTAAAACTTATCCAAATGGACTATTTGTTTACTTATAACACATTTTAAGTTAAACTAAATTGATGTTTTTTAAAAATAATCCATTTAGACTCGAACTGATTTTGCTTAAAACTCGTTCTAACCCGCACTCATCCTGACCCGAACCCGTTATGACCCGTTACCCAACCTGACCCAACCCGCCCGTTTTGCCAGGCCTAAGAAGGAGGCTTACAATCTTGAAGGGTGAATTACATACTTTAAGATTGAGAACAAATCCTTTAGCAAATTTTCACACAAGTTGGCCATCTTTAGAGTTCTGAATCCTTTGCACTACACTTTTAGATAAAAACAATTGTAAGGAAGATGGAGAGCTCGGTTCTAAAGATGGTTATACCAACTATGACGCGTGTAGATAAATGTTCAAAGATAATAAAATGTTATTCGAAGAAGCAGTGGGAAGGATAATAACTTTCATAGATAGCCTCATACGTCAAGATGAATCAAATGATTGTAATCAAGGAAAGCTCATAATAGCAAGTTCAAATAATCATCATGAACATTGGCATCTTTGGAAGAGCGCGTGGAGATCAAAGTCATGGTGAAGGTCGAGGAAAGGGTCTTTTAGAGGAGGAAAATGACATGGATGAAGTACAAAACAGAGAAATGATTTCTAATGATTCAATTGCTTTAAATTTGATCACTTTGCAGTTTGCACACAAGTGCACCATAGAAAGATAGGGAAAAAAATGAGACAACAAGAGGCTCATCTCGTCTGGGATAGAGTAATATTTAGTTTAAAGGGGAATATTGATAATTGAACTAAATATAAGATAAGAATTAATATTAATATATATATATTAAAATGTAAGTGATATTGAATAGTAATTATATATATATTTTATTATGTGTGGGTACCACGCCTTATTATATATCACGTATATATTAAATATCATATATATATATATATATATATATATATATATATATATATATATATATATAGGGAAGGGTATAAAAAATAACCCTCATCTTTTGCTACAACTACATAACCCATTTCAACCAATCATAAATTTACACATAAGCTTTTCATTAAAATATTAAAAAGGGCATCCTAGTCATTTTACCTTTATAAGTTTTTCCCCTCATCTTTTTTAAACATTAATAACTTTTTTATAATATATTATTTTTTAAAAAAATTGCACCATTATATTCGTCTCATTTTTCTCTTTAATTCCGTTATAGTCTCGACTAATTTTTTTTACTTTTTTTAGATGCCCTATATTTACATCATTGTAACGAGCTTAAATATAACAAATTTAATTGAAACTTTTTAAAAATGATAAATTACAGTGATGTAATTTACATTGACGTAATTTATCGTGATGTAATTTACATTGACGTAAAATTTGGTTTCGGTTTTTTCGGTTAATTTGGTTCCGGTTCGGTTTTTTCGGTTAATTCGGTTTCGGTTCGGGTTTTTTTTTGGCTTTTTGCTCATCCCTAATTTGTAACGAGCCTAAATACAACAAATTAGTTTGAATTGTTTTCGAACAATGATAAATTACATCACTATAATTATCATTGTTAGAGAAAAAAAATCAAAATAATGTGTTATATTACATCACTGTAATTTATCATTGTAATTATCATTGTTAGAGAAAAAGTAAAATAATGTGTTATATTAATAACATCACTGTAATTTATCATTGTTAGAAAAAAATTTAAAATAATGTGTTATATTTATGCTCGTTATATCGATGTTAATAATGGGCAATGGGAAAAAAAATTAAAAAAAAACTAGTCAACATTATAACGGGAATTAAATAGAAAATTACATCACTGTAAATAATGTGTTACGTCACTGTTAATTATGTCATTGTAAATTACTTCATTTTGTGTTACATTACTTCATTTTGTGTTACATTACTGTAATTTACCATTGTTAGAAAAAATTTCTAATTAATTTGCTATCGTTAAGCTCGTTACAATGATGTAAATACATGACATAAAAAAATAAAAAAAAAAACTAGTCGAGACTATAACGAAATTAAAGAGAAAAATGAGACGAATATAATGGTGCAATTTTTTTGAAAAAATAATATAGTATAAAAAAGTTATGAATGTTTAAAAAAAAAGGGTAAACTTTATATAAATAACAAATGTCCTAAATACCCTTCATACTAAAGACAAAGGAATTGACACGTGGCACGATCATATACATTTACCTTTTTCAAGTAACCATTGGATGATGGTTAATGGGTTGTAACAAAAGATGAGGGTTATCAAAAATTCCATGCCCTATATATATATATATATATATATATATATATATATATAAGTAAAAAGAGATTAGAGTATTAAATTTGAGGATATTTTCTTAAAAATATTTGAGAGAGATTTGCATAAAGATTTTGGTTTTTGTTGTTTTAGGGTTTATGATTTAGTTCATGATAAGATATTTGATTTTGTTATATAACTTATGCTTATATAAATGATGTACAATACCCATTTTCATAAATGTACTGTGATAACCCGCCGTAACGCGTGGGAGGATAAGTTTAAAGGGTAATAT
This sequence comes from Mikania micrantha, assembly GCA_009363875.1. Lineage (NCBI taxonomy): Eukaryota > Viridiplantae > Streptophyta > Magnoliopsida > Asterales > Asteraceae > Mikania > Mikania micrantha. The sequence continues at coordinate 35,601,265 of CM018686.1, read as the reverse complement.
TGATAATTGAACTAAATATAAGATAAGAATTATTATTATTACACATAATACATATTGATACCTTATGTCACAACTTAACAATGTTAATACCTTATGTCACAACTTAACAATGTTAAGTATTTATTTAGTTATGATAGTTACACTTAACCATCTTTAGTTTTTTTTAGCAATTTTGGCAGTTAAATAACTATCTTATGTTGTTTGGATTAGAGGCCTGTAAACAGGCCACTTGATTCGATGTAACATATATCTATATCCATATCCAACATGTATAATCAAAATTCTCAAAAATCAAAGTCCAGTTCGTGTGTGTCGCTTTGAATAACAAGCGTTTTAATCTCGAAGAAGAGCCGGCTTGCGCTTGCTTGTCTAGTCCTCACCCTTGTCTTCAAGTTACAACCACAAGCTTGTCTCACTCCACTTTTGGCTATTGTCTTCTTTAATACAACCTTGTTTCTTAAACCCGAATCATAAATTCCAATATCAATGTATTTGAGCACATAATCGTATCTATAAATTATTGTTTATTATAACAATATCTTAAACCCGAACCATAAAAATCTGTCAAGAAAGCTCAACCCAGAAATTACAATCCAAACCATCTCCAAGAAAGTCAAGCTTTTAGGAAGTTTAGACAGATTATTAAAGGAAAATATACATCAACATTTACTTCCATTTCTTGAACCCTCCGGAGAACTTGCCCTTACCTTTGCCATGTTTTCCAAACTTTCCATGCTTACCACCCTTGAACTTGCCACCACCGTGCTTGCCATGCTTACCACCCTTGAACTTGCCACCACTGTGCGTACCGCCCATGTGATGTCCCATGGTCGGAATCATGTTATGGGCTCCATGTGTTACATTATGGCCTCCATGCCCATGAGACGATGATAGCTGATGAGCTCCATATGCGGCTGCAGCTAATGCTGCACCTCCGGCTAGCATGGCACCCGTATGTCCATGTCCTGATGAAACATATGAAAATGATTATGATTATTATGATGATGATGAGCAAGTCGAAAACATCATAGTAAAATATAAAAAAGCATGAATCTTTCACCATTAAAAGCAAAACAAATACTTTAATTATAGGCCAAAGCTTTCCAAAAAAAAAAGTTTGCTTTGCATAATCTTTTTCAAAAGGTTAATAAATTTCTAATCTATGGTTGCTTTTCAACGAAGGACTAAAGTTGTCTCACTGATTTGTATTTAGTCAAAGGAATAATTGTTTTAAATAACTGTCTCAAGTATTTCCTTCAAAATAAACAGCAGGATAAGTTATCTTTCCAGACTCAGATAGTCACGAACAGAACTGTGTCTTTGATTGTCCGGTGAGAAATGATTTAAAGTGGAAAAAAATTAATCCAACTATAACGATTTGTTTTCTATCTATATTCTTGAGTGTACCTTCAATAATAAACTTCAATAAATTTTAAGCTTCAAGACATGCATTTATTCTAAAAACAGAAAATCATCCAAAATCCTGTTGAGCTTTCATGATAATGATTAACAAGTGATTTGGCTTGGTGACTTAATATCAAACCTGATAAAAATGGAAGTATGATGCTGAGGAGACTATGAGAGCAACTTAGTACTTACCTCCTGAACCATGTGGAGCGGTTTGACTAGGATAGGCAGCAGGAGGATACCCTTGTGGAGGATACCCTTGTTGTGGAGGGTATCCCTGCGGAGGATACCCTTGTTGTGGAGGATATCCCTGCGGGGGATACCCTTGTTGTGGAGGGTATCCTCCACCATGAGGCTGATGGCTTGAATGAGAGAAAAGTCCTTTGTCCTCAGTGTCATGCTTATCTCCTCCACCCATGTTGTTTTGTTGATTTAGTATTACCTGCAACCACAATTGAAGAGGAAAGTGAAGTCTTAAAAATGTAACACCACTGAAAAAACACTATGTGGTTGGTTTCTAAGAGCACGTATTGGTATTACATCACATAGTTATAATGAATGTTCTAAGCTAAATGCTATACGACAACAGCATATAACGATCATGAATTACTATGATTGTTTCTTGATATACACTATTGGGATCAGGCATCTTCAAAAAAACTATAGTCAACAGACTGTAAAAAACACTGTGCGGTTGATTTTTAAGAGCATGTATTGGTATTACATCACATAGTTATAATGAATGTTCTAAGCTATAAGCTATACGACAGCAGCATATAACGATCATGAATTACTATGATTGTTTCTTGAAATACACTATTGGGATCAGACATCTTCAAAAAAACTATAGTCAACCGACTGAAAAAACACTGTGCGGTTGGTTTTTAAGAGCATGTATTGGTATTACATCACATAGTTATAACGAATGTTCTAAGCTAAAATATAACGACTGAAAAAACACTGTGTGGTTGGTTTTTAAGAGCATGTATTGGTATTACATCACATAGTATAACGAATGTTCTAAGCTAAAATATAACGACTGAAAAAACACTGTGTGGTTGGTTTTTAAGAGCATGTATTGGTATTACATCACATAGTATAACGAATGTTCTAAGCTAAAATATAACGACTGAAAAAACACTGTGTGGTTGGTTTTTAAGAGCATGTATTGGTATTACATCACATAGTTATAACGAATGTTCTAAGCTAAAATATAACGATCATGAATTACTATGATTGTTTCTTGATCTACACTATTGGGATCAGACATCTTCAAAAAAACTATAGTCAACCGTCTCAAATCCAAATATCATAGATCTTAACTAAATTGAACTTCATGAAATTAAAACATTGAAGTTAGAGTATCAAAACCAGAAGTTAGCCCTAGGATTGTTTAACAACCAGTTATCTAAAATCAGAACTTGATCCTAATTACTTTAATCCTCTATAATAGAGTTAATCACAGCTATTTATCCACTTTTCCTAAAACAAAAGCTTGATTCATAACGACAAATACTAGTTTCAGATTCAAAATAAAAACACAATCGGGCATTTCAGATGCAAAATTGGGGTTCTAAGGCATTTTTCCAAAATCACGCAACTGTGTACTCATCACAATTCACAACGACACAACATAACAAACAGTTATAATCACAGGGTATCATGATCTGCATTTTAGAATATGCAATGATCTACAGAAAGAAAGCGCTACAAAATCACGTGATCCGAGGATTGTAATACACATGTTATAACACATCCGATCATCAATTTACACAGATGCTTACAGTAAACTAAAGTATGAATTGCAGAAAACATTGAAAGAGACAGATGAAGATCTGTGTGAGGAAATGCCTACCGGATGATCTGGTTGCAGGATTTGAAGTTAAAATTGGATAACCGCAGCCCTATTTGAGAGACGATGATTGAAATGTCTAAATATAGAGTTAGATAGACGTGAAGTGGACACGTCGTGTAGTAACGCGTTTGCTTGCTGCATACGCCCACACGTTCTTTCCGCTGACTTTTGCTTTTTATCTGAATGAATAATTGAATTATATTGATGTCTCTATAAAGGAGATAAATATATACAAAACAAAGTTACAAATAATACATCTTAAGAAACCCACAAGTATACATAAACACACCTTTATGCAATAAATGCTGAATATTGTTAATATCCCCCTTAAGCGAGATGGAGGTGACCCTAGCCACAGCATAGATCGCAAGGCTTCAAACTTAGGACGAGGGATACTTTTGGTAAAATATCTGACACCTGAAGCTCGGTTGGAATAAACTTAGTTTGTAACTTCCCAGTAGAGACAAGCTCACGAACAAAGTGACAGTCAAGTTCATTATATTTCATTTGTTTGTGAGAAATAGGATTCTGAGTTAAAAATAAGGCACTACGATTATCACACAAAATGGTTGGGCATGTTGGCGACAAAGCAGAGAGTTCTTGAAGAAGGTTAGAAATCCAAACCATTTCAGCAGCAGTATTGGCTAAAGCTCGATATTTGGATTCACAGCTCGAACGAGACACGGTAGGTTTTTTTTTTTTTTTTTTTTGCACACCAAGAAACAAGATTACCCCCCAAATTAATAGAAAACCCGTGTGTGGAGCGACAAGTCTTAAGACACCTTGCCCAATCAGCATCAAAATACCCAAGAAGAAGATCGAGTGAAGTTGAGACCAAGTGTCAAAGTTCCTTTGATATATCTCAGAATACGTTTAACTTGTTGAAAGTGGTCAACTGTACGAGCATGTAAGAATTGACTTACTTGATTCACAGCAAATGCAATGTCAGGTCGAGTAATGGTAAGGTATTGTAACGCATAAACAATCAACCGGTAATGAGTAGGATCAGAATACGGTTCTCCTGTTGATGAAAATGACGCATTTGAAGCAAGTGGAGTAGGTGTCGGTTTCGCCTGTAACATGTTAGCCTTTTCCAAAATTTCCTTAGCATACTTTGTTTGAGTGAGAAACAAACCATTCGGTACATAATTTACCTGTAACCCAAGAAAATAATTAAAATCTCCAAAGTTCTTTGTAGCAAACTCACTGTTTAAACTTTTGATAAATGACATAACAATAGTGTCTTGATTACCGGTTAATATCAAGTTGTCCACATATACCAAAATATACATAATGCATGTATCCTTCTCAAAAATAAATAGGGAAGGATCAGCCCGGCTACAGAAAAATCCATTGGTGGTTAAAAAATTACTTAGTCTAAAAAACAAAGCCTTGGGAGCTTGTTTGAGGCCGTATAAAGCTTTGTTCAACCTGCAGACATGATTTGGAAATTTATTGTCAACAAACCCAGGATGTTGTTTCATGAAGATTGTTTCATTAAGGTGAAGGATTGCATTGTTAACATCAAGTTGGTGTAACTTCCAATTATTAATAACGGCTAGAGAGAGAATAATGCGAACGGTAGAGGCTTTAACAAAGGGGCTAAAGGTGTGAAAATAGTCAATACCAGGAGTTTGACTATGTAACATTTAGGAAATTTGTAACAAACCATTTTATTTATTAAATAATATATGACGTCATTTGAAATATTCATTTATGATTTTTTTATATATCAATAAGTAAACAAATTTGAACGTCTTTAAATATAAATATATATGAGAAAAACTACTTTAAACATAATTTAATATACAATTATATATGATTAATTATAAACAAGTCAAAGAAATAACATCAAAACTCACTTTTAAATTTTAAACTATTGTTTATAATGATAAGTTTTTATAAAAAAAAAAGAAATTTAAATTAGAAATTAATTGTAAATAAATAACTTAAAAAAAAATTTTTTTTTTTAAAAAAAAACACATTTTTATAAAATAAATAAAACATTTATAAACTTTCAATACATCAAATATATTAGTTTTTTTTTTATAAACTTTAAATAAATTATAAAAATTAAAAAGGAGTAATACAAGTTGAAGGTGAAAGCTGCCAACTTTGAAACTGAACTTGACAAAGAAACCTGGAGGGACCATAATTGCCAAAGTCCCAAAGATGCTCTCCCTTTTACCCGTTCAAACTCCCAAACCCGTCATCGACCCATCCTCGACCCGATCACAAACCGTTTCATCATCCAGCGCATTCCAGCGAGTTTCTAGTCAATCAATCACTATATTAGACTAAGATTTATGCGCGTAATTGTTCTAAATCAGTAGTAAAGGATATTAAAGACCATTAAACACAAAATGATCTTCCAAAAATACGAGATACGATACGGAATTCAAATCCTAATCAAATGAGTATAAAAAACTCAATTAAATCGATCAACACCATCCTTTGAACATTGCGAAACCTTCTGTAAACACAAACAGAAACACACGACTCAAAACAATCGCGAATCAGGACCCTGAAGCTTCGGTTTCGTTCGTTTCTGTTCTACAACCAAAACCTACTCAAACGCAATCCAAGGTAGGTGTTTCTTACATCCTTCTAATCGTTTTTACATCTAGAACATTAACCCCAAGATTGCTGAAGCTATCAGACCTTTAATCGAACGAAAATAGATCGAGAAAGGATTAGGGTTTCGTTCGTTTAAGGTTCAGATTTGGGGATTCATATGCGTGTTATGTTAAATACAATTCGGAACCGATTCTTTCGCAGACTTCGGTCTAGACTAACCGGTTAAACACATTCGGGTTGGGGGCGGAGGTCACGGTTTCGAACCCTTCAGCCGGGTTAAAAACCGGTTTTTGCCCATTTTTCTTATGTTAAGCTTATTTTAAATATTTTAATTATTCAGAAAATATTTTTATAAATAAAATATTAATCTGAAATAAAAAAAAATGTTATATACTTAAATTTTAATTATAACTTTTGCTATAAATTTTATTTATTTATCTATTTTTACTTATTTAAATAAATTAATAGGTATTTACTTATTTTAATTATTTACATAAACAAATAAGTTTATAAACTTATAACGTCTTAGACTTTTAATTATTAATTTATTTATTCATTTATTTAGTTATTTAGTTATTAAATTGTTACTTATTTATATGTTCTAGATTTATGTATTTAATTATTTATTTACAACTATTTATCCTACTTATTTAGTTATTTATTTATTTAATTATTTATTTACAACTCGTTATCTCATTTACTTAAATTATTTATTTATTTCTTTATTTATTTATCTACAACTATTTACTTCATTTATTTAGTTATTTATTTATTTATTTACAACTCTTTATCTCATTTATTTATTCATTATTTATTTATAATAAATGTTATAAGTATAATACTTAAATATGTTTATACAAGAATGATCAAAATAAATTGTTTTAAATCAATATTTAAATTTTTAAACAAATATTTTAAAGTCAACATTTGTAATTTATATATTTTATTATTTTTATTTAAATCATAATAAACCTAATTGTGTTTATTCAAGATAAATCGAACCCGTTGATCCTTTTAGAACTTAGATCCATAGAATGACATAGTTTTGTTAAACATATGACTATTGAACTATTTAGGTGAACATTGAATTTGTGTTGGACATATTTGAACTATATTTGACAAGACATTGCAAAGGCTAGCTCACACACTAAGGTGAGTCTTCATAGCCCCTCTTTTACCATTTTGTTTTAGGGGTGAAACATGCAACTTACTTATTACATTTACATGTGAACTTAGCTAATGGCCTTATAGTTAGTGAACTTTAGCTAAGGATAGGCATTGATCACATTCATTTTTAGTGACTATGATAGATCTATTGGACCGACCATCCCACCGTTGTTTGATTTACCCTTCGGGGGAGGCCCGCGGTGATAGTTTACTATTTGAGCATTTTAGTAATGCTAATCATAGGTCAATCATCATTTGTTATCATTTGTTGATCTGCTTTACTTGCTAGCTCATTTTGACTATGATCATTATGCTTAGAGTTCACATATATCATTATCTACATCATTTTTATTAAACCTTTTGGGTTTGAGTGTCAAAACCTATGAAACTCACCAACTCTTTGAGTTGACACTTGATTTTAACATGTTTCAGGTGGAAATGGAAACTAGCATTATTGAGCTTGGATTTAGCTTTAATTATTTATTTTATGTCTTTGAATTTTGAATGTGAATTTGAAACGTTGTAATAGCTAGGGTTGAATTTATTTATTTGACCTTGTAATGAATGATGGATTTAATTTTATTGAATGATTAGTTATTATTATCTTTATACCCTAAGCTATGAACAATCTACACTTTGTGTCACCCCGATGTTTCCGCCATCGGTCGGGGTGTTACAGACTAAAACCTTGAGCAACTAAACGGGCTTTGAAATGATCAACAGATCCATCCGCAAGAAATTTTGTGCGATATAGCCATTTAGAACCAACAACCGGTTGATTCAATGGTCGAGGAACTAGAGTCCAAGTGTTATTTTTATGTAATGCATTTAATTCACATTGCATAGCATGGACCCATTTATCATCTTTTAACGCCATCTTGTACCCTTTAGGATCTTGAGAAGCAAATAGAGCACAATGAAGTGGACTGTTAATGAGTTGAGATAGGTCAGCAAAGTGCTTGGGTTTGAAAATTCCGGCTTTTGCGCGAGTAACCATGGGATGAGAAGGTGCATGAATAGATATTGAAGATGGGAAAATTGCGACAGAAGGGGGCGCTTGTTCCAAAGAAGAAGGAATGGGGGTCATGGGCTAGGGGTAGTTGTTGGAACAGAGGGAATAAATAGGGGGGGATCAAGGCAAAGTGGACACGGGGGAGTTGGAACAGTAGGTGATTTAGAAAATAATGGAGCTTGGGATTGAACAACAGGTGTGGAATATTTTGAGAAGGCTATGTCAAAAAAAGTGGTAAGTTCAAGATTGATAATTGAATTTTCTTTTGAGTTATGAGCTAGAGGAAAATTATCCTCTATCAAATTTAGCATGACAAGTAAGAAATACTCGATACGTGAGGGGTCAAAACAACGATAACTGTGACATCCAGTACCAGATCGTCCGGCAAATCTGTACGATCTGTGTACTTTCACTATTTACTGTGTGTAAATACATTATATGAATAGTGTTTGGGATAACAGAATTCAAAATACAAGAAACAGTTGTACGTATTTATGTGAAAACTTAAATACCGTAAGTACAACAACTCACGGTAAACAATAGTTGTAAGTATTTAGGTGAAAACCTAGGTACAATTAATACAACGAATCAAGAGAAACAACAGTGCCCAAGTACACAACAAGAACATGTCGGTTGCGATCTAATATCCATAGATGACAGGAATCAGATGGCCGATAAATCAGTACGAAAACCATGTGAAAACAGGATGTTTAGTTGAGTCTGTCAGTGAGGAAACATAATTCAAAACATAATTGCAGTGTTATTTCAGAATAATGAACTGATAGTGTGTTTGTGTGGGTGACGATTCACACAAACATATCTGCGAGTTTAACGTTCTGAAATGATGACTGAAAAGTAGAAAACAAGAATCAGAAAGCAAAACCATCGTCGTGTTCGTTCAGGTGACGATTCAAACAAGTACGCGCGAAGGTGACGCGTTCTGATAAAATGAAAACGGAAAACGAAACGAACGATAATAATTTAAGAAAATGTAATATTTTTACATTTTTCAATTTTGAAACTCATCAAAAAGTAATCAAAGAAACTCTTTTATTTAAAATACTTAAAATGCGCGTAAAATATCCGGAAACGCAACGGAGACGAAAACCGAGCAACCGAAACGAACCTGAATACCCTCGGGGTATTTAAAGCCTGAATGAGGCCTTTCACCTCATTTCTCTCATTTCTCTCTCTCTCTAAACACCTACTCCCGAACCTTCTTCCTCTCTCTAGAAAACAACTTTCAAATCATCATAACTCACTTGTTTCTTGAAGAAATCGGACGTTCTTGGTGTCCAAACGAAGCTCTCGACATCCTCTACAAGAAAGTACAACGGATCTAAGCATTTTTCCAGCCAAACTCGAGGTATAGATGCTTGAAAAATCTGAAAAATAGGGTTTTCATACCCTTAGTCTGACCTAACCACTTCAACCGGTCCTAGAACCACCTACACGACCTCTACACCTTCCGGAATCATTTATTTCATAACACCATGGTGTAGACAGCCCTAGAACAAGTGGTGCGCGATGGGGATGATGATGTTGGAAGTGCAGGTTCGTAGGGAAGCGGGGTGAGACGAACCTCGGCTAAAGGGGACAATGGGAAACGAACCTTTTTGGGATTGAGTTCCAAGGTGGCCGAACCCATCCATGCGAACCTGTGTCTTCACCGAACCTCTCCATCACCGAACCCTGCTGCCGCCGAACCTTCTGCAGTGGGCACCATCCTAAACCGAACCTGCATGCATGAACCCTAACTATGAACCTTACTGAACCGAACCTCCATGCTCTCTGCCGAACCTATCACCACCACCGAACCTGTGAGTTCACGAACCTTCATGGCAACTACTTGACTGAACCTATGTGCTGCAAACCTTCAGGCTAGGCGAACCTGCCATGGATACGAACCTTGCAAATCAGAGCCATTCCAACGAACCCAAGGTCCTGGCCAAACCTTCACTGGAACGAACCATAGGGTTCGCCGGACTCATGGTAGGCCGAACTTTCAGTTTAATTAATCCGGAGGTTCGCTGGACTCAGACGCATGACAATCGATTAGCCACCCTCAACATAGCCGGCCAAGCCACTTGTTCGACCACCCTCATTCATTTGTGCCTGTATTATTTGATCTAAATAACATGAATCCGGCCCATGTGATTTTTGGCCCAAGAACAAACGATCGGTCCGCAGCCTGAAGCATCACATTCAGTTACAAGTTGTGGAAAATTGGGAAGTGATAGAACAGAGCCTATGACCAGCGCTTGTTTGAGGTGATCAAATGCTACTTGTGCCTCTGAACTCCAACAAAAAGCATCTTTTTTTTTTTTGTTAAATCAGTTAAAGGACGAGCAATACTACCCTAATTTTTAATAAATTTTCGATAGTACCCGGTGAATCCCAAAAACCCCTGTAACCCTTTGAGGTGCTTAGGAACTGGCCAGACTTGGACCGCTTCTACTTTCTTTTTATCCATAGAAACTTCAAACCCATCAATGACATGCCCCAAATGAGTATGACAACTGGCACCAGATTGGTCCCCTTAGCAATCACATGTCTGATAGAATAAGGAGTGAGGGGAACCTTGGACGTCAAGCTGTTGTTAAGGATGTTATAGCAAACAACCAGTGGAATTGGCCTGCGGGATGGGAAACTCGATTTCCTGATCTTGTTTCTGAACCCCCCCCCCCCTTCTGGAGGCGGGCAGGATGGACCATGTGGTGTGGAGGGATATGGATGGCCAGGAGATGGAATTCTCAATTGCAAATGTTTGGCTTCAAATCAGGGAAAGGGGCCAGGGGTGCCATGGGCGGCAATGGTTTGGTTCACTTAGAACATTCCTAGGCATACCTTTATTCTGTGGTTAGCTCTTAAAGGTAAGCTGAAAACTCAAGACAGAATAGGTCTATGGGATAGAGGCCTTGTGTTAGAATGTGTCTTTTGTAGGAACGGGCCAGACAGTCATGAGCATCTTTTCTTTCAGTGTCCTTTCTCTAATCAGATATGGATGTTCTTATGTGGGGTATCTAAGTGGGATATGAGCACTAGTAACCTTACTACCTTATGTAACAACAATCCTTGCCCAAACACCTCTAATTCCATATGGAGTGTAGTGAACCGTCTGACTCTGGGTGCGGGGATCTACTTCATTTGGCAAGAGCAAAACATTCGTATACATGAACACAAACTGTTATATGTCCTTATAACTATTATACAACAAACATGTCCTTATAACTATTATACAACAAACTGTTTGCCTCTGGCTCCTTGGCTTGTCTATAAGGAAATCTAAAGCTGCTCTCCAAGTTGCTTCTATTTGGAACCTTCAGGGAATAAAGTGGAAAGATAATGAGCATGTTAATGACATGGATAAGGGAGGGGCTGATGATCTTTGTTATGGGACCTAAATTCTGTTGGGCAGATTGGGGGTTAGTTCACTATGTTAGCACATGGTTATTTGAGGTGAGAAGGTGGAGAGATATTAAAACATCTACGAAAACCCTTTTTTCTTGTGTCATCTATTTTCTTATGACCTATGGCCTATTTTCTTTGTTGAGTGATAGATTAATTGGGGGGCACAGGCTGGGGTATAATGTCAATAATGGCAAGCTTTGGGGAGGGTGGGATAAGGTTTGGTACACTCACTGCACTCCTGGCACCAATATTTATTTGCTGAGGGCTGAGAGTAGATAGGGTGAGGTAGGAACTAACTATCTTATTTTGGGAAAAATGGGATTGGGTTGGGATACCTCCTACTGTAGGTTTGTCAGCTGCTGGTTGGGCCATGGGCGTGCCAAGGGGTTTAAAAGCCGGACCCGAGGTGCTGACCTTGGCTGCTATCTTAGACTTGGGATGAGGAGTACTGGGGGCTGGGGTTCTTTCAGATACAAGGATGCTACTTTTAAGTGGGGCCTTAGTCAACTAATTGATGGGATTGCCTGCCCAAACAGGGTTCAGATATGGTTTGGGAATTGCAGTGTTCACAGCTTACGTTGCACCTCTAGCCATCTTCTTAATTGGCTGCCTTTACATTGTAGTGTGCACTCTCGGGCAAAAGGGGCGACTACCACCCTTCATGCCTTCTCTAATCCGGCGGCTTGCTGTGGTATGTATGGCAACTATTTTGGCCCTATCACTGGGTTATGGGTTGGGAATGTTATGGCTAACAGGAACTGATGTGAGATCAAAGTTGGGATTCCTGTTAATCAATGGAAGCTGCAACAGGTGTTTGTTTGGGGGTCCAAGGGAGGTTGGTTTTTATGGTTGTGATTGGAGGTTTTGGGCTGGATAAATGGGACCGGTTTACTTGGTAGATGTCAGGGGCGCCTAACTTTCTGCCATGGCAGGCCTGGTGTGTGCCCTGGTTGGGTAAATGGGGCTGCTCTACATGGAAGCTGGGATGGGTCTGATCCAGTTTCTTGCCTGGATAAGGAAAGACACACAGATGATCATGGGTTTGGCAACACTCCAGGTCCTGTCTGGGTTGTCAACACCCTGGTGGGGAACTTGAAGTTTTTTGTGTTACACCATGTTTTGAGAATGATGTGTTCGGTTCCTACTATTTGGCTTCATGATGAGTGTTGGAACACTACACATCATTTTTATGGTTTTCTTTGTATTCTAAGCCATAGGGTTCTTAACTTTGTTTGTAATAGTTGGGCTTGGTGTATTTATTGTAATAGGGTTAATAGTTTCACCCCTTTTTGTATAGGTGGGGTGATGGGTTTAAATTCATCTGGTCTATTTTTTGGGTGCCCAAGCACAATGTGTGCTTGTGGTTGTTATGCAAGAGAATGCCCTCTTGATCTTGTATTTTTGGTTGTTTGGTTTTTTTTTTCCGGGCTCTGCCCTTTATCAAAAAAAAAACAATTAATTAACATATAGTGACAAATATTTGAGATTTCAAGAGTGGGTTAAAGCTAAACACATAACTCAAAGACATATGGTAACAAAGAACGATAATAATAGGATCGAGGCCGAATGAAGACTGAGACTTACGTGTATTAGCCAAATTTAGGGCTAACACAAACACACACACAAACACGTACTTAAGGATTTATACTTATTAGTTAAATACAACGTGAAATCAATACAATATCTTGAACACAACCACAAGTATAGTCAAGAGCGCGTGCATTTCTTGTTTAAGCTAAGTCAACCACTTCAACAGCAAGGTGAGTTCATATGCCCCTTTTCTGATCTTAACTGATTTTAAACTCTCGGGGCTAAGAAACATGCTTAACTTTTATTTATTTAAAAGTTTTAGTTTAACATATTGTTTATACTTTGATTAGATAATATTGCTTGACTTATTATCATTTATCATTGTATGCATGCTTGTATGATCATGATATGACAGGAACTATTAAGATGAATATGATAAGATAATTTCATGACTCATCAACACAATAGAATAACATAGTTGTAAGATTTTATCTTACAACACTTAGTTATTCTTACAAGAACAAACATTGAGATAACTACACGTGAACATGCTGACAACAACAACGAAACACATGATTGATATGAAGATAATATCTTCTTATAATATTATTCAACACCAGAATTCAGTAAGTATAATAAGACAAGTTCTTTTAGCACTTAACTTACAACTTAGCACATATTACAAGATAACATGGAACAAGTATCATCCACCACCTGAGTCGACTAAGGGTAGTAAGACTAGTTCTTACCACAACTTAGTGACAACAGGGTGACTATATGGAACAACAAGGAATGATAATCATGATAATGTAACTTCATGATAACAACATCATTCACACAACAATTAAAATAATGTAATAAGACAAGTTCTTATTTAACTTTGTTAACAACAACGAGAACATACAACATGGAGAACAAACAACAACATTGATGAACACAATACAATTGGTTGCTATTGAACTGTCTGTATTATATCATGTCAATTATGTGCCATATATTCAAGTTTCATTGTAAGTCCCTTATCAGAATCGTTTACCAGTTAATTTAGTGGGATCTAAACCGATGTTAGCATAGTGGTACCATAGGTTTGTCAAACCTCCGGCGAGTGAGTTCGGTATGTTAATCTTATCATCAATTGGCAGGTAACGTATGACCGGTAACAGGTCGACGATCAGTCAGGTTTGGTAAACGACACATGGTGATATCATTCGACAGTGAGATTGTAATTAATCCATCGCTTCTTGTTGACTAGTAGACTGAGGAGTTTATTTTCTCTCATGTCATATTACTAGTAACAGTTCGATGAGGTCTATGGTAATACAAAGTGGTAGAGGTAAATCGGATGCATAGTAATCTGATTGAATGAGGTTTGCAATGGATTCCTTTTAGGCTCTATGCACTTCAAGATGAGAACAAATATCAAATGGTTAACTAGCACTCTTATATTATTAAAAGTGATTAACAGTTAACCCCACAAGTAATAGAATAATACAAGGATCATATTAAACTAATCTAATCTCCTTAATACACAAAGGGTTTATCAATACTTCGGTTTGATAACTAAATCCCTCATATTATATTATTCTACATATGATTCAACACGTGATTGACAAATGGGATGAACATGGGAAATGGAAATGGATATCCATAGTTGCATTGCAAGTAGTGTGGAGTTCTTTTAGTTATGTGGTGGGATTTTGGTTGGGCTTGGTTCCCCTACATATGCCCTATATATAAGCATAACTACTAGGATGAGATACTACTTGTAAATATAACTATGGAGAGGCCATTGTATGAACAGGTGAAAACAAACTACAAGTAACATGTGTGCTATTGTGATTGTGTATGTGAATGAATCAAGGTTTTCAATTATCAAATTTATGAACTCACCAACCTAGTGTTGACTTTGTTTAAATGCATGTTTTCTCAGGTGACGAACAAGTTTAGTCACCCGACATTCAGGGACATAGCTAGTGGACTTTAAGAAGGACTAGCTACTTTTTGGTGTTGCATACTTTTGAATGACAAAACAGTGAATCATCTTTTGTATATCTTGTACAGTTACAAGATATAAACTCATTGATTCTTTTGATTAGATTTACTTAGTTAAATTATGAGAAAACAATGTAATTTAACTTTGTAATTCTATTTCATTGTCATGTTAGCATTTCTCATTTATTTATCATGTGCTATGTAAACAATCTGATCATTTCGATTATCAAACGATATCGCGCCCCGAGAACTTTCTGCCCGACGGAAAAGTCGATAATGATATACCCTACAACCAAAAGGTCGAAACATGGAATAATTAGGCTTGTGAAGATAGAAAAGTTCAAAAGGTGACTTACCTTCAAGAGTGGGAGTGGGTAACTGATTAACGATGAAAACGGCGGAAGAAAAGGCATCGACCCAATATGAGGCTGGAAGATGAGCATTGAACAACATAACCAACCCCGTTTCAACAACGTGCCGATGTTTTCGTTCAATCTGCCCATTTTGTTGTTGAGTGTATGGGCAAGAGAGACGATGAAAAATACCATTTTCCTCAAACATGCTCTTGACTTTATGATTGATAAATTTGGTACCTCCATCACTTTGAAAGATTTTGATTTTTCTAGATAATTGATTTTGAACAAACTTTAAAAAGACCATCAAGATATTATAAAAATCCGTTTTTTGTTTTAGCGGATAAATCCAACAAAACCTTGAGTAATCATCTGCAAATATAACATAATATCGATAACCATCATTTGACACAATTGGTGAAGGACCACAAAGATCACAATGCACAAGATCTAAAATATTAGTAGCCCGCAAAACAATTCATGACTCTCAGAGTAGACGATCCATGCAAAGCCCGAATAAACAATTCATGACTCTCAGCTCGAGCGAGAAGGTCTGAAAAAATTGGAGGTGGCATGGATGAACGAATAGCAGTAGAGAAGGTCTCAAATGAAGGGTCAAGACCACATAAGAACCAATGAAGTTGATGGGCTTCAGCAAGAGGATGACCAATAGCAGCTAATTGATCACAAAGGCCTTTAAAAACCCGACCAAATTCCGCAACAGTTTTAGTACCTTTGACAAGAAGACGAATTGGTCTCGAATATAATGAACTCGATCAATGGAGGAGTTACCATAAGCGTTTTCCAAAGATAACAAAATTTGACGAGCCGTAGTGAGACCAACAATAACCGTGATGGCTTCTTCGGTAAGAGACGTTTGAAGGATGATTGTAACAGCTGAAAATTTAGCATCTTTGATCGTGCTTGAAATCCACGTTGACTTGACAATTGAAATTATTACAGGATGATAGTACGCGAGAAATGGTGAACGTGGGCGAAAACCATGCGCAAACGGAGTTACGGATTGTCCGGAATCGCGAAACGAAGAAAAATTTCAAAGTATGGAATTTCTGGGCTCGTCGCGGTACGCGAAGGAAAGGTTGAGGATTCTTCGCGGTACGCGATGGACCAAAATATCTGAGATTCTCCGGATTTCTTCGCGGTACGCGAAGCCTTTTTAGGCTCCTCGTCGCGGTACGCGACGGGTGAGGCGGTGGAGAAAGTTGACTACCTTGTCAGATTTTCATACAGAAGATTATTATCTTCTTCTTCTCGAACTTAAACGCCCTACAGACGAAAACACACACACTTCTACCATCCAATCACCAATTTGAAGCCATCAGAAGTCATGAATCGTACCAGAGATCATATCTACAAGTAATGATCGTTGTTTTACCCGCAGAAGTCTGTCAGATTAGGTAAGGGTTTGTTTTAACCGTCTAGATTGATAATGATTGATTAAATCTTGTTTCTGAACATGAGGATATAGTTAGGATTGTTGATTATTGCCTAGATAATGGCTAGGATTGATTATAAACAAGAACTTGAACTGTTAACGGGTAAATCCTTGTTTTGATCCGTTGTAATGCCCGGTTTGTATGAAATCATAACAATGGTTATAATGATTTAAACCATTTGATTATGACAATATAGGTGATTAGTTTGGTTAATCCTTGATATGCAAGGTTAAATCCAAGTGTTTTAAACTAATCACAATCAATAACATACTCACTGGAATGAGTATTGGATGTTCATGATAACATGCAGATTAGTATGTTAAATATGGTGATATTTTATGATACCTGGGTAATTAATAACAAGGATTGATCATTTCTAAGCCATTGATCTGTATAAGAACCCGTTTTAGCATTATAATCAACAACATTAACTATTTGATTAATCCGAGATTATTCTGATTAATTAAGTGTGTTATCAACCTAATATTGGCTTGATGACTTTCAAGACAATGTCTTTGACATTTGGACGTTCAGAAAGATTTAATCAGTAAATTAAAACATAAATAACCTATTAAACGTAACCAATGCAGAAATACAAGTTATTAGCAATTCCTAAAGCCGAGGCTAATTGGGAATTTATTGTAAGTTGAGCTTTGAATTAAGGTGAGTTCTATGAGCCCTCTTTTAATGTTTTAACGTTTTAGGGCTGATGTGCATACATGATAAATATCTTTGAAATGATTGTGAGTTCTTAAAGCCCTGTTTTAAATGTTTTATCATTTTGGGCTGATACGCATGTTATAAAGTTCTTTGATGAAAATGATTGTATGTATGTATAAAGTATTGTATGAGAGTGATTTTAACCTGATTATGGTCAGGTAAAACATGTTTACAGATAACGAAAGTTTACAGATAAAGAATGTTTATAGATAAAGAATGTTTTAAAGAAAAGAATGTTTTAAGTCTCAACTACGATTGAGAAGTAAATGATTTTAAGAATCTCAGCTGAAATATAATGAATGTTTTAAAGTCTCAACTGCGGTTGAGAAAGAAATGATTTTAAAGGACTCAACCGAGGTTGAGTAGGAAATGAGATTTTGCTGGCTGCGGTTGGGCAAAACTTGAACACCACGGTGAAAGGAACCGTTTATGATGATGATGGTTTAAATGATTTAAACCATATTATGTATGAATGATATATGTAAAGAAGTCTTGTACCGGTATGAGCCTTCAATTTCGATTGATGGTTAAAGAGTCCTGTGGAAACATAGGACTGCCGACTGTATGTCGCCAGTTCAGTTAAAGAAATCTTAGGCATGCTTGAGTTATCAGCTGTGTGTTGATAGTGTTAAAGAAATCTTATGTATACATGAGTTATCAGCTGCGAGTTGATAATGTTAAAGAAATCTTATGCTTGCATGAGTTATCAGCTGCGAGTTGATAATGTTAAAGAAATCTTATGCTTGCATGAGTTATCAGCTGCGAGTTGATAATGTTAAAGAAATCTTATGCTTGCATGAGTTATCAGCTGCGAGTTGATAATGTTAAAGAAATCTTATGCTTGCATGAGTTATCAGCTGCGAGTTGATAATGTTAAAGAAATCTTATGCTTGCATGAGTTATCAGCTGCGTGTTGATAGTGTTAAAGAAATCTTATACATGTATGAGTTATCAGCTGCGAGTTGATAGTTTAAGAGCCTTGTGCTGCACAAGCCTGTTTGACCTCAGGGTCAGCAATTGACGGTGAAATTCCTTCACTGTATGAATGATGTTATGATGATACTTATGTTATGTAAGTATGTTACGAGGAAAGGTATGCTATGTATTTGAATTATGTCACGTGATGACATGTATGTTATGTGTAAAAAGTATGTTATGTTTTATGATGATCTGAAAGACTAAAGATTTTTATAACAAGTTAACTTAGAACTCACCAGCGAAAGCTGACTTGTTTTAGCATGCATGTCAGGTTGAGCAAGTTATGATGAGGATATGATGGCTCGTGGCATGACATGAGGACTACCTATTCAAGAGCTGGCATTCCTGTTAAGAGTTAAATGTTATGTAATGATTTCCGCTGCTATAACATAAGATTGTTCTATGGTTTAAGAGCTATGCTTTTGATGTGTAACCAACCGAGGGACTCCCGGGGATCGGGGCCTCTCAAGTTGGTATCAGAGCCATAGTTTGAGAGATTCGGGCATAACCTAATGCCTGAACTTAAACTGAAAATGGGATCAAGGTTAAGGAAGCCAGTCAAGGATAGTTCAAAGCCACGAGCGTCTTGCTAAAGTAAGGAATATGTGTTATGATATATTTGAAATAGATTTAAGGTTTATGTGCCTTAAAGTTAATATGATGTAGTAAAGTAAAGATGCATGTTTATGTGCCTATATGTATTAAGATGCATGAATATGTTAGATTGTTTAGACTATGGGTAATAAGAATGTTTATTAGGAAATGAACTAAGCATGTGGTGGAAGAAACCCTAGACACACGAGTACAGATAAATAGTGACCGCAATTAGCTACTGCGGTTACGGATTTATCTATATGACTAATGCTCGGGTTTCATCTGTCATATGACTTGGACACCACAGGAAAGATTAAATGACTAAACGAATTATAACTATTCGATGCCAATAAAGGTAAAGAACAACATGTGAATAGAGAGGTTGAAAGAGTTATAGAAAGAATTAGGAATGCTTGTTTGGTCAGATGGATACCAGTTAAGGTCTTACCTTATTGGTTTGACAAAGATTCATGGAATTAATGGGTATAAAGTATGAATGGGAATAATAGAGACACGGTTGGAAAAGTAAATGATTAATGACATTCCGGACACTGTTATTAATGATTTACTATACAACTGGGTTTGTGTTATTGTCTATCATACGAATATCTTTTATTTCCTAATTACATTATGGTCACAGTGAATTCATTGTTAAAGTTATTGGGAAGCTATTGGTGAATGACATGTCCTAAAAGGTCGATAATGAAATAAACCACTAGAACATGGAAACAGAGTTCGATCAATGATAGAAATGTAGTTTGAAGACGATGATGGTCCAAGAAATAAAGCATACATGGAAAGTGATGAGGACAACAATGGTGCATGCAGTGCATGGTGTAATTACTCGGGCAATGGTAATATGATGAAGATAGGAATGTATGTATATCAATATGGATGAAATAAATCAATCACGGATGAAGAGAATCAGCACGGTTGACTGAGTTTATGTGTAGGTGATCCAATTGGTTTACGAATGATAGAACTAACGTATGAATGAAGGGAATGGCTTATAAAGGAACTAAGGAACTTTATTTATGGATGAATTATTCATCGCCTGAGAATGAATAATATTATAAAGTAAGGATAAGTACATCCGATTGAGGTGATGTAAGTTCAAATTTGACCTAGAGATTTGATGAGATTATTCTCTATGTCATGAGTGATAATGCTTTGTTAGTATCCTAAATCCTGACAAGGTCTCACTAGGTTGAGGAATACATGTTGACATTCGAAATTGGGAATTGTACCGGTGGTTACTAAATGTGAAAGTGAAATAGAAAAGTTGATTATAAAGACATATGTGATAAAGATGCGATTAGGATTGATAAGCAAAGATAAATGATGGTAAATGAATGTATGCCTGGCATTAGGTATAAGTGAATGAAAAGTATAGAGTTAGTCTTATGTTAAATGCGAATGAAAAGAAATGTTAAACCATCAAGAAAGTTCGAAGGTTATGAAAAGTTGACATAATACGAATTGCTTTTGACTAGAAGTGATGTGAAGACCGATTGAACCAAGAACTGGTATGCTAAAGATGTTAGAGATGATTTTAATAACTCTAACAGAAATCTATTTATGCTAGAAGAGGATACATAAGTGTTGCAACATGGTTATCGTTTAATGAATTATCTTGTCTTCACAAGATGACAGATGTTGAACATGCATAGAATATGTATAGAGCTTAAAGTATAGATTGTAAAATGTGGGTTTAATACGGTTACAGGTGTTAAGAGAGTCTTGCATCTGTTGCAAGAAACTACTTAAGTAGCTTTGTATTAGTACAAGCTTAAAGATAAAGGATGATTGCCACTGTCTCATGTGTAAAAAAAAAATAAAGTAAAAATTCATGGTATTGTTATGTGATAGTGTGCATACGTATGTTATCAAAGGAAGGTTTTATGATAAGATTTACGTGCATAAAGTGGATCAAATGATGCAGTTTCCTTGTTGAGGCAAACGATAAAGTCTTTTTAACAAGGGAAAATGATGAAGTCCTCTTAATGAGGCAAATGATAAGGTAAACGATGAAGCCTTCTTATTGAGAGAAACAAGAAATCCTCATTATAAGGCGATTAATGAAATCTTGTAATAATACCAAGACTTGGTTTTGGTTTGTTTTTATGCAATGAAAAATTTTGGTTGGCCTTATGCATTGACAACCTTATGTGTTAAGAGGTGTATGTAAGTTATGTTAAGAAAATTTATTTATGACCAAATTCCAACAAGTGCTTTGTAAATGGTTTAATGCCAAGAGAGATAAGTGTTGGTAGAGATTAAATGTGAAAATGTTAGCACAGTCAACAAAGTAAGGAATAACGCATGCTGTAGCTAAAGAATATGACATGTGGTAGCATACAGTTAGGAAAAGATAAGGACGTAAGGATTAAGGGTCATAATAAGCTACCTGTCACAGGTAAAGTATGACAAAAAGGGGAAGACAATTTGTTACCATGTGACCTTCAACGTGTGATTAAAGCATGCTTATTGTTATGTTTACGTTGTTCTGTGCTTATGATGCTGATGAACGAATGATGAATGATGATATGCCATGACTATGTATGTACGTTTAGCTTTAGCACGATTTATGCATGAAAGTCGGCTAAGCATGATGGATGCATGCTAGTAAGTTATGATGATGAATTGTATGATAACATGGTATGATGACAATTATAGGTGTTATGATGAAATCCTAGGCTGTTAGGATAACAGTATGATGCTATGATGATTATATGCTAGCATAACGTGTTCACGATGCCATGATGAATGATATGATGATATGTTGCTAGCATGACATGGTATGATGCTAGGATATTATGATGATATGATACTAGCAAAGCATGTTATGAGTAATCCTATGTTACTTGAAAATTGATAGGATGAAGTAGTGCTAGCATGACAGGTTTAAGATGTCATGGTGACTATGATGAATGCCGTTATGATGCTAGCATGAAATGTATGATGATTATAATTATGATGCTAGTGTATCATGTATGATGAATGAATGATGTCCCTATAAGTGCTATAGGGTAAGTATGAATGATGACCTGATAATATCAGGATATGGAGCCGATCGGGCTATAATCACAGAGTCAACCACGACTATAACTGGGTATGATAGTCAACCACGACTATAACTGGGTATGGTTACTCGCGTACTTGTTACGGGGTAAGTATGACGTTGCTCCCATATTCGTATGGGGTAAGTATGGTTGCTTCAGTACTTGTTACTGAGTAAGTATGGATCTACAAAACATTTCGGCGGGTCAGATAAACGGATATAGAGCCTTGTGCCGGCATAAGCCCATTGTTACGCTCGGTAGCAGTGGCTATATGATGATTAGGAAGTGTCTGGCAGACGAGCGGGAATATGTTCCTTTGAAGGGCATTGAAGTTAATAAAAAGCTAAACTACATAGAAGAACCAATTGTAATTGTTGACACAAAAGAAAACAATTGCGTAACAAGACGATTAGACAAATTAAGGTTCAATGGAAACACCGAAAAGAATCTGGGGTTTCATGGGAGACTGAAGACGAAATGAAACGACTCTACCCATATTTGTTTGAAACGTAACAGGTTTCGAGGACGAAACCTATTGTAAGGAGGGTAGATTTGTAACAGCTGAAAATTTAGCACCTTTGATCGTGCTTGAAATCCACGTTGACTTGACAATTGAAATTATTACAGGATGATAGTACGCGAGAAATGGTGAACGTGGGCGAAAACCATGCGCAAACGGAGTTACGGATTGTCCGGAATCGCGAAACGAAGAAAAATTTCAAAGTATGGAATTTCTGGGCTCGTCGCGGTACGCGAAGGAAAGGTTGAGGATTCTTCGCGGTACGCGATGGACCAAAATATCTGAGATTCTCCGGATTTCTTCGCGGTACGCGAAGCCTTTTTAGGCTCCTCGTCGCGGTACGCGACGGGTGAGGCGGTGGAGAAAGTTGACTACCTTATCAGATTTTCATACAGAAGATTATTATCTTCTTCTTCTCGAACTTAAACGCCCTACAGACGAAAACACACACACTTCTACCATCCAATCACCAATTTGAAGCCATCAGAAGTCATGAATCGTACCAGAGATCATATCTACAAGTAATGATCGTTGTTTTACCCGCAGAAGTCTGTCAGATTAGGTAAGGGTTTGTTTTAACCGTCTAGATTGATAATGATTGATTAAATCTTGTTTCTGAACATGAGGATATAGTTAGGATTGTTGATTATTGCCTAGATAATGGCTAGGATTGATTATAAACAAGAACTTGAACTGTTAACGGGTAAATCCTTGTTTTGATCCGTTGTAATGCCCGGTTTGTATGAAATCATAACAATGGTTATAATGATTTAAACCATTTGATTATGACAATATAGGTGATTAGTTTGGTTAATCCTTGATATGCAAGGTTAAATCCAAGTGTTTTAAACTAATCACAATCAATAACATACTCACTGGAATGAGTATTGGATGTTCATGATAACATGCAGATTAGTATGTTAAATATGGTGATATTTTATGATACCTGGGTAATTAATAACAAGGATTGATCATTTCTAAGCCATTGATCTGTATAAGAACCCGTTTTAGCATTATAATCAACAACAGTAACTATTTGATTAATCCGAGATTATTCTGATTAATTAAGTGTGTTATCAACCTAATATTGGCTTGATGACTTTCAAGACAATGTCTTTGACATTTGGACGTTCAGAAAGATTTAATCAGTAAATTAAAACATACATAACCTATTAAACGTAACCAATGCAGAAATACAAGTTATTAGCAATTCCTAAAGCCGAGGCTAATTGGGAATTTATTGTAAGTTGAGCTTTGAATTAAGGTGAGTTCTATGAGCCCTCTTTTAATGTTTTAACGTTTTAGGGCTGATGTGCATACATGATAAATATCTTTGAAATGATTGTGAGTTCTTAAAGCCCTGTTTTAAATGTTTTATCATTTTGGGCTGATACGCATGTTATAAAGTTCTTTGATGAAAATGATTGTATGTATGTATAAAGTATTGTATGAGAGTGATTTTAACCTGATTATGGTCAGGTAAAACATGTTTACAGATAAAGAAAGTTTACAGATAAAGAATGTTTATAGATAAAGAATGTTTTAAAGAAAAGAATGTTTTAAGTCTCAACTACGATTGAGAAGTAAATGATTTTAAGAATCTCAGCTGAAATATAATGAATGTTTTAAAGTCTCAACTGCGGTTGAGAAAGAAATGATTTTAAAGGACTCAACCGAGGTTGAGTAGGAAATGAGATTTTGCTGGCTGCGGTTGGGCAAAACTTGAACACCACGGTGAAAGGAACCGTTTATGATGATGATGGTTTAAATGATTTAAACCATATTATGTATGAATGATATATGTAAAGAAGTCTTGTACCGGTATGAGCCTTCAATTTCGATTGATGGTTAAAGAGTCCTGTGGAAACATAGGACTGCCGACTGTATGTCGCCAGTTCAGTTAAAGAAATCTTAGGCATGCTTGAGTTATCAGCTGTGTGTTGATAGTGTTAAAGAAATCTTATGTATACATGAGTTATCAGCTGCGAGTTGATAATGTTAAAGAAATCTTATGCTTGCATGAGTTATCAGCTGCGAGTTGATAATGTTAAAGAAATCTTATGCTTGCATGAGTTATCAGCTGCGAGTTGATAATGTTAAATAAATCTTATGCTTGCATGAGTTATCAGCTGCGAGTTGATAATGTTAAAGAAATCTTATGCTTGCATGAGTTATCAGCTGCGTGTTGATAGTGTTAAAGAAATCTTATACATGTATGAGTTATCAGCTGCGAGTTGATAGTTTAAGAGCCTTGTGCTGCACAAGCCTGTTTGACCTCAGGGTCAGCAATTGACGGTGAAATTCCTTCACTGTATGAATGATGTTATGATGATACTTATGTTATGTAAGTATGTTACGAGGAAAGGTATGCTATGTATTTGAATTATGTCACGTGATGACATGTATGTTATGTGTAAAAAGTATGTTATGTTTTATGATGATCTGAAAGACTAAAGATTTTTATAACAAGTTAACTTAGAACTCACCAGCGAAAGCTGACTTGTTTTAGCATGCATGTCAGGTTGAGCAAGTTATGATGAGGATATGATGGCTCGTGGCATGACATGAGGACTACCTATTCAAGAGCTGGCATTCCTGTTAAGAGTTAAATGTTATGTAATGATTTCCGCTGCTATAACATAAGATTGTTCTATGGTTTAAGAGCTATGCTTTTGATGTGTAACCAACCGAGGGACTCCCGGGGATCGGGGCCTCTCAAGTTGGTATCAGAGCCATAGTTTGAGAGATTCGGGCATAACCTAATGCCTGAACTTAAACTGAAAATGGGATCAAGGTTAAGGAAGCCAGTCAAGGATAGTTCAAAGCCACGAGCGTCTTGCTAAAGTAAGGAATATGTGTTATGATATATTTGAAATAGATTTAAGGTTTATGTGCCTTAAAGTTAATATGATGTAGTAAAGTAAAGATGCATGTTTATGTGCCTATATGTATTAAGATGCATGAATATGTTAGATTGTTTAGACTATGGGTAATAAGAATGTTTATTAGGAAATGAACTAAGCATGTGGTGGAAGAAACCCTAGACACACGAGTACAGATAAATAGTGACCGCAATTAGCTACTGCGGTTACGGATTTATCTATATGACTAATGCTCGGGTTTCATCTGTCATATGACTTGGACACCACAGGAAAGATTAAATGACTAAACGAATTATAACTATTCGATGCCAATAAAGGTAAAGAACAACATGTGAATAGAGAGGTTGAAAGAGTTATAGAAAGAATTAGGAATGCTTGTTTGGTCAGATGGATACCAGTTAAGGTCTTACCTTATTGGTTTGACAAAGATTCATGGAATTAATGGGTATAAAGTATGAATGGGAATAATAGAGACACGGTTGGAAAAGTAAATGATTAATGACATTCCGGACACTGTTATTAATGATTTACTATACAACTGGGTTTGTGTTATTGTCTATCATACGAATATCTTTTATTTCCTAATTACATTATGGTCACAGTGAATTCATTGTTAAAGTTATTGGGAAGCTATTGGTGAATGACATGTCCTAAAAGGTCGATAATGAAATAAACCACTAGAACATGGAAACAGAGTTCGATCAATGATAGAAATGTAGTTTGAAGACGATGATGGTCCAAGAAATAAAGCATACATGGAAAGTGATGAGGACAACAATGGTGCATGCAGTGCATGGTGTAATTACTCGGGCAATGGTAATATGATGAAGATAGGAATGTATGTATATCAATATGGATGAAATAAATCAATCACGGATGAAGAGAATCAGCACGGTTGACTGAGTTTATGTGTAGGTGATCCAATTGGTTTACGAATGATAGAACTAACGTATGAATGAAGGGAATGGCTTATAAAGGAACTAAGGAACTTTATTTATGGATGAATTATTCATCGCCTGAGAATGAATAATATTATAAAGTAAGGATAAGTACATCCGATTGAGGTGATGTAAGTTCAAATTTGACCTAGAGATTTGATGAGATTATTCTCTATGTCATGAGTGATAATGCTTTGTTAGTATCCTAAATCCTGACAAGGTCTCACTAGGTTGAGGAATACATGTTGACATTCGAAATTGGGAATTGTACCGGTGGTTACTAAATGTGAAAGTGAAATAGAAAAGTTGATTATAAAGACATATGTGATAAAGATGCGATTAGGGATTGATAAGCAAAGATAAATGATGGTAAATGAATGTATGCCTGGCATTAGGTATAAGTGAATGAAAAGTATAGAGTTAGTCTTATGTTAAATGCGAATGAAAAGAAATGTTAAACCATCAAGAAAGTTCGAAGGTTATGAAAAGTTGACATAATACGAATTGCTTTTGACTAGAAGTGATGTGAAGACCGATTGAACCAAGAACTGGTATGCTAAAGATGTTAGAGATGATTTTAATAACTCTAACAGAAATCTATTTATGCTAGAAGAGGATACATAAGTGTTGCAACATGGTTATCGTTTAATGAATTATCTTGTCTTCACAAGATGACAGATGTTGAACATGCATAGAATATGTATAGAGCTTAAAGTATAGATTGTAAAATGTGGGTTTAATACGGTTACAGGTGTTAAGAGAGTCTTGCATCTGTTGCAAGAAACTACTTAAGTTGCTTTGTATTAGTACAAGCTTAAAGATAAAGGATGATTGCCACTGTCTCATGTGTAAAAAAAAATAAAGTAAAAATTCATGGTATTGTTATGTGATAGTGTGCATACGTATGTTATCAAAGGAAGGTTTTATGATAAGATTTACGTGCATAAAGTGGATCAAATGATGCAGTTTCCTTGTTGAGGCAAACGATAAAGTCTTTTTAACAAGGGAAAATGATGAAGTCCTCTTAATGAGGCAAATGATAAGGTAAACGATGAAGCCTTCTTATTGAGAGAAACAAGAAATCCTCATTATAAGGCGATTAATGAAATCTTGTAATAATACCAAGACTTGGTTTTGGTTTGTTTTTATGCAATGAAAAATTTTGGTTGG
This sequence comes from Mikania micrantha, assembly GCA_009363875.1. Lineage (NCBI taxonomy): Eukaryota > Viridiplantae > Streptophyta > Magnoliopsida > Asterales > Asteraceae > Mikania > Mikania micrantha. The sequence goes on along the minus strand of CM018686.1, from coordinate 35,573,640 downwards.
CCTTATGCATTGACAACCTTATGTGTTAAGAGGTGTATGTAAGTTATGTTAAGAAAATTTATTTATGACCAAATTCCAACAAGTGCTTTGTAAATGGTTTAATGCCAAGAGAGATAAGTGTTGGTAGAGATTAAATGTGAAAATGTTAGCACAGTCAACAAAGTAAGGAATAACGCATGCTGTAGCTAAAGAATATGACATGTGGTAGCATACAGTTAGGAAAAGATAAGGACGTAAGGATTAAGGGTCATAATAAGCTACCTGTCACAGGTAAAGTATGACAAAAAGGGGAAGACAATTTGTTACCATGTGACCTTCAACGTGTGATTAAAGCATGCTTATTGTTATGTTTACGTTGTTCTGTGCTTATGATGCTGATGAACGAATGATGAATGATGATATGCCATGACTATGTATGTACGTTTAGCTTTAGCACGATTTATGCATGAAAGTCGGCTAAGCATGATGGATGCATGCTAGTAAGTTATGATGATGAATTGTATGATAACATGGTATGATGACAATTATAGGTGTTATGATGAAATCCTAGGCTGTTAGGATAACAGTATGATGCTATGATGATTATATGCTAGCATAACGTGTTCACGATGCCATGATGAATGATATGATGATATGTTGCTAGCATGACATGGTATGATGCTAGGATATTATGATGATATGATACTAGCAAAGCATGTTATGAGTAATCCTATGTTACTTGAAAATTGATAGGATGAAGTAGTGCTAGCATGACAGGTTTAAGATGTCATGGTGACTATGATGAATGCCGTTATGATGCTAGCATGAAATGTATGATGATTATAATTATGATGCTAGTGTATCATGTATGATGAATGAATGATGTCCCTATAAGTGCTATAGGGTAAGTATGAATGATGACCTGATAATATCAGGATATGGAGCCGATCGGGCTATAATCACAGAGTCAACCACGACTATAACTGGGTATGATAGTCAACCACGACTATAACTGGGTATGGTTACTCGCGTACTTGTTACGGGGTAAGTATGACGTTGCTCCCATATTCGTATGGGGTAAGTATGGTTGCTTCAGTACTTGTTACTGAGTAAGTATGGATCTACAAAACATTTCGGCGGGTCAGATAAACGGATATAGAGCCTTGTGCCGGCATAAGCCCATTGTTACGCTCGGTAGCAGTGGCTATATGATGATTAGGAAGTGTCTGGCAGACGAGCGGGAATATGTTCCTTTGAAGGGCATTGAAGTTAATAAAAAGCTAAACTACATAGAAGAACCAATTGTAATTGTTGACACAAAAGAAAACAATTGCGTAACAAGACGATTAGACAAATTAAGGTTCAATGGAAACACCGAAAAGAATCTGGGGTTTCATGGGAGACTGAAGACGAAATGAAACGACTCTACCCATATTTGTTTGAAACGTAACAGGTTTCGAGGACGAAACCTATTGTAAGGAGGGTAGATTTGTAACAGCTGAAAATTTAGCACCTTTGATCGTGCTTGAAATCCACGTTGACTTGACAATTGAAATTATTACAGGATGATAGTACGCGAGAAATGGTGAACGTGGGCGAAAACCATGCGCAAACGGAGTTACGGATTGTCCGGAATCGCGAAACGAAGAAAAATTTCAAAGTATGGAATTTCTGGGCTCGTCGCGGTACGCGAAGGAAAGGTTGAGGATTCTTCGCGGTACGCGATGGACCAAAATATCTGAGATTCTCCGGATTTCTTCGCGGTACGCGAAGCCTTTTTAGGCTCCTCGTCGCGGTACGCGACGGGTGAGGCGGTGGAGAAAGTTGACTACCTTATCAGATTTTCATACAGAAGATTATTATCTTCTTCTTCTCGAACTTAAACGCCCTACAGACGAAAACACACACACTTCTACCATCCAATCACCAATTTGAAGCCATCAGAAGTCATGAATCGTACCAGAGATCATATCTACAAGTAATGATCGTTGTTTTACCCGCAGAAGTCTGTCAGATTAGGTAAGGGTTTGTTTTAACCGTCTAGATTGATAATGATTGATTAAATCTTGTTTCTGAACATGAGGATATAGTTAGGATTGTTGATTATTGCCTAGATAATGGCTAGGATTGATTATAAACAAGAACTTGAACTGTTAACGGGTAAATCCTTGTTTTGATCCGTTGTAATGCCCGGTTTGTATGAAATCATAACAATGGTTATAATGATTTAAACCATTTGATTATGACAATATAGGTGATTAGTTTGGTTAATCCTTGATATGCAAGGTTAAATCCAAGTGTTTTAAACTAATCACAATCAATAACATACTCACTGGAATGAGTATTGGATGTTCATGATAACATGCAGATTAGTATGTTAAATATGGTGATATTTTATGATACCTGGGTAATTAATAACAAGGATTGATCATTTCTAAGCCATTGATCTGTATAAGAACCCGTTTTAGCATTATAATCAACAACAGTAACTATTTGATTAATCCGAGATTATTCTGATTAATTAAGTGTGTTATCAACCTAATATTGGCTTGATGACTTTCAAGACAATGTCTTTGACATTTGGACGTTCAGAAAGATTTAATCAGTAAATTAAAACATAAATAACCTATTAAACGTAACCAATGCAGAAATACAAGTTATTAGCAATTCCTAAAGCCGAGGCTAATTGGGAATTTATTGTAAGTTGAGCTTTGAATTAAGGTGAGTTCTATGAGCCCTCTTTTAATGTTTTAACGTTTTAGGGCTGATGTGCATACATGATAAATATCTTTGAAATGATTGTGAGTTCTTAAAGCCCTGTTTTAAATGTTTTATCATTTTGGGCTGATACGCATGTTATAAAGTTCTTTGATGAAAATGATTGTATGTATGTATAAAGTATTGTATGAGAGTGATTTTAACCTGATTATGGTCAGGTAAAACATGTTTACAGATAAAGAAAGTTTACAGATAAAGAATGTTTATAGATAAAGAATGTTTTAAAGAAAAGAATGTTTTAAGTCTCAACTACGATTGAGAAGTAAATGATTTTAAGAATCTCAGCTGAAATATAATGAATGTTTTAAAGTCTCAACTGCGGTTGAGAAAGAAATGATTTTAAAGGACTCAACCGAGGTTGAGTAGGAAATGAGATTTTGCTGGCTGCGGTTGGGCAAAACTTGAACACCACGGTGAAAGGAACCGTTTATGATGATGATGGTTTAAATGATTTAAACCATATTATGTATGAATGATATATGTAAAGAAGTCTTGTACCGGTATGAGCCTTCAATTTCGATTGATGGTTAAAGAGTCCTGTGGAAACATAGGACTGCCGACTGTATGTCGCCAGTTCAGTTAAAGAAATCTTAGGCATGCTTGAGTTATCAGCTGTGTGTTGATAGTGTTAAAGAAATCTTATGTATACATGAGTTATCAGCTGCGAGTTGATAATGTTAAAGAAATCTTATGCTTGCATGAGTTATCAGCTGCGAGTTGATAATGTTAAAGAAATCTTATGCTTGCATGAGTTATCAGCTGCGAGTTGATAATGTTAAATAAATCTTATGCTTGCATGAGTTATCAGCTGCGAGTTGATAATGTTAAAGAAATCTTATGCTTGCATGAGTTATCAGCTGCGTGTTGATAGTGTTAAAGAAATCTTATACATGTATGAGTTATCAGCTGCGAGTTGATAGTTTAAGAGCCTTGTGCTGCACAAGCCTGTTTGACCTCAGGGTCAGCAATTGACGGTGAAATTCCTTCACTGTATGAATGATGTTATGATGATACTTATGTTATGTAAGTATGTTACGAGGAAAGGTATGCTATGTATTTGAATTATGTCACGTGATGACATGTATGTTATGTGTAAAAAGTATGTTATGTTTTATGATGATCTGAAAGACTAAAGATTTTTATAACAAGTTAACTTAGAACTCACCAGCGAAAGCTGACTTGTTTTAGCATGCATGTCAGGTTGAGCAAGTTATGATGAGGATATGATGGCTCGTGGCATGACATGAGGACTACCTATTCAAGAGCTGGCATTCCTGTTAAGAGTTAAATGTTATGTAATGATTTCCGCTGCTATAACATAAGATTGTTCTATGGTTTAAGAGCTATGCTTTTGATGTGTAACCAACCGAGGGACTCCCGGGGATCGGGGCCTCTCAAGTTGGTATCAGAGCCATAGTTTGAGAGATTCGGGCATAACCTAATGCCTGAACTTAAACTGAAAATGGGATCAAGGTTAAGGAAGCCAGTCAAGGATAGTTCAAAGCCACGAGCGTCTTGCTAAAGTAAGGAATATGTGTTATGATATATTTGAAATAGATTTAAGGTTTATGTGCCTTAAAGTTAATATGATGTAGTAAAGTAAAGATGCATGTTTATGTGCCTATATGTATTAAGATGCATGAATATGTTAGATTGTTTAGACTATGGGTAATAAGAATGTTTATTAGGAAATGAACTAAGCATGTGGTGGAAGAAACCCTAGACACACGAGTACAGATAAATAGTGACCGCAATTAGCTACTGCGGTTACGGATTTATCTATATGACTAATGCTCGGGTTTCATCTGTCATATGACTTGGACACCACAGGAAAGATTAAATGACTAAACGAATTATAACTATTCGATGCCAATAAAGGTAAAGAACAACATGTGAATAGAGAGGTTGAAAGAGTTATAGAAAGAATTAGGAATGCTTGTTTGGTCAGATGGATACCAGTTAAGGTCTTACCTTATTGGTTTGACAAAGATTCATGGAATTAATGGGTATAAAGTATGAATGGGAATAATAGAGACACGGTTGGAAAAGTAAATGATTAATGACATTCCGGACACTGTTATTAATGATTTACTATACAACTGGGTTTGTGTTATTGTCTATCATACGAATATCTTTTATTTCCTAATTACATTATGGTCACAGTGAATTCATTGTTAAATTTATTGGGAAGCTATTGGTGAATGACATGTCCTAAAAGGTCGATAATGAAATAAACCACTAGAACATGGAAACAGAGTTCGATCAATGATAGAAATGTAGTTTGAAGACGATGATGGTCCAAGAAATAAAGCATACATGGAAAGTGATGAGGACAACAATGGTGCATGCAGTGCATGGTGTAATTACTCGGGCAATGGTAATATGATGAAGATAGGAATGTATGTATATCAATATGGATGAAATAAATCAATCACGGATGAAGAGAATCAGCACGGTTGACTGAGTTTATGTGTAGGTGATCCAATTGGTTTACGAATGATAGAACTAACGTATGAATGAAGGGAATGGCTTATAAAGGAACTAAGGAACTTTATTTATGGATGAATTATTCATCGCCTGAGAATGAATAATATTATAAAGTAAGGATAAGTACATCCGATTGAGGTGATGTAAGTTCAAATTTGACCTAGAGATTTGATGAGATTATTCTCTATGTCATGAGTGATAATGCTTTGTTAGTATCCTAAATCCTGACAAGGTCTCACTAGGTTGAGGAATACATGTTGACATTCGAAATTGGGAATTGTACCGGTGGTTACTAAATGTGAAAGTGAAATAGAAAAGTTGATTATAAAGACATATGTGATAAAGATGCGATTAGGGATTGATAAGCAAAGATAAATGATGGTAAATGAATGTATGCCTGGCATTAGGTATAAGTGAATGAAAAGTATAGAGTTAGTCTTATGTTAAATGCGAATGAAAAGAAATGTTAAACCATCAAGAAAGTTCGAAGGTTATGAAAAGTTGACATAATACGAATTGCTTTTGACTAGAAGTGATGTGAAGACCGATTGAACCAAGAACTGGTATGCTAAAGATGTTAGAGATGATTTTAATAACTCTAACAGAAATCTATTTATGCTAGAAGAGGATACATAAGTGTTGCAACATGGTTATCGTTTAATGAATTATCTTGTCTTCACAAGATGACAGATGTTGAACATGCATAGAATATGTATAGAGCTTAAAGTATAGATTGTAAAATGTGGGTTTAATACGGTTACAGGTGTTAAGAGAGTCTTGCATCTGTTGCAAGAAACTACTTAAGTTGCTTTGTATTAGTACAAGCTTAAAGATAAAGGATGATTGCCACTGTCTCATGTGTAAAAAAAAATAAAGTAAAAATTCATGGTATTGTTATGTGATAGTGTGCATACGTATGTTATCAAAGGAAGGTTTTATGATAAGATTTACGTGCATAAAGTGGATCAAATGATGCAGTTTCCTTGTTGAGGCAAACGATAAAGTCTTTTTAACAAGGGAAAATGATGAAGTCCTCTTAATGAGGCAAATGATAAGGTAAACGATGAAGCCTTCTTATTGAGAGAAACAAGAAATCCTCATTATAAGGCGATTAATGAAATCTTGTAATAATACCAAGACTTGGTTTTGGTTTGTTTTTATGCAATGAAAAATTTTGGTTGGCCTTATGCATTGACAACCTTATGTGTTAAGAGGTGTATGTAAGTTATGTTAAGAAAATTTATTTATGACCAAATTCCAACAAGTGCTTTGTAAATGGTTTAATGCCAAGAGAGATAAGTGTTGGTAGAGATTAAATGTGAAAATGTTAGCACAGTCAACAAAGTAAGGAATAACGCATGCTGTAGCTAAAGAATATGACATGTGGTAGCATACAGTTAGGAAAAGATAAGGACGTAAGGATTAAGGGTCATAATAAGCTACCTGTCACAGGTAAAGTATGACAAAAAGGGGAAGACAATTTGTTACCATGTGACCTTCAACGTGTGATTAAAGCATGCTTATTGTTATGTTTACGTTGTTCTGTGCTTATGATGCTGATGAACGAATGATGAATGATGATATGCCATGACTATGTATGTACGTTTAGCTTTAGCACGATTTATGCATGAAAGTCGGCTAAGCATGATGGATGCATGCTAGTAAGTTATGATGATGAATTGTATGATAACATGGTATGATGACAATTATAGGTGTTATGATGAAATCCTAGGCTGTTAGGATAACAGTATGATGCTATGATGATTATATGCTAGCATAACGTGTTCACGATGCCATGATGAATGATATGATGATATGTTGCTAGCATGACATGGTATGATGCTAGGATATTATGATGATATGATACTAGCAAAGCATGTTATGAGTAATCCTATGTTACTTGAAAATTGATAGGATGAAGTAGTGCTAGCATGACAGGTTTAAGATGTCATGGTGACTATGATGAATGCCGTTATGATGCTAGCATGAAATGTATGATGATTATAATTATGATGCTAGTGTATCATGTATGATGAATGAATGATGTCCCTATAAGTGCTATAGGGTAAGTATGAATGATGACCTGATAATATCAGGATATGGAGCCGATCGGGCTATAATCACAGAGTCAACCACGACTATAACTGGGTATGATAGTCAACCACGACTATAACTGGGTATGGTTACTCCCGTACTTGTTACGGGGTAAGTATGACGTTGCTCCCATATTCGTATGGGGTAAGTATGGTTGCTTCAGTACTTGTTACTGAGTAAGTATGGATCTACAAAACATTTCGGCGGGTCAGATAAACGGATATAGAGCCTTGTGCCGGCATAAGCCCATTGTTACGCTCGGTAGCAGTGGCTATATGATGATTAGGAAGTGTCTGGCAGACGAGCGGGAATATGTTCCTTTGAAGGGCATTGAAGTTAATAAAAAGCTAAACTACATAGAAGAACCAATTGTAATTGTTGACACAAAAGAAAACAATTGCGTAACAAGACGATTAGACAAATTAAGGTTCAATGGAAACACCGAAAAGAATCTGGGGTTTCATGGGAGACTGAAGACGAAATGAAACGACTCTACCCATATTTGTTTGAAACGTAACAGGTTTCGAGGACGAAACCTATTGTAAGGAGGGTAGATTTGTAACAGCTGAAAATTTAGCACCTTTGATCGTGCTTGAAATCCACGTTGACTTGACAATTGAAATTATTACAGGATGATAGTACGCGAGAAATGGTGAACGTGGGCGAAAACCATGCGCAAACGGAGTTACGGATTGTCCGGAATCGCGAAACGAAGAAAAATTTCAAAGTATGGAATTTCTGGGCTCGTCGCGGTACGCGAAGGAAAGGTTGAGGATTCTTCGCGGTACGCGATGGACCAAAATATCTGAGATTCTCCGGATTTCTTCGCGGTACGCGAAGCCTTTTTAGGCTCCTCGTCGCGGTACGCGACGGGTGAGGCGGTGGAGAAAGTTGACTACCTTATCAGATTTTCATACAGAAGATTATTATCTTCTTCTTCTCGAACTTAAACGCCCTACAGACGAAAACACACACACTTCTACCATCCAATCACCAATTTGAAGCCATCAGAAGTCATGAATCGTACCAGAGATCATATCTACAAGTAATGATCGTTGTTTTACCCGCAGAAGTCTGTCAGATTAGGTAAGGGTTTGTTTTAACCGTCTAGATTGATAATGATTGATTAAATCTTGTTTCTGAACATGAGGATATAGTTAGGATTGTTGATTATTGCCTAGATAATGGCTAGGATTGATTATAAACAAGAACTTGAACTGTTAACGGGTAAATCCTTGTTTTGATCCGTTGTAATGCCCGGTTTGTATGAAATCATAACAATGGTTATAATGATTTAAACCATTTGATTATGACAATATAGGTGATTAGTTTGGTTAATCCTTGATATGCAAGGTTAAATCCAAGTGTTTTAAACTAATCACAATCAATAACATACTCACTGGAATGAGTATTGGATGTTCATGATAACATGCAGATTAGTATGTTAAATATGGTGATATTTTATGATACCTGGGTAATTAATAACAAGGATTGATCATTTCTAAGCCATTGATCTGTATAAGAACCCGTTTTAGCATTATAATCAACAACAGTAACTATTTGATTAATCCGAGATTATTCTGATTAATTAAGTGTGTTATCAACCTAATATTGGCTTGATGAATTTCAAGACAATGTCTTTGACATTTGGACGTTCAGAAAGATTTAATCAGTAAATTAAAACATACATAACCTATTAAACGTAACCAATGCAGAAATACAAGTTATTAGCAATTCCTAAAGCCGAGGCTAATTGGGAATTTATTGTAAGTTGAGCTTTGAATTAAGGTGAGTTCTATGAGCCCTCTTTTAATGTTTTAACGTTTTAGGGCTGATGTGCATACATGATAAATATCTTTGAAATGATTGTGAGTTCTTAAAGCCCTGTTTTAAATGTTTTATCATTTTGGGCTGATACGCATGTTATAAAGTTCTTTGATGAAAATGATTGTATGTATGTATAAAGTATTGTATGAGAGTGATTTTAACCTGATTATGGTCAGGTAAAACATGTTTACAGATAAAGAAAGTTTACAGATAAAGAATGTTTATAGATAAAGAATGTTTTAAAGAAAAGAATGTTTTAAGTCTCAACTACGATTGAGAAGTAAATGATTTTAAGAATCTCAGCTGAAATATAATGAATGTTTTAAAGTCTCAACTGCGGTTGAGAAAGAAATGATTTTAAAGGACTCAACCGAGGTTGAGTAGGAAATGAGATTTTGCTGGCTGCGGTTGGGAAAAACTTGAACACCACGGTGAAAGGAACCGTTTATGATGATGATGGTTTAAATGATTTAAACCATATTATGTATGAATGATATATGTAAAGAAGTCTTGTACCGGTATGAGCCTTCAATTTCGATTGATGGTTAAAGAGTCCTGTGGAAACATAGGACTGCCGACTGTATGTCGCCAGTTCAGTTAAAGAAATCTTAGGCATGCTTGAGTTATCAGCTGTGTGTTGATAGTGTTAAAGAAATTTTATGTATACATGAGTTATCAGCTGCGAGTTGATAATGTTAAAGAAATCTTATGCTTGCATGAGTTATCAGCTGCGAGTTGATAATGTTAAAGAAATCTTATGCTTGCATGAGTTATCAGCTGCGAGTTGATAATGTTAAAGAAATCTTATGCTTGCATGAGTTATCAGCTGCGAGTTGATAATGTTAAATAAATCTTATGCTTGCATGAGTTATCAGCTGCGAGTTGATAATGTTAAAGAAATCTTATGCTTGCATGAGTTATCAGCTGCGTGTTGATAGTGTTAAAGAAATCTTATACATGTATGAGTTATCAGTTGCGAGTTGATAGTTTAAGAGCCTTGTGCTGCACAAGCCTGTTTGACCTCAGGGTCAGCAATTGACGGTGAAATTCCTTCACTGTATGAATGATGTTATGATGATACTTATGTTATGTAAGTATGTTACGAGGAAAGGTATGCTATGTATTTGAATTATGTCACGTGATGACATGTATGTTATGTGTAAAAAGTATGTTATGTTTTATGATGATCTGAAAGACTAAAGATTTTTATAACAAGTTAACTTAGAACTCACCAGCGAAAGCTGACTTGTTTTAGCATGCATGTCAGGTTGAGCAAGTTATGATGAGGATATGATGGCTCGTGGCATGACATGAGGACTACCTATTCAAGAGCTGGCATTCCTGTTAAGAGTTAAATGTTATGTAATGATTTCCGCTGCTATAACATAAGATTGTTCTATGGTTTAAGAGCTATGCTTTTGATGTGTAACCAATCGAGGGACTCCCGGGGATCGGGGCCTCTCAATGATGATGGAGCGTTGGTCTGCAAGATGCCTAGAAGCATAATCAGGGTTGGGAGAGGATTTATTATCAAGTGTTATGGTGGAAGGAGGAGTAGGGGATGATCCATCAACATGGGAAAGGAGATTTTTATAGGATAAAATGGGAACCATTTGGTTTTTCCGAAGAAGATAGTTGGAGGAAGACAACTTGATAGTAAGCATATGCATAAGGGTAGTAAAGGGAATTGATCCATCTAGATTTTATAAAGAAGAAGCCATTGCTGAAATTACAGAAAGAAGATGGAAGGATTGAGAGGGAAGGTGGGAGATGACGAGGAAAAGATTGAGGGAATACTAATGGCTCGATACCATGAATGAATAATTGAATTCTATTAATGTCTTCATAATGCAAGGAGATAAATATATACAAAACAAAGTTACAATAATACACCTTAAGAAACCCATAAGTATACATAAACACACCCTAATGTAATAAATGCTAAATATTGTTAATATTAACGGATAAATATCAATGAAACTACGGACGTAAGCGAACCAAACGTTCAGCGAATAGTTTTAAATAATTTGGTGAAAAGTTCCTTCTAGTTCGTTCGTTTAATAAAGGAACGAACAAGAACAAAAAAAATTGTATGTTTACTTATATGAACGAACATGAACATAAGTCATATTCGTTCATTTGTGTTTAAACGTTCGGTAAGGTGTTCGTTTATGTTCATTAGAGTTGTTTTATGTTCATTTATTATGTTTATTTAATTCTTAAATTTTTTAATTTTAATTTAATACCATAACATTATAATTAAAAATCTAGTCATTTGAAATTTATATATTGTAAAAAATATAGTAATTTGAAACATACATATTTGAAATATTAGTTTAAATTAATTTTAATTACGATTATTATTTTTCATTTTTACTATGTTTAAAGAAAATTATTTTTAATTTTTATACTAAGTGTTTAAATTTAAGAAGGTTATGTCTAATATTTGAGATTGGAAATGCTAATTTTTATTTTTAAAATAAAATGTGTTCGTTTATGTTCGTAAATCTGTGAGGCCCCGATTTCCCGGCGACCCCACGTACGTTGGTCTCGTCATAACACATAGCCCTTAAACTAAAAACTTTCATAAACATGCAGCGGAAATTTGAACATCGTCTGATAAACATGAAATAATGTCTTAATTAAAACATAATTGATTGCCAATGCCACCGGACTCTCTTTATCTGAATGCCTGAGCTCCATACCTTCTCTGACCAAAGCTTAACCTGACATACATGCTAAATCAAGTCAGCTTACGCTGGTGAGTTCTAGTTTTCATAAAAATAAATCTTTACTGTACATAAAGCATTAGCATTCACTGTTGACCGAAATCAACAGTCTCAATCACCCTAAACATAGCACACTTCATATACATAACATACATGACATCATTACATCAATCATACGGTGAAGAAACTTCGCTGTCAACTGCTGACCTGAAGTCAGACAGGCATGTGCAGCACAAAACTCTATAACTATCAACCTACAGCTGATAACTTATACATGTATAAGATTTCTTTAACACTATCAACCGAAGTTGACAGCTCATACCGGTACAAGACTTCTTTACATAGATCATTCACACATCACATATACGTAATCATAACACACATTCATTTAGATCATTAAAACCGTTATCCTCATCATATCCACTGTCTTTAGCAGTGGGCTTATACCGGCATAAGACTCCATACCCAGTTATAGTCGTGGTTGACTATCATAACCAGTTATAGTCGTGGTTGACTCTCATACCCAGTTATAGTCCTGGTTGACTCTCATACCCAGTTATAGTCCTGGTTGACTCTCATACCCAGTTATAGTCCTGGTTGACTCTCATACCCAGTTATAGTCCTGGTTGACTCTCATACCCAGTTATAGTCCTGGTTGACTCTCATCCCAGTTATAGTCCTGGTTGACTCTCATACCCAGTTATAGTCCTGGTTGACTCTCATACCCAGTTATAGTCCTGGTTGACTCTCATACCCAGTTATAGTCCTGGTTGACTCTCATACCCAGTTATAGTCCTGGTTGACTCTCATTCATTCATCTTCCTATAACACGTATAGGAACATCATCATTCCTTCATCATTCATGACACACTAGCATCATATGATCATTCATCGTATTCATCATAACATCATAACATTTCATGCTAGTCTCTTATCATCATGACATCATCACGTTGTCCTAATATCTTAGGAATCATCTGTGACAATCCGACTTTTCACACTAACCTTGTTAACGGGAGTTGGTGCTATCACAGGCCCAACAAGGCCAATCAAGGCCCAATAAGACCACTGAAGGTCCAACAGGCCCAACAAGGCCAATGAAGGCCCAACAAGACCAATGAAGGCCCAGTAAAGCAAGGAAGGTCCAGTAAGGTCAAGGAAGACCCAACAAGATCAACTAGGCCCAATTAGATCAAACAAGGTTAAAATAGGCCCATTAAGGCCCAAGGTAAACAAAGTAGGCCCATGGAAGGCCAAGGCAGGCCCAGGAAGGCCCAGTGAGGCCCAATTGTAATTGAGAAGCTCAATTGAGTAAATTTAATCTAACCATGAGCTAAATGATCCAATTAATGAAAATTAGGAACTTTCGGTTTAACTTTATTAACCGAAATGTTAAGTTATTGATCTAGAATGATTTTTAAGGGTTGAATTAAGTGAAATAAGTCTAAAATACTTAGATTATAGGATTTTAATTTGTATATGATTAGAAGGATCAATTTTGACTTTCTTAAAGTCAAAATTCGGAATAAAAGGGGTGAACAATTGCAATTAAACCCGAAATTGTTCATGAATCGATTTGTAACTGATGAATTAACATTCTTAATCATCATATTGATGATTATCATCAATACTTAACAGTTACATTGGACTTAATGTCGAATTTAAGTCAAAGGAAGTCTCAAAGATGAAACCGATGCTACTCATTACTCAAATTCACATCATTCGGCTTCATTATATCAAATTGAGGTTTCATACTCTTTAATCGGCACTTTTAGCATCTTCTACACATCACAATTGAGAACATTTGCTGCGGGATTGAAGAACACAATCAAGAGGTGACGAACTTAGGGCTCAAAAGGGTTCTGTATCGATTCTTCATCAAAACAGGTTAGAAATTCATTCTACATTTTCTAAACATGCCGATTAAGGTGTAATTCAAATCAATTTCAGTTGATAATATCGAATTATAAGAATTCAAGAGCTAGGGTTCATACTTGAAACGGTTTTGGGGGTTTCTGTTCAAATGTAGTAAAGAATCGAATTAATTGATATAGGAAGCTTCATAATGTACCGATTAAGCTTAACCATATGTTAATTTGGGGTAAAATCATCGAATTAATCAAGTCCCATCATTAGGGTTCATGTGTTGAACGGTTTTGGGGGTTATTGATTAAACCGGTTTAAAAATGAAATTAAACAGCATGGATAGGTTCAGAGGAGTTCGACTAAGATTAATGTCATGTCAATTTCACCTCATAATATCGTATTGAAGGATTTCAATATTAGGGTTCATATGGAAGTCGGATTTGGGGGTCTCGATTAATATGGATGTTAAAGTGAAATTAAACACCACCATTAGTTTCAGAAACATTCGATTAAGGATAAACACATGCCAATTTAAGTTCTAAACAACGAATTGTTGGGATTCGATTCTAGGGTTCTTGATAGAAAAACTGTTTTGGGGTTTGATGAACAATCGGTATTAAGAATTCGATCAAATCACACAGAGAGTTTCGTTTATGGTTAGGGATGAAAAGCCCTATGGTTTTGAGGACTATCGAGTTCGAATTCACGATCAATTGAAGGGTTCAAGCTTCGGCTATATTATGGAATAGGATTTGGACTGGAATGGGATTTAAAAGAATTTAAATCTGATATCCATTGCGACACCCTAGCGGGCTGAGTTGGTTAGATGCATGTGTGTAGTGTTGAGGGTCGCGGGTTCGAGTCCCGGCCCAACCATTTTGAGTTTTTTAAAATCATTTTTAGTATTTTTAGCATAACTTTCGCATACGAACTCCGTTTTAATCCGTTCAAGTTGCGTTGGAACCGTAACGAGAATACGAACGTGTTGGAATGATAAAATTCATATTTTAGTCCGAACACGAAATCGCGTATAATTACGTTTAATTAAATAAAATCAAATGTGATTTTATTTAAACGATTTCAAAAGCACGCGTACTTCCGTATGCCTAATTCTCACACTTTAACATACGTATGTTGATACGTATGTGATTTCAAGCACAGAACGACAATCCGAATAACTTTAAGTTATTGTTTAAATCACAGATTCTTCGTAGAGATTTCTACGCAAGTTCACACGTGTTTGATCATTCTACTATTATCAAAGGTGCGTACACGGCCCCTTTCTTATTTTAAACTGTTTTGGGGGAGAAAACATGTGCAACAAACTATTTTAGATACATATCACTTGCATGAGTTATCTGTTTACATTATGTGACAACATATCAACTTGAAAGTCCTTACACACCTCGAACCGTTTAGTTTGCTGTAATGCAAAGCGTGGTAGTTGGAAATAGATCTATTAGGTTTGACAAACCTCACCTGGTAGATGGGATCTACGCAGGTGTTTGACTGACCAAACACATTTTTTACTATTGTTGTGATAGACAATAGTGGCAAGGCGAAAACATGCTATAGCATGGCAACTAGTCAGCTTCGGTGTCGAACACGTATGTAAATAGTTTATATGACTAGCTATCATGACTGTGCAATTGTGATTATGTTATCTACAACTTATTATTCAAACTGATGTTTTGAACACTATGATTATTTAAAACCTGTGTTATGCACCAACCATTGTGTTGACTTGATTTGCATGTTTTCTCAGGACGCTAAGGCGCGCGTAACAGCTGGCATGGACTAGGAAGATAGAGTCTCATGCATATAAACACTTTGAACATTTGAATTTGATTATTTCAGTATTTTGATTTGTAATGTTTTACTTATCAACAGTTTATTGGTTTTGATTTGAAACGCTTCCGCAACTTTTTGTAAACTCTGGTTATTATGTTTGTTTTAAAGACCAATGTATGTTTTTGAAATTCATATAGAGGTCTTCGCTATGTCTAATGATCTGAGATCCTGGTTTGTCACGTTCCCAAACGGTATGATTCCGTTAGTTGAAATTGGGGGTGTGACAGATTGGTATCAGAGCCATTGGTTATAGCGAACTAGGTTTGCATTTGTAGGCCTAGACTATGACTGTTAGACATTAGACACACATGTTTACACATACTGCTTAGAAATTACATATGACATTATGTAATTGATTTGCTTACGTATTCCATGGCACTGCACTTACATATGATATTATGTAACAGGCATGGCTTCATCATCAGTTCCTTATGTTATCATTGATGATTCCGAGGACGAGGAGCCGATAGTTCCGGCACCACCATCATCACCACCACCACCTATTCCATCACCTCCACCATATGAGATGGAGGACTCCGATCCAGAGGAGGATCCGGAGGAAGACCCGGAGGAGGATCCGGAGGAGGATCCAGACGAGGATCCTGATGAGGATCCAGAGGAGGATCCAGACGAGGATCCAGTTGAGGACCCGGATGAGGATCCGGTGGAGGCACCGTGGGTGAATACTCAGGGACTCTATGCTGCAGGACCATCTACACATCCACCACCAGCACTAGATACTCCTGAGCCTAAGAGGCGAAGGACAGACGCCGAGGAGATCGCCAAGTTGCGCGAGGACTTGGATGAGACAGAAGATAAGCTCATACAGAGATCCCAGGAGTTATGGGATGCCATTGAGAGGCAGGATGAACTTGCCCATCTAGTTCATGACATGCGGAATGAGATGGTGAACATGATTGGTCGTCTAGAGGAGTCAGAGAACCGAGCTGAGATCTTGGAGGGCAGGATTGAAGCTTTGGAGGATTTAGTGGTAGTTGAGAATGAGGAACAGGATGAGGATGAGGATGAGGAGGAGGAACCAGCACCAGTTGCTGAGTCCGATCCTGAATCCACCGTTGAGGACGACTGATTATTTTTCTTTTATTTCTGTTTTATTTAAACTTATTAGGAACGGGTTGTGTTCCTACATTAGTAGTTTGAAATTTTGTATTTCATTTCAAAAGTATTGTACTCAAAGAAAGTTTCTATTTATGGAAGAATTATTGTTTGTTTCCAACAACTGTGTTGATTATATTACATGTTGTGTTTGTTGTTTTACTTACACATGTTACATTGGATTTTGACTTCGTGCTAACACTTCTTATAAATAGGAAACTAATGGCTGAGGGAAACGTACATATGACTGTTGCTGAGCTCAACGAGCTAATTAACAACAGAGTCGCGGAGGCTATTGCACAGTATGCTCAGACACACAACACAGGGCCACAGGGTCCAGCTGGGGGAGTGATTAACCCACAAGTTTGCACGTTCAAGATGTTCTTGGACTGCAAACCTCACAACTTCAAAGGGTCGGAGGGAGCCATAGGACTTCTCCGATGGATTGAAAAGGCTGAGTCTGTATTTGAAATGTGCAACTGCCCTGAGGATAGCAAGGTGAAATTTGCTACTGGAACATTAGAGGGTCCAGCACTGACTTGGTGGAACTCCAATGTTCAGACTCTGGGGTTGGGAGAAGCAAATGCGTTGACCTGGAACAACTTCAAAACTTTACTACAAGAGGAGTATTGTCCTCGTAGTGAAATGCAGAAGTTAGAAGAAGAGTATTGGCACCTCAAGATGGAGGGGTCAAACATTGAGGAATACACGACCAGATCGCATGAACTGGCCAGACTGTTACCACACATGGCTACTCCAGCCAGTAAATGGATCGAAAGGTACATCGGAGGACTAGTGCCTCAGATTCAAGGGTTGGTGACTTCAGCAAATCCCAGCACTATCCAACAAGCTGTTCGTCTAGCACATCAGCTTACTGACCAGGCAGTGTTACAGGGAACTCTGCCTAAGCGAACATCTGCTACCAAGGTAGGAGATCACAAGAGAAAGTGGGATAACAACTTCAAGGGTAACAATCAACAGCAGAACAGGAAGCAGGACTCAAACAAGTCCTATCATAATTCCAGCAGTGGTCAGCAATCATCATCATCGGGGGGCTATATTGGTAAGCACCCCAAGTGCAACAAGTGTGGTTATCATCATGCGGGTAACCAGTGTGACAAAGCTAAGTGCCAGAGGTGTGGCAAGGTTGGGCATGCGGCTAAAGATTGTCGCGGAGAACTACAGAACAACAACAACCAGAACAATAATCAAAACAACGCGCAGAAAGGTTGTTTTGAGTGCGGCAAGATGGGCCATTTCAAGAAAGATTGCCCACAACTTAAGAAAGGCGGGGACAACAATGGTAATGGTAATGGAAATGGAAACGGTAATGGCAATGGCACCAACAATAACAACAACAATAATAACAACAACAACGGTGCTAGGGGCAGGGCGTTCGTGATTGGAGGACGTCAAGCACGGGAGGATCCCAACATTGTTACGGGTACGTTCCTCTTAAATAATCACTATGCCTCTATGTTATTTGACACTGGTGCCGACCGGAGTTTTGTATCTAGTTCACTTGCTAAGTCACTAGATGTTAGTCCCACTGCCTTAGATAGTCCCTATACTGTGGAGTTAGCTGATGGTAAGTTGATTATAGTAGAAAACATTTATAAGGGATGTATCCTTGATTTGATGGGTCAGACATTAGAGATTGATTTGATGCCTATTGCCTTAGGCAGTTTTGATGTAGTTATTGGCATGTACTGGTTGTCTAAGAACCAGGCTGAAATTGTATGCCATGAAAAGATTGTTCGCATACCTCTTCCGCAGGGAGAGACATTATATGTACAAGGCGAGAAGAGCAGTACGCCACTGCGTCTCATATCTTGTATGAAAGCACACAAATGTCTGCGGAAAGGTCATACGGCAGTTATAGCACTTATAACTGAAAAGCCGGTAGCTGAGAAGAAACTTGAAGATATACCAATAGTCTGTGAGTTTCCGGAGGTATTTCCAGAAGACTTGCCGGGATTACCGCCTGTGAGACAAGTGGAATTCCGAATCGATCTTACACCAGACGCAGCACCGATAGCTAGGGCGCCTTATCGACTTGCACCGTCAGAAATGCAAGAGTTATCCACACAATTGCAAGAATTGTTGGATAAGGGTTTCATACGACCTAGTTTTTCACCATGGGGAGCTCCAGTATTGTTTGTAAAGAAGAAAGACGGGACTTTCCGAATGTGTATCGATTACCGGGAATTGAACAAAGTTACTATCAAGAACCGGTATCCGTTACCCAGGATCGACGATCTGTTCGATCAGTTGCAAGGTTCGAGTTACTACTCGAAGATTGATCTCAGGTCGGGATATCATCAACTAAGAGTTCAGGAGGAGGATATTCCAAAGACAGCATTTAGGACGCGCTATGGCCATTATGAGTTCTTGGTCATGCCATTTGGGTTGACAAACGCTCCAGCTGTATTCATGGATCTCATGAATTGTGTTTGTAAACCTTATCTTGATAAGTTTGTCATTGTTTTCATTGATGACATTCTCATCTATTCCAAGTCTGAGGAGGAACATGCTGAACATCTTCGATTATTACTAGAGCTATTGAAACAAGAACAACTGTATGCTAAGTTCTCGAAATGTGATTTCTGGATGCGAGAAGTACAGTTCTTGGGGCATATAGTTAATGAAAAGGGTATACATGTTGATCCAGCGAAGATTGAAGCGATTAAGAATTGGGAAGCGCCAAAGACCCCTACTGAGGTACGACAATTCCTTGGTTTGGCGGGTTATTACCGACGATTCATTGAAGGTTTCTCAAAGATCGCTCAACCACTTACAGCTTTGACGCACAAAGGAACAAAGTATAACTGGACTGATAAACAGGAAGCTGCATTCCAGTTGTTGAAACAGAAACTCTGCAGTGCACCGATTCTGTCCTTACCGGAAGGAACGGAAGACTTTGCGGTGTATTGTGACGCATCTGGACAGGGTTTGGGATGTGTGTTGATGCAACGGGATAAAGTGATCGCTTATGCTTCCAGACAACTACGAACACATGAAAAGAATTACACTACTCATGACTTGGAGTTAGGAGCAGTGGTTTTTGCTTTGAAGATTTGGAGGCATTATCTGTATGGAACTAAGTGTACTATTTACACTGATCATAAGAGTTTGCAACATATCTTTGATCAGAAGGAGCTTAACATGAGGCAACGACGATGGGTTGAGTTGTTGAACGATTATGAGTGTGCGATTAAGTATCACCCGGGAAAGGCTAATGTGGTAGCCGATGCTTTGAGCAGAAAAGATACAACGGGAACAAGACGGGTTCGCGCACTTATGATGACAATACATACTGATTTACCTGACAAGGTACACAGTGCTCAGATTGAGGCATTGAAAACGGAAAACTTAGTACCGGAATCTTTACGAGGAATGGAAGAACAATTGAATGTTAAACCTGATGGGATTCGTTATTTCATTGATCGAATGTGGATACCTTTGTATGGAGGTTTAAGGGAATTAGTGATGGACGAAGCGCACAAGTCCAGATATTCAGTCCATCCGGGATCAGACAAGATGTACCATGATTTGAAGGCACTGTATTGGTGGCCTCACATGAAAGCTGATATTGCTAAGTACGTTAGCAAATGTTTGACTTGTTCGAAAGTTAAAGTTGAATATCAGAAACCATCTGGTTTACTGCAACAACCAGAGATACCGATGTGGAAGTGGGAACAGATTTCGATGGATTTTATTACTAAGTTACCTCGTACACCGAGTGGTTGTGATACGATATGGGTAATTGTCGATCGATTAACGAAATCTGCACACTTCTTAGCAATCAAAGAAACTGATAAGATGGAGAAGTTGACTCGTATTTACATCAAGGAAGTAGTAGCACGGCATGGTGTGCCAATCTCTATCATATCAGATCGGGATGCCCGGTTTACTTCCAACTTTTGGAAATCTCTTCATAAGTCATTGGGGACTCGCTTGGATATGAGTACCGCTTATCACCCACAGACCGACGGTCAAAGTGAACGTACGATTCAAACGCTCGAGGATATGTTACGAGCTTGTGTAATTGACTTTGGTGATAGTTGGGAGAATCATTTACCGTTGGTGGAATTCTCTTACAATAATAGTTATCATACAAGCATTCAAGCAGCACCGTTTGAAGCGTTGTATGGTCGCAAATGTCGTTCACCAGTGTGCTGGGCTGAGATTGGAGACAGTCAGATTACAGGTCCTGAACTGGTGCACGAGACAACAGAGAAGATAGTTCAAATCCGGAACCGTATGGCAGCGGCTCGGGATCGCCAGAAGAGTTATGCAGACAAACGTCGCAAGCCGTTAGAATTTCAAGTAGGAGACCGAGTTCTTCTAAAGGTATCACCTTGGAAAGGTGTGATACGATTTGGCAAGCGTGGGAAGCTTAGTCCACGTTACGTAGGACCTTTTGAGATCCTGAAAAGGATTGGTCCGGTTGCGTACCAACTCAAACTACCGGATGAACTCAGTGGAGTTCATGATGTTTTTCATGTGTCGAACTTAAAGAAATGTCTTTCTGATGAGACATTGATTGTACCGTTGGAAGAAATACAAGTAGATGAACAACTGCGATTCATTGAAGAACCAGCAGAAATCATGGACCGAGAGGTCAAACAACTGAAGCAAAGTAAGATTCCGATAGTCAAAGTTCGATGGAATTCAAGACGGGGTCCTGAATTCACATGGGAACGGGAAGACCAAATGATGAAGAAATATCCTCATTTATTCAAGACAGTTACTGCTAACACTGAGAGCGCACGTTAAATTTCGGGACGAAATTTCCTTCAACAAGGGGATGACGTGATGCTTTCACACATCAACACTGCAAATTTCAAACTGTAAGCACAAACGTTTTATTTATTCAATTGATTTTGTTACAGATATTTGTGCTATATTACATTTTATATGTACATTACATTTTATATGTTTTATGTGCTACATTTCATATGTTACATGTTATGGTAGTGCATACACGATTGATTACATACATTTTGCTATGTGCGGGGTTGCATAGTACATTGGTTACATACACTTTGCTATGTGCGGGGTTACATAGTACAAACAGTTTCAGACACTCACTATGTGTGAGGTTACACAACACAATATGATCAAACACAAACAGTCACAGTTAGGTGAACTAACTAGTGTACACGCAAAACAGTTACATTGAAAGATCACAATTGAGTTGTGATTACACACAAGCACACAGAATGATCAAATCACACTAACACGTACGATTTAAACTCGTAAGTAGTTTCCTAACTACTCTTAACACTTGCTAATTTTCGGGACGAAAATTCCTTCAACAAGGGGATGATGTGACAATCCGACTTTTCACACTAACCTTGTTAACGGGAGTTGGTGCTATCACAGGCCCAACAAGGCCAATCAAGGCCCAATAAGACCACTGAAGGTCCAACAGGCCCAACAAGGCCAATGAAGGCCCAACAAGACCAATGAAGGCCCAGTAAAGCAAGGAAGGTCCAGTAAGGTCAAGGAAGACCCAACAAGATCAACTAGGCCCAATTAGATCAAACAAGGTTAAAATAGGCCCATTAAGGCCCAAGGTAAACAAAGTAGGCCCATGGAAGGCCAAGGCAGGCCCAGGAAGGCCCAGTGAGGCCCAATTGTAATTGAGAAGCTCAATTGAGTAAATTTAATCTAACCATGAGCTAAATGATCCAATTAATGAAAATTAGGAACTTTCGGTTTAACTTTATTAACCGAAATGTTAAGTTATTGATCTAGAATGATTTTTAAGGGTTGAATTAAGTGAAATAAGTCTAAAATACTTAGATTATAGGATTTTAATTTGTATATGATTAGAAGGATCAATTTTGACTTTCTTAAAGTCAAAATTCGGAATAAAAGGGGTGAACAATTGCAATTAAACCCGAAATTGTTCATGAATCGATTTGTAACTGATGAATTAACATTCTTAATCATCATATTGATGATTATCATCAATACTTAACAGTTACATTGGACTTAATGTCGAATTTAAGTCAAAGGAAGTCTCAAAGATGAAACCGATGCTACTCATTACTCAAATTCACATCATTCGGCTTCATTATATCAAATTGAGGTTTCATACTCTTTAATCGGCACTTTTAGCATCTTCTACACATCACAATTGAGAACATTTGCTGCGGGATTGAAGAACACAATCAAGAGGTGACGAACTTAGGGCTCAAAAGGGTTCTGTATCGATTCTTCATCAAAACAGGTTAGAAATTCATTCTACATTTTCTAAACATGCCGATTAAGGTGTAATTCAAATCAATTTCAGTTGATAATATCGAATTATAAGAATTCAAGAGCTAGGGTTCATACTTGAAACGGTTTTGGGGGTTTCTGTTCAAATGTAGTAAAGAATCGAATTAATTGATATAGGAAGCTTCATAATGTACCGATTAAGCTTAACCATATGTTAATTTGGGGTAAAATCATCGAATTAATCAAGTCCCATCATTAGGGTTCATGTGTTGAACGGTTTTGGGGGTTATTGATTAAACCGGTTTAAAAATGAAATTAAACAGCATGGATAGGTTCAGAGGAGTTCGACTAAGATTAATGTCATGTCAATTTCACCTCATAATATCGTATTGAAGGATTTCAATATTAGGGTTCATATGGAAGTCGGATTTGGGGGTCTCGATTAATATGGATGTTAAAGTGAAATTAAACACCACCATTAGTTTCAGAAACATTCGATTAAGGATAAACACATGCCAATTTAAGTTCTAAACAACGAATTGTTGGGATTCGATTCTAGGGTTCTTGATAGAAAAACTGTTTTGGGGTTTGATGAACAATCGGTATTAAGAATTCGATCAAATCACACAGAGAGTTTCGTTTATGGTTAGGGATGAAAAGCCCTATGGTTTTGAGGACTATCGAGTTCGAATTCACGATCAATTGAAGGGTTCAAGCTTCGGCTATATTATGGAATAGGATTTGGACTGGAATGGGATTTAAAAGAATTTAAATCTGATATCCATTGCGACACCCTAGCGGGCTGAGTTGGTTAGATGCATGTGTGTAGTGTTGAGGGTCGCGGGTTCGAGTCCCGGCCCAACCATTTTGAGTTTTTTAAAATCATTTTTAGTATTTTTAGCATAACTTTCGCATACGAACTCCGTTTTAATCCGTTCAAGTTGCGTTGGAACCGTAACGAGAATACGAACGTGTTGGAATGATAAAATTCATATTTTAGTCCGAACACGAAATCGCGTATAATTACGTTTAATTAAATAAAATCAAATGTGATTTTATTTAAACGATTTCAAAAGCACGCGTACTTCCGTATGCCTAATTCTCACACTTTAACATACGTATGTTGATACGTATGTGATTTCAAGCACAGAACGACAATCCGAATAACTTTAAGTTATTGTTTAAATCACAGATTCTTCGTAGAAGATTTCTACGCAAGTTCACACGTGTTTGATCATTCTACTATTATCAAAGGTGCGTACACGGCCCCTTTCTTATTTTAAACTGTTTTGGGGGAGAAAACATGTGCAACAAACTATTTTAGATACATATCACTTGCATGAGTTATCTGTTTACATTATGTGACAACATATCAACTTGAAAGTCCTTACACACCTCGAACCGTTTAGTTTGCTGTAATGCAAAGCGTGGTAGTTGGAAATAGATCTATTAGGTTTGACAAACCTCACCTGGTAGATGGGATCTACGCAGGTGTTTGACTGACCAAACACATTTTTTACTATTGTTGTGATAGACAATAGTGGCAAGGCGAAAACATGCTATAGCATGGCAACTAGTCAGCTTCGGTGTCGAACACGTATGTAAATAGTTTATATGACTAGCTATCATGACTGTGCAATTGTGATTATGTTATCTACAACTTATTATTCAAACTGATGTTTTGAACACTATGATTATTTAAAACCTGTGTTATGCACCAACCATTGTGTTGACTTGATTTGCATGTTTTCTCAGGACGCTAAGGCGCGCGTAACAGCTGGCATGGACTAGGAAGATAGAGTCTCATGCATATAAACACTTTGAACATTTGAATTTGATTATTTCAGTATTTTGATTTGTAATGTTTTACTTATCAACAGTTTATTGGTTTTGATTTGAAACGCTTCCGCAACTTTTTGTAAACTCTGGTTATTATGTTTGTTTTAAAGACCAATGTATGTTTTTGAAATTCATATAGAGGTCTTCGCTATGTCTAATGATCTGAGATCCTGGTTTGTCACGTTCCCAAACGGTATGATTCCGTTAGTTGAAATTGGGGGTGTGACATCATCATATCATGTCATGCCAGTATCATTTCATCATACTATCATAACATCCTAGCAATGAATATATATCATGCTATCATCATATCATCAGATCATACTTTCTGGCATTCATGAACTTTTCATACTAACATCTTATCATCATAGCATTCTGTCCTAGCAGCAATGGCACATATCATATCATAATATCTCATGCTAGCATCTTTATCATCATATCATCACTTACATGTTACAATAGAACCCATTCCTCGTATTCCACATCATACCTTAATCCTAGCAGCCTAGGATTTCATCATAGCTTAACATCTATAATTATCCTCATAGCGTGTTATCATACCTCTCATCATCATGTCTTACTAATATGAACACATCATACTTAGCATATCATCATGTACAAATCATATTAACAAATTAACACGCATACATATTCATGGCATATCATTATTCATTTATCGTCATCTTAAGAACATAACATCATGAACATAACGTTAAGCATGTATGCCAGCCCAAAACGTTAAACATAAAAACAGGGCGTCTAGAACTCACCTGATGTCTCACGGTACCGAGATCACTCACAACTGGTGCTAATGGTATAGTCCTGCGTTGGTTTACGTATAATACGTTATATACGTTTTAACATACTGATTAAATCTTTTCTGAACGTCCAATGTCAAAGACATTGCCTTAATAACCATCAAATCGTTAATGTTGTTGATTATCAAGCTAAAACAGTCTCTATACAGTTTAATGGCTTAGGAATGATCAATCCTTGTTATTGATTGTGATTAGTTTGAAACACTTGGATTTAACCTTGCATATCAAAATTAATCAAACTAATCACCTACCTTGTCATAATCAAATGGTTTAAACCACTATAACCATTGTTATGATTCCATGCAAACCGGGCATTACAACGGCTCAAAACAAGGATTTTTCCATTAACAGTTCGAGTTTCTCGTTTATAATCAATCCTAGCCATCATCTATGCAATAATCAACAACCCTAACTATATCATCACGTTCAAAAACAAGATTTAATCAATCATAATCAATCTAGAAGGTTAAAGTGAACTGTTACCTATTCCAACGAAGTTCTGCGGGTAAAAAGACGATCCGGGCTTGTAGAAACGTTCCCTGGTTCGATCTAAACCTTGAGAAGCCTTCAAAATTGATGTTTTGGTGGATTAGATGCTGATTTGGTGTGTGTGAGGTCGAAATCGTCGAAGATAAGCACAAAAATGAGATTCCAGACAAAAACTTGACTTTTTAAGCCATTTTTGCGACTTTCTGGCCCCAGGCGCATCGCCCCACCTCGGAGGTTGTCCCGGGGCGTACCGCGCGGGTCCATGGCGGCCAGATTTTGATCCTATCTTCGTTTCGCGATTCTGGGAGCATACGAACTCCGTTTTGCGCACGGTTTTCGCCTACGTTCACGATTTTTCGAGCTCTTTCCAATGGTGATAATCTCAAGACCTAAAGAGTTCAAAATATTCGACCTCTAATCTATTGCTATATTCGATTCAGTGTATTTTGAAATCGGAGCCTCGTTTCACGATTTCGCTTACACTCATTCTCTTCATTTTCAAGTTATGATTCTATCCTGAGAATTTTTAGTTGTCACACATATCATCGTGGATTTCAAGCACGGTCAAATGTGCTTATTTCTTTGATAACGCAATTCTTCGAACATCAACAGTTACCGAAATCTCGCACGTTTATTTTTAGATTGCTGGATTTTCGGGTGTTACAAAATCGTTCGTTAACAAGTTCAAATCCTTAACGAAAGAACACGAACAAGATTTTTCGTTTGGTAAATGTTCATGAACCAATCACGAACAAGTTAAATGTTAAACGAACAAACAAGAACAGATGCTTGTCCGTTTTCATTCGGTTCATTTACGACCCAAAAAAAATAATTAACTTTTTATTTTGTTTTAATCAAATCATTAAACTTTGTTTTAATTAGGTAACTAAATTTTGTTTAATGTTCTAATAGTAGGAAAAAAACATAGATTATAGGTAATGTTTGTCTGTTTATACGTATTTTGGTCTGTTTAGGTTTGTATTATGTGAATTTAGGACCCATGTAATGATTTTAGTTGCATTTTAGACACATTTGAGCGTTATGCGTTTTTTAATCAACTAAATATTTTTACAATTTTTCAAACAAAATCCCAAATTTTTATTAATTTATTTTTTTGCAAATTTCTGAAATTATTTTGAGATTTATTTTTTTCAAAATTCATTTTATTTCAATGTCATCATATAATAAAAATAAAATATAAAAAAATTATGGTTCAAGTTATATAGATCACATGTCTAGGATTGAAACACAAAATAAATTGAAGTTATTTAATTGAAATAAAACAAAGTTCAAGTAACTTAATTGAAACAAAACTGAACTTTGGTTATATTTTTACTCAATAACCTTTTTGTAAACCGACAAAATTGGTGATGTTTTAAACTTGAAGGCGCTTTAAGCTTGTGGCGAATGGTTCATACAAAAAAGTTTTTGTATACTTTTAGTCTATCTTTGTATCTATATATTTTTTTAACATGTAATTTAATTTAGTTTGATAATTTTAAATGTCTAACCCTATATCATACATTAGTTCATCGTTAAAAAAAAAGAATTAAATGCAATTTGAAACCCTGTGTTTTATTACTTACTAGAGGTTGTAACCCTTCTTTTTTGTTTTTGCAACTTGCAACCCTGCGTTTTTAAATAGTCTGCAGCCTGCACCCATTCAGTTAAAATTAGCATAACCCTGTTAGTTTATTAAGGACAAAATTGTAATTTATAATCTAACATTAACATAAGTCCAAATCAAAAACCTCTCATGGTTCTCTTAAACATATCTCTCAAAATTTTTATCCTCAAACTCAATAACCCTAAATACTCCCAATTGTCGTTCACTCATGCGCCCTTAGTTCAGTCAACTACACCCACTCCCATCATCGGAATAAATTGTTGATGTCACCAAGATCCCGACAAACACCTGGCTTCACCTAAGGCCTTCATCGATCGAGCACTACATCACGATCAAGGTAATACTTTGAACTAAAACTCTAAGCAAACAAAATTTTCTTTTTACAGTATTGTTTTAAAAATATAAAAAATAAATAAAAAACTAGATATAGAAACAAACGCCGGTCATGGATTAGGTTAGGATGAAGTATGTGAAGGGATGTCTACATTCGATGGATAATAGAAGGGATGAAGCATGTGAGTATAAGCAATGGAAGGAGTATCTCAAAAGCTTTCATGGCAATGTATATACATGTGTATGGATGGTATGTGTAGGTAAGCATGTATGTGAGTATTTGGTTGGTATGGATGAAAAGCACAACATGTCTGTACATGGAATAGTCACAAATGAATATGTATGGCTTATAAATGGAGTCCAGTTTATCATACATATATCACCATCTTTTATGAATTTGATGTTATGAATCTTTTATGATATGAGGGTTACAACCTCCAGTAAAGAATAAACTACAAGATTGCAAATTCCATGTAACATTAATAATAAATAATAATTTACAATTTTGCCCTTCATAAACTAACGAAGTTATGTTAATTTTAACTAAATGAACGCATACTGTAGATTTTTAAAAAAACAGGGTTGCAAGTTACAAAAATAAAAAGAAAGGGCTGCAACCTTCAATAAAAAATAAACCACATGATTACAAATTGCATTTAACTCAAAAAAAAAAATATATATATATAGGGGAAAGATCAAATAAAAAGTATATTTTGTCTAAGAAGGCTAAGAAGGATTTTTAAAATTTCCAAAACCGACCCAAATGAACTCCGATTGAACTCATTTCGATGGCATTAGAACCGTCTCATCGAACCCTACAATATTAGATTTTAAGTTTTCGTTTCAACAACTAGATTTAGATTTTAAGTTTTAGGGCTTGGTTTTTAGCTTTTAAGTTGTATCTTTATGTTAAAGATTTGTTTTTAAAGTTTTGATTTAGTATTAGGGTTTATTGTTTATGATTTAATGTTTGGGTTTTAGGTTTTGACAAGCCGGTACCAATGATGCAAAAATGAATTCAATCGGGGTTTGTTTGAGTCAGTTTTTGAGTTTTTAAAATCCTTCTTAGCCTTCTTAGACAAAATAGACTTTTTACGGGAACCTTACCCTATATATATAAATAATCCCAAAAGGTTTATTTAATAAGCAAGTGTCTTGGTACGTAACCACATAACACGAAGTCACGAAGGGGGGAAGATATGGCATTTGCTCCGTCTTTCAAACCCCTGCCACTGCCATCACAATCACTATCACCGTCATCGCGGCGGTTCTCTTGCTTTTGCTCCGCTGTCGCTCCGCCGGATTCTTCTTCCACTTCGTCACCGTCATCTTCTCCGGTAACCTGTCGTCCGGCCGTCATTCTGCCTGTATGTTATCTATATCTGATTCTCTAAATATAACTAATGTGTATCATGCGTTTTTGAGGTTAAGGTGTTCCGTATTCGTGTTTTCATTTTATTTGTGGGATCAGGAATAGAAATTGATTGTTAGGCGTACAATTTGATGTGCATTCCGGTAACAATTAAGTTAACACATGCATTTTGGCTGTTGGTTAACAAAATCGCAAAGGTGTAGTTCAGTAGTATCTTTTAAGATCCGAAAAGGGGGGAAATTGGATTGAATTGATGTTATCTTAATGTGAAAATGTTTGTCATATTAGTTTTGAGAAATTATATGGGAAAGTGGGAATCTTGCAATTAATATGAGTTTTTGGGTGTAAACGAATCAAGCCAGCTTGAGAGTTACTAGGAATTAGATCGGTAACATGCTTGAACGAGTCGAGCCTAAACAAGCTCGAGCCCAGAAATATGGCTTGTTTAGTTTTCGAGCCCGAGACTAAGCCTCACATATCGAGTTTAAGCCTGTTCGCGAGCGTAACACGCTTTTTATTTATATAATTTTTATTTATTCTATTAAGTGTATATTTATATAATTAATACATCATCATCATCTTACTCAGTATATCCACTCACCATTAGCAAAGCTAAGGTAGGGTCTTAGGAGGGTAAGATGTAGACAGCCTTACCTCTACACCGTAGGAATAGAGAGGCTGCTTCCAATGAGACCACCGGCTCATGATGCCTGATTAACCAACTAACCCTACACTTTTAACGTTATTTTTACCAAAATTAAGTAAAATAACGTTAAAATTAGTGCAATTTTACTTTTGCCCCTCAAGGGTTGACACATAATATACATTATATGAACGCACCACACACGGGGGCTTATTTATATACTTAAGACATTTTATATATAAAATTATGATAAATATACTTAAATCATATATTTTATGTTATATTTCAAAATGATAATTATTATAATATATATGAAATTAGTAATTAAAATAAATAAATTGAATAATTAAAACATAAACGAGCCGAGTTGAGCTCGAGCTTGAAAATTTTCTAAAGAGCTGACTTGAGTTTTGAAATTCAAGCTCTTAAAAAGCACAGCTTGAGCTCAAACA
Organism: Mikania micrantha; assembly: GCA_009363875.1. NCBI lineage: Eukaryota > Viridiplantae > Streptophyta > Magnoliopsida > Asterales > Asteraceae > Mikania > Mikania micrantha. The sequence goes on along the minus strand of CM018686.1, from coordinate 35,543,109 downwards.
TTATTTAGTCAAAATGAGCTAAGCTCAGACCTTAACAAGCCTGAGCTTGGCTCTGCACGACTCATTTACACCAATAGTTTTTGAACCCTAAAGTTGGTGTGCTAACAAATATTAATCTAAGATCACTTATTTTTCTACTATTATTATTTGCATATATTGATGGTGTTCCATCAAGCTTGTTCAATTCTGTAAGTGACATCTACATATTGCCAAACATGGTCATTAAGCCATATGTGTGGTTGACTTTGTTGGTTTGTGTGGAGACTTTGGCCAAACTCCACAAGTGGGCAGCCTGATTTTAACCCTAATAGGTTAAATTAGGTATGTTGCCTAATATAAGTTTTCTTGTCTCCTAGGTCCGAAGTTCATCTAGCATTATAAATAGATGACTAGGACATTGTAATTTCCAAAGCACTTGAATACATATACCAATGTTTTTGTGACCGGACCAGATCTGACTAGGAATCGGGAGGAAAACTGGTTCAAATATGCATGTCTAACCGTCTTTGAAATAACTGGGCGGTCGAGGCGGGTGACAGGTCGGACTAGGACCGGGATTGAATGATCGGGCCTGTTTTCTTTTTTTTGTTTCTTCTTTCTTAAATGTTGCCGACGTCCCTGGATCACAAACTCTAACGATCGTGTATTCTCAATTTCACACATCACACAAACCTTAACAGCCCTAGATTCAAGCGACATATTTCACATATCACAAACCCTAATGATCGACAGATCATCCAGATTCCATATCTGATTCGAGCGACACCATTGTAGCCACAGAAATTGAGCGGCACCATTTGAGTCTTCAGTTGGAGTCGTCGACCACTTTGTAAATCAACATAACAAATGTTGAAGACACCATTGTTGTGTGTTTCTTTCTCTAGAAAAGCTTTGATTTTATGGTTTTAAGAGAGAGAAAGTGGGTTTTGAAAGATAGACTGGAGAAGATGTAAAAGAAAGTGGGTTTCCGACTTTCTGCTTTTCACTCCTAAGCACAACTTTTACTTTTTAGTGTACAGGGCTATTTATATATAAATATACTAGTCTAGTACCCGCGCGTTGCAGCGGAAAACACAACACTTAAGTTGGAAAACACTTAAGGTTTGCATGGTTCGTTCTTGGGTCATAACCATAACAAAAGCAATTTTTGTAACTTAGTAGTTAACTAAAACTGACTTTAACTACTAACATAAAAGGCCAAATGTACCAAAAATGTCAAGAAGTGATTCATTTGTTTTGAAGAGTTTTCTTTTATGATCATTAAAATATTAAAAACTACCAATGTGGGACAAAGTGAAAACACAAACAAATATTTAGATTAGAATTAAAAAGTTGTACCATATGTTATAAGAGTTGTAAACTCTTAATTTTAAGAGATTTAAGAAAATTACTATTTTGTCCTTCTTATATGTATTATATAGTAGTATAGATATTATATATGTAATACAATTATAGGGGAGGGTTCCAATGAAAACCTTCGTATTTGAGAAAACTTAGAAAACTGATCACAATTAATCAATTTCGTTTTTCGTTTTTTGTTTTACATTTTGTTTTATTATAAGGTTAGATTTGTTAACAAAAAGTAAAAAAATAAAAAAATATATGTAATTCATGTTATTACATATATGTAACTCACTAACTCATTGATTACATATATGTAACTTGTAAACTACATATATAAGTTACATATATGTAACTTTATTGGTTACGTATACGTAACTTCGTGATCTACATATTTTTATTAATTGTTTTTTGTTTATAACATTTCTAAGCTAATAATAAAAAATCTTGAAAAAAGAATTTTAAAAATTGATTGGTTAGTAGGAGTTTTCTTGGTTTTCTCTAAAGTGAGGAGTTTCTTTTGAACCATTCCCTACAAATATATTATATATATTTATATAATATTTATGACGTCATCCGGTTCTTAAATCCGGTCCGACCGGTCCAACCAGTAAAGAGACCGGCTCGACATCTGGTCCGGTTTTAAAAACATTGAATAATACATTGCTCGTTGCAACTGGTGGAAGTACGCCACACCGACCGAATCACTTTAAATCCTTGTCTCATGTATTGCTTTCGTATTCGTTTCGTTAGCATTCATATGTGTGTTTGTTCATGTTTTATAACCTTGCAACTTGTTTCAGAGCTTCAGTCATTTATTCCAATTGCCCCCGCAATAGTTGACACACAGAATCGTCGGTGTCACCCTAGTCTTGTCTAGGTTTGTGCCGATTATCAACAGATTGTTGTCACACCAGCCGTCGTCAGGACCTGCCAAACATCCATATATATACTGCAACAAATCACTGTTTCGGCTGCTATCAGGATTGTCAGCATGGTTTTCTACTACTGACCACTAAGGTTTTTGCCGAAACCCTTGTTGCCGCTGGCTGAGCTGTTGCAGACCTTCGCAATCATAATTTGTTGAAGTCTGACTGTTGTATCTAGGATTTGTTTTCCGGCCTTCTTTTGATCTATTTTGCTACTAATAATTGAGTTTGATAGTCCAAAGAATGTTCTATAGAAAAGCTGACAAGTTTAGGCCGCCACTATGTTTGGCCACTATTTGTCTACCTCAATTAGGTTAGCCGCTTTATAGCATGGTTTCATCATGACAGAGGTGGCAAAGACAAATATTGAGAAGTTTGAAGGACAAGACTATGGTTTCTAGGGATTGCTAATGGAGGATATTATATATCTTTAGGATTTGTACTGAACGGTGTCTAGAAAGAAACCAAATAAGATGTCAAATGAAGATTGGGCTCTATTGGAGTCTTGGTTTTAAAAAGCGCGCCTCAAGCGCGCCTAGGCGCAGGGCGACCTCAGGCGCTAGGATCATCGCTTTTACCAACCTAAGGCGCACTCTGTACAGGAAGCGATTGCTTTTGCGCGCTCCGATCGCTTTTTCTCAAGCACAAGGCGTGCGCTTCCTTGTCAGCCTTCTAATTTAGGAACGGGAAAAGGTAGAACTCAAGAAGATGGAGACGGAAACGACAAACTTGGGAGGCTGGTGCAACAAAGAGATCGAAAATCCAAGCTTGCTGCTTGATGGAGACGAGAATGGAGCCTTGTTGTCTTACCTTTTACGAATTAGGGTTGCTACTTGAAGGAGACGTGAAAGAGGAGGAGACAATGGAGCCACGTCTTGAAGGAGACGGGAAAAATAAAGTACTGACAATTTTGGAATTAGGGTAGTCCTTATATTTCTTACCTTTAAGTTCAATTTATTGTACTTATAGCTTGGTTAGTTGTACATTAAGTGTTTTATAGATTTTGTGCTTTTAAGTTGTACATGTAGATTATTTGTTTTATTAAACTATATATGAAGCTTATTTTTGTTTAAAATTGGACAACTAATAATAATAACCTATGAGAAATATATATTTTTATATAGAGTAAACTTCTCTTTTGCTCCCTGTGGTTTGACAATATTAACCATTTTGCTCCAAAACTTTCAAAATGATCATTATGCTCCCTGTGGTTTGACATTTTGATCATTTTGCTCCAAACTTTTCCAATACATCTCCATTATACTCCATTTTTTTCGAAACCACAGGGAGCAAAAGGGTTATAATTGTCAAACCACAGGGAGCAAAATGATTAAAATGTCAAACCACAGGGAGCATAATGATCATTTTGAAAGTTTTGGAGCAAAATGGTTAATATTGTCAAACCACAGGGAGCAAAAGAGAAGTTTACTCTTTTATATATATAAATACATGGCGCTTCGCGTACGAAAATCCCGCCGCTTTTGCGCTTTGCGCTTTGGTTTTAGGCCATGTCGCTTTTATGCGCTTCTCGCTTTTTAAAACCAAGATTGGAGTGTTGGGCATAGAAGTTTTCAGAGCAATCAAGCTTTTATTGGCCAAGAGTGTGTCATTTAACATTTTAAACAAAACAAGTATGTGTGCTTTGTTGAAACTTTGTCAAATATGTATTTAAAGCCCTTAGCGTTGAATAAGTTATTGATTCGACAATTGGTCAACATCATAATGAGAGAGGGCACCTATGTTGTTGTTCACATGTAACATCTAACCTCTCATACAACCCATCAACGTTTTACGCATTAGTCGGATAACGGTGTACTGAATAGGGATTAATTTATATTAGAAGGATTAAAGTTTTGGTGTGATTTTTAAAATAATACACACACTCATTGATATGAATATAATTCTTTAAAATCAGATAATTAAGAGATATGTATGATTTAATTTATAAACGTTCTTTATGCATAACATAAAAACCAATTTGTACAACCTAAACAAGCATAAATCTTCATACTAGACCTTAGAAACAAAAAGAAAAAAAGAACACATATGTACATTAGAAAAAATAAGTCAAATTTGATTAAAACATAAAACATTGTGCACCTATGTTGTAATTTAGTAAAAGCAATTATAAATCCTACTAAATCGGACTATCACCTACGATCAATATGGTTCAAGCTCCTCTGTTTCACAACTCAATCTTTGTTGTCTCTTTTTAACGACAATTCCTCTATTTTGGACCATTGGTTTGATTTACTCTAATTAGAAGAAATTGCACCGGCTACTTGACGCGTACCGATTAATGGATGCCTAAGCTGCTTTTTTGTTACTTCTACCAATATCGTCTGCTTTGCTTGCTATAAGTACACGGATTTGCTTTAGGTTACCTAAGCGAAATTTTTTTATGGAGGTCACCCATCCCTAGATTGCTGCCACCTAAGCACACTTGACTTTAGAGTTTTTGCTCTTCCATATCTAATAAGCCCAAAAAGCGTTGCTAGCATTGAGGCAGATCACAGTTCATGGGGGATTCACCTAGGATGTAACAAGCACCACCCTTTTAGACTCATCATCCTCGATTTAGGTTTGCCCTACCATCCTCTCATTGAGATATGGGATTGTTGCTAATGTGTTAATCAACCAGGAAATTACTCTTTTCATTTGACAAGTTACTAAATCCCTTAGTTGATGTGGTAGAGAAAGGTATCCACCCCTTACTCGATGTGGGACTTCCACCTCCACTCCCTTTAGGGAGCCTAGCATCCTTATTGGCATACTGGGTTCACCCCCCTCTAGTATCATCTGATACCATTGTAACAACCCAAACAAACTGTTCTAGGATATTGCTTGCTTTGTCTCCGATGGGTTTCCTATCAAGGAAAAAATGGTTTTGTTTACTCCTGACAAGGTGCTTGGCCATGCAAAATGTGTCCTGATAAAGAAGGTATACATCTCCTTATGAGAAAGGCTTTGTGCTCTCCTTTAACCATTATGGGACCTATATCACCCATTGTAATCAATAGCGGCTGCTATAGCATGCTACGACGCGAAGAGCCCCGCTATTAGGGTTTCGTGGTACAATAGCGATTGATAGCGTAGGCGGGAACTTTAATTTTTTTTTTACGTATTTATCGCCGCATGACACATTATTCTCCAACATTCAACCCTAATAGTCGATAGTGGTTGTGTGGGCTCTGGAGACGGCGAATTGGACGGTGACAGTGTTAGTGGATATAATTCTTGTGTAGATAGTTTAATATCTTTGTATTTATTGTATAGATCATAGCATTTATTTAGGAAATTTTCTTTCCTAGTTTATGGTTTATTTTTGAAACCCTTAAGGGAGTTTATCATTTAACATGGTATCAAGAGTCTAACCCTACCAAAACCTTACCCGATTCTTCCCTGATCGTCAACTATGGCTGAAAAACCTGAAAACCCGAAGAAACCCGACCATCCTTCCCTTCATCCAGCCTACTCGGTTACAAATATTCAAAATAAGGTCAGAATCCTCGATGGCATTAAAGTTTCCTACTCAGCCTCGGTGAAACTTTTCAAACTCCATGCCCGAGGGTATGATGTCATGCACCATATCGATGGCACTCCTCCTCCGGCTCCAGATTCTCCCAACTACGATTCTTGGATCAAAATTGATTCGATTGTCCTACAGTGGATCTACGGAACCCTGTCTGATGAATGGTTGCTCCGCGTTCTTCAAACTGAGTCTACTGCCTTTGAGGCCTGGACACACCTCAAGAACCTGTTTCTCAACAACAAAGGCTCACGAGCTGCTGCCCTGGAGCATGAGTTTGCCACACTCAATCTCCAAAGTATGCAAAACCTTGATGCATACTGTCAGAAACTCAAGGACATCAGTGAACAATTGGCTGATGTTGACAGCCCGGTAACCGAACAAAGGCTTGTCCTACATTTGGTTTGTGGTTTGCCTACTGAATTCGATGTTGTGGGTGCATACATACATCAAACTCTTCCCAGTTGGGACACTGCCTGCAGCATGCTTCAACTCGAGGTTCAACGCCAATCAACGAGGGATTCTCTTACCAACCCCTCATTCCCCGCTGTTGCTGCTATTGCACAACACCCCCTCTAGCCTCACAACCATCCCCTGTACCATCCCTTGGCTATCGCCGAGAACAACCCAAGCCTGGTCGCCATCAGCCTCGCCGTCCTAATCAATTTGCTCACTCCCAATCTTCATCTTCTAATTTCAGAAGCGGCCCGTGCAACAAACAGGTGTCCAACCGCACTCATAACCCTACACGACCGAATTTCTGGTCTCCCCCTCAGCCATACTGCCCTCCTGGTGGACATCAGCACCTCCTTGCCCGTACCCAACTAACCCTAGCTGGCCACCCACTCCTTGGACACCTTCTCAACGTCCCCCAACTCCAACCAGGTCCACTCATGCTGCTTCTGAACACCCGCAGGCCCATCTGACTGATTACAATCCCCTAGAACCAACCAATTGGACGGAAATTGAATGGCGACGTGGGATTGAAGGGCAATGGTAACCAATTGGACTGAAATTGACGATTAGTTTGGAGTGTGGACGGAAATTGAAGACGAATTTGAGGATCTGGAATCACTTCTGCAGTTCATCCCGGTTAATCAGCGGAAGGAAATGACGAATTTGAGACTTGGACTCCTGTCAGAGGTTATAAGCACATTCTGCCTAATTGTTTTTTCTTTATTGCACTGAATTGATAATTGGCATTTGTTTAAAGTTTAGAATGGTAAAGGAAGCAGATCCTGGGTGGATGTATGGAACTTTAGTTGAAGGAACTAAAAATAATGTGAGATGCAATTTTTGTAATTTTGTTTCAAATGGTAGGATTACAAGACATAAGCATCATCTTGCCTGGGATCCTGCAGATGTTTCAAGGTGTCCCAAAGCCCCCCTTGAAGTTTAAACTTTATTTAAAGAGTCATTTGAAAAGAAGAAAAAAACAAAAGAGGTTATGAGTACATACCTCATTTTGATTATGTGGTGGATTTAGATGAAGATGAAATCTCTATTCAATCAAAGGGAAAGAGGCCTATTTCATCTATGGGTTCAAGTTCAGGAAATAAAAAAAAAAGACCCTTTAGATTCAATATTTAAGCCATCAGTAACAACAGGAAAGAAAGGAGGAAACTTAGTTGGAAGTGTGGAATACAACTAAGTTTAGAAAAAGCTAAGACTTGATGCAATACAAAAGTTTTGTCATTAGATGTATGACAGGTCTTTCTTTCAATTCGGTGATGTATGATAGTTTGGGGCCCGCACTTGAAGCAATTGCTCGCCACGGTTGTGGTATAAAACTCCTAGCTCTCATGAGGTGCGTGTTCCAATGTTAAAGCTTGAGATGGAACATACCAAAAAAATTATGCAAGAAAATGAGGTTGAAAAGTCAACCTATGGGTGTTCTTTGAAGGCCTATGGATGGAGGGATCAAAAAGGAAGGGCATTAATCAAGGGATTCAAGGGGTGGTATAAGGCAAACGAACAAACATGGTAAAAAGGATGCCAATGCCTCCACATCGAGCTCAAGGCCAAAGAAGACAATGCTAGTAGATGAAGATGATTTAGATGTTGAATCAGAAGAAAACGATGATGCATCTTATTAGGATTTTGTGCCAACATTGGATCTTGATGATGATGAAGATGATGATGAGCCAGAATATGAGGATTTAAGTGATTAGTAGTGAGAAATTATAACATATTTGCCCTATTTTAGTGGTGTAAAACTATGAATGTTTATTATTTTGGTATTTTGGATGACTATAAATATTTATTCCGTTTTTATATTATTTAATCGCTAAACACGAAATAGCGGTCGCTATTTACCGCTATTCGCCATCAATAACTATGATATCACCTCAATGAGTTTAATTCAAACATAACTTGGTTAGTCACAATCATAGTTTTCGATAGCGAATAATAGTAAATAGCGATAAGCTACCTATACGCTTCGTAGAAAATAACGGTAAATAGCGACCGTTGTTTCGTGTTTAGCGATTAAATAATATAAAAACCGAAGAAATATTTAGTCATCCAAATACCAACAAAATAAACATTCATAGTTTTACACCACCAAAATAAGGCAAATATGTTATAATTTCTCATTACTAAACACTTAGATCCTCATATTCCGGCTCATCTTCATTGTCATCATCTTCAAGATCCAATGTTGGCACAAAATCCTTATAAGATGCATCATCGTTTTCTTCGGTTTCAACATCAAAATCATCTTCATCTACTAACATTGTCTTCTTTGGCCTTGAGCTAGATGTGGAGGCATTGGCACCCTTTTTACCGTGGTTATTCGTTTGCCTTATACCACCCCTTGAATCCCTTGGTCTTCGCGAATAAGTTGCTTCACCCGCCCATGTAGCTTTCACAACATGACCCATGTCAAATCTTCACCCTCAAACACTTGGTCATCCTACCCTTCTTTCTTTAAGGCTTCTTTCAACCATTGATGAGGATCTTCTACATTGGCATCATCCAAGAGAATTGGGTCAATTGTATCACGTATATCATACCTTCCAAGCTTATCGATAGCGGCTATAATGTGCTATGTGGCGAAGCGGCAATGACCCGCTATTAGGGTTTAGCGGGAAGAAAGCGTAAGTAGCGAGTGTGTGTGTGTTTTTTTTTTCTTTTTAAATACCTGATATGTCCGTCGAAATTACACCCTAAAAAGTCGAATAGAGGAGGAGACCGACTGGTGCGAGTAGCGAAGAAGCTTCAGCCGCTGCCGTTGGGGCTAATTGCTGGAAACCTGGTTGCCGACAATTGAGGAAGACGACAGCCGAGGAAGAGGGACTCGAATTTGATTCTGATTTCAGCCGACAAGTGAGGAAGACCGAAGACAACGACTCACTGAGGAATTCTGATTTCAGCCGACAGTATCAATTGCTAATTGATCGATCGATTGAAGTTTGAACCATTGTGAAGTGTGAACTGTGAAGGGTATGAATTATGAACTATGAACTTCATATATTAATCTGTTCAATATATGAACAGTTCATAACTTCATTTTTTTTAATTACGTTTTTTCCCTTTAAAAATTAGCAATTGATATTTGTTGAAACTTGATTATTTGAAAGCTTAGAATGGTAAAGGAAGCTGATCCTGGGTGGACGTATGGAACATTTGTTGAAAGAACCAAAAACAGTGTGAGATGCAATTTTGTTTCGAGTGGTGGGATTACAAGACACAAGCATCATCTTGCTTGGGATTCCCCGAATGTCTCAAGGTGTCCCAAGGTTCCCCTTGAGGTTAAGACTTTATTCAAAGAGTTATTTGAAAAGAAGAAACAAACAAAATAGGTTATGAATGAAATACCTCATTTTGATGATGTGGTGCATTTGGATGATGATAAGGAAATCTCTATTCAATCAAAGGGAAAGAGACCTATTTCATCAATGGGTTCAACATCAACAAATAAAAAAACAAAAGGCCCATTAGATTCAATATTTAAGCCATGAGTTACATCGGGGAAGAAAGGGGGAACTTGGTTGGAAGTGTGGAATACAACCAAGTCCAAAAGAAGCTCAGACTTGATGCAATACAGAAGTTTTGTCATTGGATGTATGACGCGGGTCTTCCTTTCAATTCAGTGATGTACGATAGTTTGGGGCCCACATTTGAAGCAATTGCTCGCCACGGTTGTGGTATAAAACCCCCCCGCTATCATGAGGTGCGTGTTCCGATGTTAAAGCTTGAGTTAGAACATACAAAAAAAATTATGCAAGAAAATGAGGTTGAGAAATCAACGTATGGGTGTTCTTTGATGGCTGATGGATGGAGGGATCGGAAAGGAAGGACATTAAACAAGTTCCTAGTAAACACTCCACGAGGAAGTATGTTCATGGAGTCGGTAGATGCCTCTAGGCTTTAGCTATTCTCACACAGGTAATCAATTAATTATTTTGGTTTTTCTAAAGTGTTAGTGTGTTACCAATGTCAAAAGCTTACTAAATTTTAAAATCTATGTCAGCCGAGAACATGTTCAAGTTGTTTGACCAATTCATCGAGAAGGTTGGGCCGGATAATATCATTCAGATTGTGAGGGATAGTGCAAGTAACAATGTTGCTACTGGCATGTTTATAAGAACATATACTGATATATTATTTTAACATTTGAAATTCTTAAACCACCTAATAAGATTTATTTTCCTTTGATAGGAAAACTTGTGGAAGATAAATATCCCCGTATATATTGTACTCCTTGTGCGGCCCATTGCATTGAGTTGATGTTAGAAGATATCTTCAAGTTGCCTCGTTTAAAAAAAAATTAGAAAGGGCAATTGCGGTGAACACATACATATATAACCGCACATTGCTGCTAAACATGAAGAGAGAGTTCATCGGCAAAAAGATATGGTTAGGCCGGCGAAGACCCGATTTGCCACAGCTTTCAATACCTTGAATTGTTTCAAGGCAAATAAGAAGAACTTAAGGAAAATGTTTACTTCTGAACAGTGGAACAAAAGCAAGTTTTCAAAGGAGACGGGAGGAAAGCAAACATCCAATACTATATTGTTGCCTAGCTTTTGGAACAATGTAAATATTGCTGTGAAAGTTGGTGGTCCGTTGTTAGGGGTGCTTCGATTAGTTGATGGAGAGAGAAAGCCTCCTATGGGATATATTTATGAGGCTATGGATGATGTTCCACTGTTCAAAAGTAAACATTTTTCTTAAGTTCTTATTTGCTTTGAAACAATTCAAGGTGATGAAAGCTGTGGTAAATCGGGTCTTCCCCGGCCTAACCATATCTTTTTGCCCGGTGAACTCTCTCATCATGTTCTAGAGTCCTTTTTAATTGAGGCAACTTGAAGATTTACTCTAACATCAAGTCAATGCAATGGGCCGCGCAACGAGTCCAATATATGCAGGGATATTTATCTTCCACAAGTTTTCCTATCAATGGAAGATGCATAATTTACTAGATGGTTTAAGAATTTTAAATGTTAAAATAATATAGGTTTTTATAAACATACCAGCAGCAACATTGTTACTTGCACTATCGGTCACAATCTTAATGATATTATCAGGCCCAACCTTCAGGATGAATTGGTCAAACAATTTGAACATGTTCTTGGCTGCCATCGATATTAAAATTTAGTAAGCTATTCACATTTGGCAACACACTAACATTTTAGAAAACCAAAATAGTTAATTGGCTACTGGTGTGAGAATAGCTAGAGGCATCTACCGACTCATGAACATACTTCCTCGAGGAGTGTTTACTAGGAAGTTGATTAATGCCCTTCCTTTTCGATCCCTCCATCCATATAGGTTGACTTCTCAACCTCATTTTCTTGCATAATTTTTTTGGTATGTTCCATCTCAAGCTTTAACATTGGAACACGCACCTCATGATAGGTAGGGGGTTTTATACCACAACCATGGCGCGAGCAATTGATTCAAATGCTGGCCCCAAACTATCATACATCACCGAATTGTAAGAAAGACCCGTATCATACATCCAACGACAAAACTTTTGTATTGCATCAAGTCTAAGCTTTTTCTGAACTTGGTTGTATTCCACACTTCCAACTAAGTTTCCTCCTTTCTTCCCGGTTGTTACTGATGGCTTAAATATTGAATCTAAAAGGCCTTTTGTTTTTTTATTTGCTGAAGTTGAACCCATAGATGAAATAGGCCTCTTTCTCTTTGATTGAATTTGAATAGAGATTTCATCTTCATCTAAATCCACCACATCATCAAAATGAGGTATGTTATTCATAACCTCTTGTTTTTCTTCTTCTTTTCAAATGATTCTTTAAATAAAGTTTTAACTTCAAGTGGGACTTTGGGACACCTTGAAACATGCAAGATGGTGCTTATGTCTTGTAATCCCATCATTTGAAACAAAGTTTCCTCCTTTCTTCCCGGTTGTTACTGATGGCTTAAATATTGAATCTAAAGGGCCTTCTGTTTTTTTATTTGCTGAAGTTGAACTCATAGATGAAATAGGCCTCTTTCCCTTTGATTGAATTTGAATAGCGATTCCATCTTCATTATCTTCATCTAAATCCACCACATCATCAAAATGAGGTATGCTATTCATAACCTCTTTTGTTTTTTCTTCTTTTCAAATGATTCTTTAAATAAAGTTTTAACTTCATGAGGGACTTTGGGACACCTTGAAACATCTGCAGAATCCCATGCAAGATGGTGCTTATGTCTTGTAATCCCACCATTTGAAACAAAATTACAAAACTAGCATCTCACAATGTTTTTAGTTCCTTCAACTAAAGTTCCATACGTCCACGTAGGATCTACTTCCTTTACTATTCTAAACTTTAAACAAATACCAATTATCAATTCAGTGCACTAAAGAAAAAAAACAATTAGGCAGAATGTGGCAATGTGCTTAGAAACCTCTTACACGAGTCCAAGTCTCAATTTCTGTCCAGGATGAACGCAGAAGTGATTCCAGATCCTTAAATTCGTCTTCAATTTCAATCCACTCTCCAAACCAGTCGTCAATTTCAGTCCAATCAGTCACCGTCACCGTTCAATTAACCGTCCAATCGGTCGCCGGCCAAACCCTCTGTCGCCGTCCAAATCATCTGTCTCCGGAGCCCACACAACCACAGTGACTATTAGGGTTGAATATTGGAGAATAATGTGTTGTGCGGCGATCTATATGTACTAGGCAAAAATAAATAAATTAAAGTTCCCACCTAGACACGCTATCAGTCGTTATTGCACCGCAAAACCCTAACAGCAGGCTCTCCACGCTTCGCGTCGTAGCGAGCTATAGTGGCCGCTATGACCACTATCGATAACAGTTGTCACAATTGGAATGAGTTATATAGTGAAATTTATCGTGTTTCTTTTATTGTCTTCTTTCCTTAGAGTTAGTATTGGATGTTGACTACATCTGGAATTTCTAAGTTTACTTTTGAAGATATCCAAGACCTGATTCTAGGAGAGGATAGTAGAAGTACAGGGGATATCTCGAGTTCACTGTTGAGTACACAAGGCAAAGGGAGAAGGAACTAAAGGGCGAGCAAGTTTAGAAAGAGAAGTCAATTCAAGAATCAAAAGGAAGTCATCTATTGGAAAAGAAATGAATCATGTTACAAAAGGAAAACACTCAAATTATGCTTTGATTTTTTGAGCAGAAAGTACTGGATTCTAGTGTGATAGGAGTCCGGTTCGGGTTTATACCCGACGAGGGAAGAGGGTTGCTCCGGAAGTTAATATGGATCAGTTGAAGTTGGTAATTGACCAGGTCTTCAATCCACTTAACCGAGATTTTGACGAATGAGTAGGATAGTGGGGCAGTAACAAATGCAGTTTCTTGGTTTCTTTATATAGTTTTTATTTGGTAGTTCGGTATTTTCTATGCATGTTATGTGTAATCTTGTTTTGTAATCGGAGATCACACCCTTCTCAAAGTGGGTTAACTAGTGTAATCTTTCAACTTTTGTTATTAAGTTTAAAGAATCTATCATTTGGTTCCATTGCCGGGAAATTAAGATGAAATGGAGCAGACCTGGAGTGAAGGAAGTGGCTCGAAACCAAATGCTGTTGCGGCTCAACTAGCAGCCATCGCGTCTTCTTTTGAGAGTCTAAAGGCCGAAGTTGCTTCTCTTAAGGTTCTTTCTGAGTCGAAAAGAAAAGTGGACAGAGGCGGGCGGTTTGATGACGATGACTCCTCTTGGAATCATAACATACATTTCCGACCATACAACAAAATTGATTTTCCGGGGATCCGCGGGGGTGTATCCTCAAAGCAGAGAAGTATTTTCATTATTATCAGATTCTAGATGATAAAAAAGGTGACGTGGCTTCTATGCATTTAGAGGGAGATGCACTAGACTTGTTCTCCTGGCTGTCAACCGATCAACCCATTCAATTCTGGGAAGAACTAGTGCATGCTTTCCAAAGAAATTTTGCTCCAGCAGAATTCCAGAACCCTGATGAACATCTTTGTAGCATCAAACAAGTCAAATTAGTGCAAGAATATAGATGAGATTTTGCTAAAAGGTCATCGCATGTGTCAAATTGGCCGGATCACTGTCACTCGGCGTTTTTCTAAACGGTTTGAAGGAGGAACTAAAGGCTGAGGTCTGTATACACCATGGTTGTAGAAATCGCTAGTCGCTAGTTGGGCAGCTGGGTAGAGACTAGAGACTAGGGATTAATCGCATTGGAAAATTTATATATAATTTTTATAAAAATGTTAAATTTTATATACACATATATAGAATTCTACCAAAAAAACAAGCCGAACTTCAAAAAGTCGTTAGATTTTTTTGCCAGAATTCCAAACCTCGCAGGAATCCCAAAAGTCGCTGGCAAAGACGCCGGAATTTCAAACCTATTTCTGGCCGAGTAGGCTGATTTTTCCGATTAGACCCGATTTTTACCGACTTTGATCGACTACCGATTTTTTGACCGATTAGCCAAAAATTAATCGATGCCTCGACTACCGATTAATCACCTAGGCCGATTTTTACAACAGTGGTATATACAAACCACACACAATATACAAGGCCTTGAGTTTAGCACTTGAATATGAGCCCAAAGTAAGCTCTAGCAAAAGTCTTGATTCTAATTGATAGCGGGTCTACACATAACTTCATATCTGATACCTTGGTAAGGGAAATGAATTTAACTACTCAATTGGTAGATCCTTTGGGGGTTGGTAACACGAAAATTATCCGTTGTAGTCAACTATGCCGAGATGTCACTTTGCAAATTTCAAATTTGAAATTGACCCAAGACTATTATCCATTTTCGATTGGTGGGGCTGATGCGGGTTTATTCAACCAAATAATAGCCCGTTTTCGATCCCAGCATTATTGGTGAAGAATAATGACTCTTCTTGGCGACTGTGTATTGATTATAGGGCTCTGAACAAAATTATTATTCCTAATAAGCATCCTATCCCTAACACTGATGAGCTCGACGAATTAAATGGATTCGAGGTTTTTTCTAAACTTGATTTACGTTTGGGGTATTATCAAGTCAGGATGAACGAATCTGACATTGAGAAAACAGCCTTTTGAACTCATTCGGGTCATTATGAGTTTTGTGTGATGCCCTTTGGGTTCACTAATGCTCCTTTAACTTTTCAAGCTATCATGAATGACCTTCTCTGTACTCCCTTGTGGCAATTTGTTCTGGTCTATTTTGATGATATATTGGTGTATAGTCCTACTATGGAGCAACATCTTATTATTTACGGACCACATTCGGGCGGCTACGCCAAGATTATTTCTTCGCTAAGCTGTCTAAGGTGGCGTTTGTTTTTCAGAGGTAAAATGTTTGCAGTATTTGGACCACATCTGAGAAGAACTGGACAAAACATCTGCAGTCTATTAAAAAAAGACTGTTTTTATACCGTTTGCAACTTGCTAAAATATTTTGAAATTTAAACAAACCTATTTTTTTTTAACTTAAAACAATGTTTCAACATTGAAATTTAAATAATAGTTTTACATCCCTGGAATAATATTCCTGGAATAATATTCATAAAACCACAATAACATTTTTTAAATCATGCATTCCATATTTTGCACTAACTGCTTAGCAATTTCATCTCGTAACCGAGTCATATATTCCCGATCCGATGCAAGCTTCGACCTCGTCTTCATTAGCATCAACATGCACTTAAGTATTTCATTATGACACATTGGGTTGATCGTAGTATGCAAATAACTCATTGCTCAAACCATATTTCTTTATGAAATTATGTAGTGCGAAACATGAAGTGACAATGTTCCTTTGTGTAACCAATGGAAATGGTGCCATCCTCTTCAATATAGGGAATAGTGCTTTCAAGACACCAAAAGCACGTTCAATGATGTTTCGAAGTTTTGCATGTACATGGTTAAATTTTTCTTTATTAGTCAAAGCACGTCTTCGACAAAAATCTCCTAGTCAATACCTCACGTTACGACATGGAGCCATAAATCCTAGTAAGGTGTGCATATGCAACATCACAAAGATAATATTTATATGCAATGACATACACAATTAATTTGGATATTAAAGTAAGAGAAATACTTAACGAGTCGGTGATCGAGCATTTCTCAGCAGTGGGAGACTGGGAGCATAAGGATGAATCGTATTTTAGTTAAGTTCTTGATCCACAATGGGTTCTGAGAACTATCAAACTGTTTGTGAAAGTCTCTCCTATGATTGCTTACTTGGGATTGGAGAATGTGGGTGCTATGTATGACTTGGATGGGCGCATAGTAATAAATGCGCCACAGGGAGAGTAGGCATTGAAAAGGAAAAATGGGTCGCTGACTGGAAAGGTTGTGACTAATGAGTTGAAGCTTGATATAGACTGGCCTTTGGGTTAACCGATGAGAAAGTTGTTGCAACTAGTTGTGGAGGAAGAATTACAGAAATGCCAAACAGATCGAAGAGAAGTTTGAAGTTCATTAAACCTTCCAAGTGAGAAATTGTTAGGTTGTGAGGAGGTTTTGGCCGAAATCCACGAGTAGCCAACCCTAACCCTAACCCTAATAGGTTTAATTAGGCATGTTTTCTAATTTATTAACATTATTAATAGATGGATAGCCAGATGGGGTATTGTAATTAGCCGAGCGCCTGGATAATAATATATACCAAGTTGCAACCTTTGGACGTAGGCTTCTCCGACCGAATATTCGTGTGTGGGTTTGCTTGTATTTGACACCCTAATGGATATGGAATTGTTAGGAATTGGTGGATTTAGAGCAATTGAATAAAGTAGGGTAAGACTACATACATGAGTTCATTAAATGGTCCTACCCCTGCATAAAGCGGGAACTAAGTCAAACACCAGATACACCCTTTTAGAGAAACCAAATAAAGGCAATTAAGCTTGAAAATTGGCCATTTTTTAACGAGCATAACTTTTGATTTCTCAAGAGTGAAGTGCCCATAGAATATTGATGAAATTGGTGTGACAGGCTAGATGACATGACAAGCTTCCATAGGTCGTTTACCTGACTTTTAGACATAAGTTTCTTTGTTTGGAGCCTTGATTTTTACGTGGAAGGTTTCCCCAAAATTTCATTATTATGATCAACTCTTTTAAAAATGTGAAAACATTGAATTGTGGATTTTAAATTAACCTGTTTGATTTGCCGTAGATTTTCTGGTGTACGAATCTCAGTTCATTTTCCAAGATTTGGCCACACATGCCCAATGTTGTAAAAATCGCTAGTTTTTCAAATAATTCAAAGATTTTATATAATTAATTCATGATTTATGGGTTAATTAATACCAATTTTCGTAAAAAAAACCCATAGTTCTCAAAACCTAAAGCCCATCAAAACCTAAAACCCATGGACATATATTTTTAAACATCGTTCTTTTCTATTAGCTTGGATTTAAGGTTACACACACCATCAGTCACCACCACCACCTGAGGCACACAAGCAGTCAGCCACCACTACCTGAGGTTTTGTCACTCTCTACGAACTACGAAGACAGCCACCATCACCTAAGGCAGCCTCGCCACTGCAAGCACAACCCCACAGCTGAGGCAACCACCATTTTCATGCTGATTTAAGTAGGTTGAAGGCCTGTTTTTGTATCCTCCTCGGAATCGTCAGAATTCGGTTGATTTTGACCGGCTAGGTCTGCCTTGACTATCTTTGGCCGCCTAGCGATTAATTAGCCGATTTGATGAAAATTCGGTAGTGGATTTGCAATTACTCCCCAATTAATAGGCCGATTAGCCAACTTTTACAACACTACACGTGTAAAAATTATGTTAAATGAAAATTGTTGTAATGATTTTTTCATTCAGAGTTATTCAACCTTTCTCATAAAGATGGTTTGTTTGCTGAGTGTCAGTGGTTGAACATTGCATGCTTCTAACACGTAGAGTGATAATTTTAACCATCATCAAAAGTTTCTTAATAGCTCCTATTTATTTAACTAATTTTTTTTTTGATAACCGTGGGAACCCATTTAAATGATAAACCCTCGGATCTCCCCAATATCCGACTAACCAAGGGGAACGGGTAAAGCGCGGTCACAAGCAACCGTGAGACGTATAGGATGTCGGTTGTCCTACTTTTGGTCTTCAACCTTTTTCACCTGGATGCTCTGAACCTTGAATTTGATGTTACTAAAGAGTAGCATAATGGTTATGATAGTATCATTGTTTTAAAAAAAATGCATGTTAAGGAATAGAATCATGAATTTTATTAATTAAATCTTGATCTTTTGATAGGGGTTAGGGAATAACACAGGTGATTATCAGAAATTAGCTTTGACTTTACAAGGATATGGTGTTTCAACTGTAGTGGCCAAAGTTTCAAGAATCGACTGGCTGAGGAATGCTGCTGGTTTGGCCGACCCTAATTACTGGCGAGGCACCCTCCAACCTCGCCCTGTTCTTGACTGGTACTTTGGTTTTACATAGTTTTTTAGCATTATGTGGTACATGTTCTTGAATGAGTTGATTTCACTTGAATCTAAATGCACTATGGGCAGGTATTTAAATCGGGTTGATGAAGCTGTCAATGAAGCTTTGAAACAATCTAAAGGTTACAAATTTATCTACTCTAACTTTGATCTTGGTTTTAAAATGAGTATGGCACTTTGAGGCATTGGGTCCCATAAGCAGAGACGTGATGTGAGAGGCATGGCTCTGTGTGCAATCAAATAGCTTTGTGTACAATTAAAAGTTGCATATGCATCATCTCTTTTACATTTGTCTTTCTATCAAGTAAATTATTCATGATTTCTTTCTTGGTTGTTCTTACATTTGAACGATTTTGACTAATTTTGACCCTGAAATGTTTTCCTGATGGCCTCCTGCTTCAAACATGCTTTATAAACCAAGCTTTTGATTCATCGTTAACATTCTGCTGTGTGAATCTGAGTCCTTAAGCCAAAAAGATTGTTGATAATTTACATAATGATATTATTTATTTCGACTGTTGTAGGTGGTTCGTTGTCTATAATCGGACACTCTGCTGGAGGATGGTTGGCTCGGGTGTATATGGAAGAGTTCACCGAGGCAAATAATAAAATTTCTTTGCTTCTCACTCTGGGATCGCCTCTTCAGTATGTATTTACCAAACACCTTAAACTTTTCATCAATTCAAGACTATAGAGGCTTTAATTCCTGTTTTCTTTCACTTTTGATGTCAATTTAGGCCACCACCTAAAGGGTTGTCTGGAGTTGTTGATCAAACAAGGGGTCTGTTGGATTATGTTGAGAAAAACTGCAGGAAAGCTGTATATACTCCAGAGTTAAGATATGTATGTATTGCGGGCAGGTATAATGAGACACATACATTCGCAGATTGTACTTGCTATCAGCCTATCCGTATGATTTATTTGTACCGTAAATATGTTCATGATTTTCATTCCTTGATAATAGTTTTTGTTGATAATATTAAGTATATTTTAGATATTTTTATTGTTTGATTCCTGTTTTGAGCAACTCACAGGTACATCCAGGGCAGTCGTTTATTTGGTAACTCAGATCCTTCAACAAATATTCCAGTTGCAATCGAGCAATCTGCACCTGATGATGTTATTACAAGTGAGTCAGGCACTTTGATATCGACTGGTGCTACATTTCGCACCCGCTTCGTTGGTCAGGGATACAAACAGGTAACACTTTTTCCAACTTCTGATCCAAATTGGAAATTATAGCTTAATGTTAAACTTAGAGATGACAAGGTCTCATCCAAAAGGTTGAATCGGTCACCTCACAATTCCTTTTTTCTTTATATTTATTTTTTGAATCTTCTTACAATTTAATGTATTATATATAACTTTAAAACTAAAATAATATAAATAGTTATGAATAAAGAAATTTGGAGGGTTTTATGCATTTTAAATACATTTTAGGATACTTTTAAGAATTTAATCCGAAAACTTTTTTAATTAAATATTTTTTCGCATTGCGCCGATTTGAGATAAAATATAACTTAAGTCAACGCATTTTTTTTTTAAAATAATACTCGATATTCCCTTTGAGATAAAAGATACAATCCACATTTCTTTGCCTTGGGTGTAACAAACTGTTTCCCACAGGTGTGCGGTCAGGCAGATGTTTGGGGTGATGGAGTTGTCCCTGAAGTATCGTCACATCTCGAGGGTGCTTTAAACATTAGCTTCGATGGGGTGTATCATTCACCTGTCGGTTCAGATGACGAATCAAGACCCTGGTATGGCTCCCCGGCCATAGTTGAGCAATGGGTACAACACCTTCTTAACTAGTTACCTGTCTATATACTAAATATTCTTTTCATAAAAAAATGCCTATTTGTAAATCCACCATTTTTCAACAGAAAATTTTGTTTTACATCTAATGAAATTCACCAAGTATTCTGAAATATTCATATGCGAATTCAAGTTTCAGATGAGTTTGACATAACTAGGCAACCAAGCCACTCCTGCTTGTCTTGATAGCTTAAAATAGGCTAGAACATGAGGTTATACCAACAGAAGCATTAGTCCCACATATGGTTGAACTGTCACTGGTCCTCGTTAATTTGTTTTCAAAAATCAGTATACTTGACTTGACAAGAACCATAACACTTGCCTTTTAACATTTCTTTGATGGCTTGTGATTCAAAACTAAACACACTATAAAAACAGAGCTTAAATATAAACGTCATAACTAAACGCCATAACTAAACTCCAAGACTAAAACGCCATAATTCCACACCATAACAAAACACAATAATATAAAAAATAGAGCTTAAATATAAATGGCATAACTAAACATCATAACTAAACTCCAAAACTAAAAACACCATAACTAAAATCGTCGTAAGTAAACCTCATAAGTAAACACCATAATATAAAAACAGAGCTTAAATATAAAAGTCATAACTAAACACCAAACTCCAAAACTAAAAACACCATAACTAAAATTTCCATAATTAAACTCATAACTAAACACCATAATATAAAAACATAGCTTAAATATAAACGTCATCTAAAAATCGTAACTAAACTCCATAACTAAAAACGCCATAACTAAAAGAAAACCAGAACTCGTTCCATGCGCTCAATTACGTTCAGTATTGAAATAATAAAATCAATAATATTCTGTGATTTGTTTTTGTAATTGATAATTGTTGAATTCGATTTTTCTAAAATTTCAGCAAGAATCATTGCCTATTGTTGAAATTGGTTTTCCCAAAATAACCGCTAACAATAATTATGAAATTACGTTAATTCCCATATCCAGTAAACTTTTGAATAAACACGTGTATGCCTTATATTCCTTCTTACACTTTTTATGTTTTATGCCTTTTTAGCCAAATTTGAATATATATATATATATATATATATATAGGAAGATTCAAGTCAAGTTGTAATCAAATTAAATTATGAAATAGTTGTAATTTAATTTAATTTTATTATTGTATTTTAGCATTTCTCATATTATCATGTGTAATGTAACAATCTGATCACTCCGATTACATCACGCCTCGGTACCTTTCCGCCTGACGGGTCTCCGATCCGGCCTGCCGGCCCGAGGTGTGACAAGAAGGGACAAGAACATGTATCAAAATTCCATCTAACGCACCAACTGCTCCTTTAAAAACCCGTCGTAGCCCCCTGTTATGTCTCGGAATGTTTGGATTCGGATTGAAAGAGGTTGGTACTATCATATCTTTAGCAAAAAGCATCATCTTATCCAAGACTTCATAAAAAAATTATAAATTGTTTGCTTTGAGTGTTGGAATCTACGGTTGATAACCACGTAACGTTGATTATGACCGATTATCATAATAAACATAGACATCCTTTCCTCAATCGATACATGTTTACTATCTTTTAACGAATAAATTACTCTTAAATGTGCACATAGTCGTACAAAGGATTCACGGGACATACGTAGCAGTTCATTGCATTGTTTGGGATTTCCTTGCAATAACTCTAACGTGTATTGATGTTCCGTCATATCCAAATCATTGTCTCGCATTCGTTTCAAACCTCTCCTAAAAATAACGAATATACAAGTACATGAGAATTACAAAAAGTAATTTCTTATCATAATCCATTATGATCATGTGTTAATGAAACATAAAAGCTTTTAACATAAACAACAAAACAACCATGACCATAGCCAAAAAAAATAATACAACCATAAGTATAGAATCTTTTAATATAATAAAAAGCATAGAATCTTTTTACACAAGCAAAAGCATATAATCTTTCACCACAACCAAAAGCTCATAGTAGATGTCAAAGCAACCAAAATAATAAATTTTTTAATGTTTGCAAAAACCATGTTCTTTAACTACTTTATTAGTCCTAAACTTGTGGCCGTCATCACGATCCATCCTCTTAATACATCAGGAATATCTGGCAACGCCATCCATGCTTCTCTCACGCCTGTGGACACTCCAAAAATATGAAAAGCAGCTAAGAATAGTGGATATACCGGATCTAACCCAACCAGCTTTAACTTCTCGGAACATAGAGCAACTGTTGGCCCTTCTTTACCTTTAATCAAATACTGTAGAGCCTGTCGCATATCATGTGCTAAATCATCACCATTGATAGATGAGGATTTTGTGGTTTTCGATCTTTTACTTCGATTAGACTAGGGGGTAGGCTCACGAGTAGGTTCGGGCATAGGCTCAGAAGCAGGCTCGAAAGTTGGATCGGAAGTATGATCTGGAATAGGCTTAGAAGTTTGATGGGATGTGCCAGCATCATCTTTATTGTGATGAAAAACGGAGTTTGTAAGTAGAAGTTGTTGGACACGATGACAAGAAGATGATCTAGCCATTGATGTTGTTTGGGTTGAGGTCAACTTGCAATTCCCAGTGACGGTATTACCATCAAACAATGCTGCACATAGGTCCGGAAAAGGCAATGGAACTGTTTTTAACGCTTTAGCCTTCGGATGCCCCTAAACCCAATGTAAAAAAATGGTATAAGTTTTGTTTTATGTATATGGTAAAAATTATATATATGAACATACCTTCTTAAATTCTTCTCATTCCTCATAGTTAAGGTAAATGTATTTGTTTCACCATTGTATATGTTGTCAATTTTGTTTTTCTAAAAGACCCATCCTATGTATTTGGCTTTAAGATTATCATATGCATTTTTCATTTGTTTTTGAGTCAAATCCAGGACAAAATTTTCCTTAAGAACCCTTCCTAACTTGCTCCATGAGTCTTCGTGCAAACTCAATCCCTTTTTACCCATACTGTTTGTCTCTTCAATGCAAGTCTCTAATAAGCATTTTAAATGCTCATTGGACCATTGTTTCTCTACCATTTCTAGTAATCGAGAAACAAATGAAAGTTACAATACACGTACGACATAACAAAAAGATAAACAACACAAAAAAAAATATATATAAACACAATGATTAGTGATATAACAAACTTACTGCTAGACCAAACCTAATTCAATAGATTAAACAACTTTGTGTTATAATATCATCATTCATTCATATATGTTTATGCTTGTTTTATAGTGATTAGTGATAGACCAAACCTATTTCAATAGCATTTACTTTGGTCCATCAAAATATGCCTAAGCAATGCAACTTCATGTATTGAGAGTTTGAGATAGCCTAAGCAATGCAGATTCATCATTCATTTACTTGTGTTATAATACACATTTTATCTAACAACTTCATGCATGTACATGCTTGTTTTATAAACCAATCCATACAATGAATCACCTAACCAAAGCAATGCATCTATTGACAAGAACAAGTTAATTCAAAAATATGTTCCATACCCTAATCACAACAATCATAATCAGCACAAGTTAATTCACCAATCCTCCACAGCTTCATGTCGCAACCTGATCCTTCACAGCCATCCACCCTATCGTCCTCCACCTTCTGCTCTCCACGTCGCCACCCTGCATGTCGCCCCCTCCATGTCACCGCTGTCCCTGTTCTCACTTTACAGGTTCATCCTTTTTCCTTATCTATTCTTGAAATCTTTTTTGCTTTTCGGTTTTGACATGGAAACCCAACAATTTTTGGGATTAAGGTTCAATTTTGCAGACTGAAATTAGGTATTAGGCTGTCTCAAATCAATTTTAGCAATTCAAGTGATTGTTTTTATTGTTGTGATTGTGATTAGGGTCTGGAACATATTTTTGAATTAACTTGTGTTTGTCGATAGATGCATTGCTTTGGTTAGGTGATTCATTGTCACACCTCGGGCCGACGGGCTGGATCGAAATCCCGTCGGGCGGAATAGTCCTGAGGCATGATTGAATTGGAATGATCACATTGTTTACACAACACTTGGTAATATGAGAACACTAATTTACATTGATAAAATAAAATAAAATTTCAATTGTTTCATAATTTAATTATATTACAACTTGACTTGGACATATGGGGCATGACTTAGATGTCTCACAAAAATTGCTTGCAAAGGAGCATGTCTTGAATCTTGTAGCCTACGGGGCCTTGTAAGATTGCATGCAGGAGTTGTAGTCACCCCTCCACGGCGTCGCCCTCCTTGTTCTCATAGGTTCGTCCTTTTTCCTTATCTATTCTTGAAATCATTTTTTCTTTTCGGTTTTGACATGGAAACCCAACAATTTTTGGGATTAGGGTTCAATTTTGCAGTTCATGTGATTGTTTTTATTGTTGTGATTGTGATTGTTTTGACTAGGGTCTGGAACATATTTTTGAATTAACTTATGCTTGTAAATAGATGCATTGCTTTGGTTAGGTGATTCATTGTCACACCCTGGGCCGACAAGCTGAATCGAAATCCCGTTGAGTAGAATAGTCCCGAGGCATGATTGACTCGAAATGATCAAATTGTTTACACAGCACATGATAATATGAGAACACTAATTTGCATTGATAAAATAAAATTAAATTACAACTGTTTCATAATTAAATTCTATTACAACTTGACTTGGACATCTGGGGCGTGACCCCGATGTCTCATAAAATTGGTTGCAAAAGAGCAAGTCTTGAATCTTGTAGCCTGTGGGGCCTTGTAAGATTGCATGAAGGAGTTGTAGGGTCTTTTAACGGATCCTATCTATCTCTCTCTAAAAGGCATCCTGCTTACACCTGTTCGTCACATGAGAACGTGTAAAATCTGTTAACACTAGGTTGGTGAGTTCACGCGTGTATTAAAAATATTAGGTTTTGTAAAAGGCTTGAAGAAAACTCTTTACGTTCGCAAACGATATTTGAAAATGATGTGTAAATGGTGTTGAAAATGTGAATGACTTACACAAGTGTTCAATCTAAACCTCATTACGGACACCATCTCAAATCATCGAAGGTCGTTTATACACAGGGCTTACGTAGAGCCAAGGCTCAGCCGCCACCACACCACTCCTTCGATAATCTACGAGGATGTCCTTAATGGAAATTAGATTCCTTCACTTCTGTTCCTCTATTCGTCATGACCAACGTTTTGGAAAAAGAAATGTCTTGAGAAAAGAGTGTATGCTTTGTCTCCTAATATAGGAAAACTTGTTTTGTTTTGTTTTGTTGAAAATCACAAAGTTTACACTACTTTCCTATTTATTCAAACAGTGTTTGTCTTGAACCAGTTAGACTCGTTCAAGTTTCAACTTTTGAAAACTGTTTGTATTGAAAAAACCCGAAATAGTTTGTTGGGTTTTTTAATTAGCATGGTCCGTCCTTAATATTACACATGTGATCATTTACCAAACCTAAGTGATATGCCATTGTTGATCAGATTTCATGGATCTGATCCGAGATTTGACCTTTGTACTTGTTTGCGTAACGCCTCAGCGTTGGAAGTTTGTTAAACTTATGGTTCCATCTACGTTACCTTCGGTTAAACTTATGGTTCCATCTATGTTACCTTGTTGTTTGTTTGATTTGGATATGTAACATCTGCTCTCAAGTTGTGTCCGTTCATCTCTTGGTTGGGCACAAAGGCTCGAACTGTTATGAACATGCACTTCCTTATTGAGCGATGGTTGAATCCTTGAAATCGTTGCTTGAGTTTGAAAAGCCATGATGAAGCGATGAACGCTCAGTAAGAGGTTTCGAAACGATTTCTTCTTTTAAATTAATTGAAAATAACTCTTATTCGAATATCATTCGAATAAGAGGTTTTATGTTCTCAACCCTAAAAGATTTGGAAGGCAGAAAATTGAAAAGAAAAGGGTCTATGAACTCACCTGTGATTATGGGTCGTCAATGCACTCACTCGATGTGTTCACTCATTTTGAATCCTGTGTTTCATGTATTTACTAGTTAGTTATACATTAGGTGTTTGAGTGTTCTGCTCTTGATGTGATTTTGGAAAATATGTTTTTTTTACGATTAGATTAAAAATTTGGTATAAGGTTCGGCTTTATTGATACAAATAGTGTTTGATAGGACGTTCAACACTTAGCCATTTTGGTCTCCTCTTTGTGTGAATGGCCTATTCGTGCGAACGGCCTATTCGTGCGAACGATCTTCATTCATACGAATGGAATGATGCGAATGCCTGCTTCCATTCTGGTGATCCATTCGTGCGAGTAGATCTTCATTCGTGTCGTCTCATGCGAATGGTTCCATTTCATTCATGGAGTTGCTCATTCTCCTAGAGGTTCATTTTGATGAGTTTCTCAGGCGAATGGCCATTCGTACGAATGACCATTCTTACGGCTCATTCGCATTCAGATTCACCAAGAACATCATTTTTAAAATCATGGGGTTTTATGGTATTTTTACGGCAAAAAATGATTGCAAAACATTTTGGAGTGTTTTGGTGCATATGATTGGTGCTAATACTCACTGTGCAACTCGTATTCGACTGGAATACTTGTAAATTGTTGAAATCATGAAATGAAAGTGTTGGGGGTGAAATTCACATGATTTGGACGTTAGAATGGTCTGATTTCGTGTGGAAATGACTTAAAATTCGGGAGGGGCGAATGGGTTTCGGTTGAGAGAGTTAGGTGAAAAATGGGTTGGAAAAACGTATGTGTTGCTTTTATACATGTGCTATCGCACGAATGAGTCATTTGTACGAAAGACTCCCATTCGTCCGAATGGCTCTATGGTTGTAAAACTTCACCGATTGTGACCTATTCGTACAAATGAGTGCCCATTCGTACGATTTGTACGAATGAGTGTGTGTTAAAATTTTGATTATTTATTCTTAATAGTTTAATCTTTTCTTTGTTTTAAATTCGTTTATTAAAATATTTTTGGTGAGAACGTTATTAAAATAATTATTATATTATGTCAAAGGTATAAGAATCACGTATGCGCTTGTATGAATCGTCACCCATACAAAAGAAATGTTCGTCTAACCTTCTAGCATTGTTTGTGCTGTAAAATATATCATTTGATGTATCAAGTCCGACAACATATTCACATGAGTCGTCACCCATCTGAATATGTTGTTAGACTGATAACAAAGATGTTATCGATTCAGTTTTGATTCATTGTTTTCCCTCACAAGACGTTTGTATTTTCTTTTGCTTCATGTTTATGTGAATCAACAGATTCCCATATCTGAATTAGGAATTATCTGTGTATTTGATTTGGTGTTTGTTATTGTTATCGTCACTCTCGCACTACAATCTTCTCCGCTGTTGTCGTGTACACCCTTGGATTTCAGAATTAATTGTTGCTCGTTTACAGATTGTCTCATTCATTGTATGGATTGGTTTATAAAACAAGCATGTGTGCATGAAGCTGTTTGATAAAATGTGTATTATAACACAAGTAAATGAATGAATGAGGAATCTACATTGCTTAGGTTGTCTCAATACATGAAGCTACATTGCTTAGGCATATTTTGATGGATCAAAGTAAATGCTATTGAATTAGGTTTGGTCTATCACTAATCACTATAAAACAAGCATATACATATATAAATGAATGATGATATTATAACACAAAGTGGTTTAATCGATTTAATTAGGTTTGGTCTAGTAGTATGTTTGTTCTATCACTAATCATTGTGTTTATATTTTTTTGTGTTGTTTATCTTTTTTTTATGTCGTACGCGTATTGTAACTTTGATTTGTTTCTTGATTACTAGAAATAGTAGAGAATATAAAATGCTTATTACAGACTTGCATTGAAGAGAGAAACAATGTGGGTAAAAAGGGATTGATTTTGCATAAAGACTCATGGAGTAAGTTAGGAAGGGTTCCTAAGGAAAAGTTTGGCCTGGATTTGACTCAAAAACAAATGAAAAACACATATGATAATCTTAAAACCAAATACATAGGATGGGTCTATTTGAAAAACAAAACTGGAAACATATACAATGCTGAAACAAATACATTTGCCTTAACTAATGACGATTGGGAAGAATTTAAGAAGGTATGTTCATATATATAATTTTTTACCATATACATAGAACAAAACTTATGCCATTTTTTTACATTGGGTTTAGGGGCATTCAAAGGCTGGAGCGTTAAAAACAGTTCCATTGCCTTTTCCGGACCTATGCGCAACATTGTTTGATGGTAATAATTGCAAGTGGACCTCAACCCAAGCAACATCAATGGCTAGATCATCCTCTTATCATCGTGTCAAACAACTTATACTTACAAACTCCGTTTTTTATGACACAAAAGATGATGCTGACACATTCCATCAAACTTCCGAGCCTATTCCAGATCATACTTTCGAGCCTGCTTCTGAGCGTATTCCCGAACCTACTCGTGAGCTTACCCCCGAGTCTAATTGAAGTAAAAGATCGAAAACGACAAAATCCTCATCTATCAATGCTAATGATTTAGCACATGATATGAGACATGCTCTACAATATTTGATTAAAGGCAAAGAAGGGCCAACAATTGCTCTATATTCCGAGAAGTTAAAGCTGGTTGGGTTAGATCTGGTAGATTCACTATTCTTAGCTGCTTTTCATATTTTTTGAGTGTCCACAGGCATGAGAGAAGCATGGATGACGTTTCCAGATATTCCTGATGTATTAAGAGGATGGATCGTGATGACGGCCACAAGTTTAGGACTAATAAGTAGTTAAAGAACATGGTTTTGGCAAACATTAAAAAATTTATTATTTTGGTTGCTTTGACATCTACTCATAAGCTTTTGGTTGTGGCGAAAGATTCTATGCTTTTGGTTGTGCAAAAAGATTCTATGCTTTTTTTTTTTTATATTAAAAAATTATATACTTATGTTGTATTATTATTATTTTTGGCTATGATCATGGTTGTTTTGTTGTTTATGTTAAAAGCTTTTATGTTTTATTAACACATGATCATAATGGATTATGATAAGAAATTACTTTTTGTAATTCTCATGTACTTGTATATTCGCTTTTTTTGGAGGAGAGGTTTGAAACGAATGCGAGACAATGATCCGGATATGACGGGACATCAATACATGTTAGAGTTATTGCAAAGAAATCCCAAACAATGCCATGAACTGCTACGTATGTCTCGTGAATCCTTTGTACACCTATGTGCACATTTAAGAGTAAATTATTCGTTAAAATATAGTAAACATGTATACGTTTTTGATGATAATCGGTCATAATCAACATTACGTGGTTATCAGCTTAGATTTCAACACTCAAAGCAAACAATTCATAATTTTTTTATGAAGTCTTGGATAAGATGATGCTTTTTGCTAAAGATATGATAGTACCAACCTATTTCAATCCGAATCCAAACATTTCGGGACATAACAGGAGGCTACAACGTGTTTTAAAGGATCGGTTGGTGCGTTGGATGGAACTTTGATACATCCTATTGTATCTTCTTGTCACACCTCGGGGCGGCTAGCCGGATCGAAGACCCGTCGGGCAGAAAGTGTGGCAGTTGCGTACGAAGAATTCGGCATTAATGACGTAAGCACATTTGATCGTGTTTGAAATCCACGAGGAATTAACAACTTTTGTTAATGGGGATTGTTAGAACGTGAAAAATGATGAACGTGGGCGAAAACCGTACGCAAAACGGAGTTCGTATGCCCCCGGAATCGCGAAACGAAGTTTAAATCAAAAATGGGATGAAAATCGGGTCAGGCGGTACGCCTGGCGTGGGTGTACCAACCCAGGCGATACGCCTGGCTGACTATGTCGGCAAAATTTTTTAAAACGGATCAGATTGCATCGGGATCATTGTTTCTCCTTCTATTCGATCATTTTTGCTCCAGGAGGCCAAAAACCAGTTTCTTACCATCTTAAATCCATTGTGAAGCTATTACAATTCATAAATCTCACCAAGGATTGTGTTTTCAAGTCCTGATCGTAGTTTTACCCGCAGGAATCCGTCAGATCAGGTAATGATCCGTTTTAACCTTCTAGTTTGATTTTGATTGATTAGATCTTGATTTTGAACGTAATGAGATAGTTAGGATTGTTGATTATTGCCTAGATGATGGCTAGGATTGATTATAAACGAAGAACACGAAGTTCTAACGGTTAAATCCTTGTTTTGATCCGTTGTGATGCCCGGTTTGCATGAAATCATACCTATGATTATAATGGTTTAAACCATTTGATTATGACAATGTAGGTGATTAGTTTGATTAATCTTTGAAATGCAAAGGTTAAATCCAAGTGTTTCAAACTAATCATAATCATTAACATACTCATTGGAATGATTATCTGATGTTTATGATAACAGTCAGATTAGTATGTTAAATCTGGTTATTTCACCTATTATGATGCTACATTGTGATATTTCATGATATTTGGGTAATCAATAACAAGGATTAATCAATTCTAAGCCATTAAATCATCTAAAAATTGTCTTAATATTATAATCAACGATATTAACTATTTGATTAATCCGAGATTATTTAGATTAATCAAGAGAGTCATCAACTTTGTATCAGGAATCTAATGCAATGTAGATTCCTACATTATCATACATTGTATGATATAACCTTAAATTAATTAATTATATAATTAATATCGAGTTGATGATTTATTAAGCAATGTCTTTGACATTGAACGTTCAGAAAGATCTAATCAGTAAACTAGAACATAAATAACTTATTAAATATAATTAAATGCAGAATCATCTCTCTGTTGTTAGATTTGAGAGATTTTGCTACCTTATATCATCAGGTGAGTTTCGTATCACCCCTGTTCTTTTAATGTTTTATAAACATCGGGGTATAACTGCTAAACTTTTCTCGATCATATGATATGTGTCACTGTTATCTGCGTGATTTCATGTGATTAACTGAATTTGTGGATTTCATGGGATTGTTGCCGTTAGTATCTCTATCATGATATCAAAGTCCTCATTCTTGAACTGTATCTAGTGAACCCATGTGTGGCCGAGCAGAAAACATTGATAGTACTATCGGTTGACACCCCATTCACTGGGAGGATTGCATCTCCCCTGGTGTGAATGTTTGTTATCTGTTTCCTGAACTTCTTAATGGTGTGATAGACATTAAGATAATGAGGCAATAAGATATTTACCGACGGGTAATATCGAGAACTGAACATATCGTCCGAAAGGAACTAGATACGGGTCCCATGGTTATCCGGAACTGTGAACATGTATTTGAACTTAACTGTCATATCATATGATTTAACTAAACTGTATGAACTCACCAGCTTTGTGCTGATGTTTTCGAAACTAAAACTTTTGCAGGCAATCAAGGACAACGGTGAGGATGCACTCATAGCACTAGCAACAACTGTAATTAAATAAATTGTAATATGTATAAACTGTAATAATATTTGTAACCACGAACCTTGTAATGTAAGTTTTACTTTTCGTAATCTGTGTGCTATGATGATACCGGATCAAGTAAGTCACCCCTCATGCTCTGAGACATCACCACTATGCTTCCGCTACCCTTTTGATGACATCATTCTCAGGTGACGAGAGGTGGGGGTGTGACAGGGTGGTATCAGAGCCACAGGTTATAGAGAATTAGGTTGACTTAGAGACCTAGACTATAACCATAGGTTCGTATAATGACACAGAGAGCACTGAATACAACGAACGAACAAAACTTGTGTTGATTTAAGTTAGGATAATCGAGTGATCCAGGTTTCAGTTATGAGTGGCCAGCATAACTGAAATTTGTAATACTTGTGCATTCTAGTTTAAGTCAATCCAAGCTGAACTATAACAATTCTAAAGACTAATAGTTGCTTTGAGATAAGAAGATATCATATCATGTTTGTATTGAATATTATTATTCAATGTTTATTTCATGATACTGATCTAGAACTTTGTTTATTCAGCAATGGCGAACCCGGGAGAAAACTATATTTACCAGAGATTCCCTTACATCATCCTTGACGACACACCCAGTGACAGCTCGGGATCGAGCTCGGGTGCAGTACCATCTCATGCGTCTTCTGTATCATCTCAGGTGGGACCACAGCTACCAGCTACACCACCCGGATCTCCTTTTGTACCACCACTACCGCCTGGATCTCCGTTTATACCACCACCACCACCGGGATCCCCACCGGTGCACAGTCCACCCCACTCACCGCTGGCCGACGCTTCGGCCATGAGGAGGCAGAGCTCCTCACCACACAGAGCCCCGGCATGGGACGGGCTCAGGCGTATGCGGGGCCAAGCCCGCAAGACTACGGGACTACCTCCACGACGCCCTATGGCTCCACGGGACGAGCCAGCACCAGTACACGAGGTGGGAGAATCCTCCCACCAGGCTGAGCTTCGGGCTCAGGTACAGCAGGTATCTCAGGACCTGCTGGGCCTCCGACAGGATTTGCAGCAGCACCATGCCACGATGGAGGACACCCGTAACACGGTGATGGAGATTCTCACGTCTCACCTGGCTTTATGGAGCATGTGACTACTCAGGGTGCGGACACCCTAGCCTGGAGGGCGACCATTGAGGATCGCCTTCGGAGGACCTGGTGGAGGGAGATGATTGCTGCATGTAAGCAGCGGGTGGCAGCCTTTGGGGAAAGGCTGCAGGGACTGATCTGGATGCTCGGTACGCTGAGCACCGAGGCTAGACTTATCTGGTTAGCTATAGTACTTGCTACTATAGCTATAGTGCTAGCCTGTTTACCGTATTTCTTACGGTAAGTCAGATCAGTTGACCTACATTTTTGGGATTTTCATTGTACATCTCATAGACGGATAGGTTGTTTGTATGGATGTATTATAAGGGCACTCTTTGTATCATAAACTTTATGGTTCTATAATAATAGTGTTGTTTTAATCAAACGTTTGTTTCTGTATATCTGTTGTATGTTATGTGAATACTATATCTATATCAGTATGAGAACGTATCTATGAATATATCAGTATGAGAACGTATCTATGAACATATCAGTATGAGAACGTATCTATGAACATATCAGTATGGGAACGTATCTAACTGAAAACATATTGCGCTGATATACAGTACGAGAGCCATACTGTATGCGAATATGTCGAACTAAAAATATATATTGTGCGAAAATACAGTACGAGAGCAATACTGTATGCAAATATATCTAACTGAAAATATATTGCGCTGATATACAGTACGAGAGCCATACTGTATGCGAATATATTTAACTAAAAACATATATTGCGCGAAAATACAGTACGAGAGCCATACTGTATGCGAATATATTAACTAAAAGTACAGTACGAGAGCCATACTGTACGAGAACATATCTAAACGAGAACGTATCTGTAATGTGAACGAGAACATATCTAAACGAGAACGTATCTGTAATGTGAACGAGAACATATCAGTAACTAAAGTATAGTACGAGAGCCATACTATACGAGAACATATCAGTTACTAAAAGTACAGTACGAGAGCCATACTGTACGAGAACATATCTAAACGAGAACGTATCTGTAATGTGAACGAGAACATATCAGTAACTAAAGTATAGTACGAGAGCCATACTATACGAGAACATATCTGTAACTAAAGTACAGTACGAGAGCCATACTGTACGAGAACATATCTGAACGAGAACGTATCTGTAATGTGAACGAGAACATATCTAATGTGAACATATCTGTTGTTGTGTGAAAACATATCTAGTACATGAACTGAGAACATATCAGAGGACTTGTGTGAGAACATATCCTAGTCCTGTATGAACATATCTCTAAAAACATGTATTGCGAGGCAATGAGTTGGGTTATACTCTACACATGTTTTGAAATAACAGGACTAAGTATAACTACGAATATCTGAATGACTAGTGTGAATTGAGAACGTATCTGGATCTTTTCAATGTAGTTATACTTGAATACTTAAATGATCACATTTCAACATGAAATTGTCAGCATGTCTGAACATGGTTGAGTTATGTGATTAAAAAGGGTTATATTTTTAATATTCTTGAACTGACCTGAGTTTGTCTGCATGTGAGCAGAACTATGGCTCCGAAAAGAGGTCGTCCAGCTAAGAAAGCTACTGAGAATATTACTTCCCCTGAACCGAATCCAGTTCCACCACCTGTTTCTGAAACAAATACCGTTCCTCTGGTGAACCAGGACCCAAACCCGACACCAACGGCAGCTCCTAGTGGGTCGGTATTGAATGAAGCAGCTATAGCCCGAATCGTAAAGGAACAGCTATCGGCTGCTGGCATTGTAATACCACCACAGCCACATGTCACTTCTGGGTCTGGTCATGTGGAACATAATGCCACAGGTGGACACGTTGAAACTGTTCATACCACAGGCACAACTACTACTGCTCCTGATCCACCACGACAGGGATGTACGTATAAATACTTTGCTTCCTGTAACCCACCTACTTTCACAGGTAGGGAAGGAGCGACTGGACTCCTTAGGTGGATCGAGGAGATGGAAACAAAACTGAAAATCAGCCAGTGTCTAGAGGAGCATAAGGTGTCTTATGCTGCCTGTTCTTTGAAAGAATCAGCTCTTACCTGGTGGAATACCCAGGCTAAAACTTTGGGTTCTGTGACAGTTGATTCTATGGGCTGGAATGAATTCAAAACTCTGATTATGTCAGAGTACTGCCCAATCACTGAAATCCAAAAACTTCAGGAGGAATTCTGGAGTCACTCAATGGTCGGTGCTGATTCTTTAGCCTACACCGATCGTTTTCATGAACTTACTTGTCTACTTCCCAATATGTTTCCAACTGAGGCAGCATTGATTGAGAAGTATATCAAAGGGTTGGTTCCCCAGATTCGGGGAAATGTAACTGCTGCTGAACCCACAACCCTCAAAAGAACCATTCTGTTGACCACCAAGCTTACCGATGAGGCGGTAAGAAGTGGTACATTGATCTCAAAATCTCAAACGGCTGTGGGCCGTAGTGAAGCTGGTACCTCGAACGTTTCTAAAGGTACCAAACGTAAATGGTTTGGCAAGTCCAAGGCCAAAGCTCCAGCTGAAACCAGTCAGAACAAACCAACCGTGAAAAACTATGGAGCGGCGGTACCGGAGAGGAAAGTTTACACTGGGCCGGCGCCCAAATGTGATAGGTGTCCCTACCATCACACAGGACCATGTCCTGTTTGTGTAAAATGTAATCGGGTAGGACACTATGCTAAATACTGCAACTTTCCTGCTCGTCAACCAAACCAAGCTCCACGACCCACTGCTCAAACGAACCGGTCATGTTACACTTGTGGAAGCCCTGATCACCTCATGCGCAATTGTCCAACCAATAACACCAATCCAGGGAATCAAGCTAGGGGTAGAGCTTTTCAGATTGGTGCAGCCGAGGCAAGACATGATGCAAACATTGTCACTGGTACGTTTCTTCTCAATAATCTTTATGCATCAGTTTTATTTGACACAGGAGCAGATAAGAGTTTTATTTCTCCTGAATTTGCATCATTACTTTCATTGCCTACGGTAGAACTAGAAACTCCTTATGTCATTGAACTTGCAAACGGCAAGATGATCAAAACTAGCAGTGTTATTCAAGGATGTTCCTTGAATCTGAATGATCACCTTTTCTGTATCGACTTACTTCCTATTGAGCTTGGTAGCTTTGATGTCGTGGTAGGCATGAATTGGCTTTCTGATAACCAAGCGGAAGTTGTATGTCAAACTAAGGTGATCCGTATTCCATTACCTAACGGTAATACACTGGTAGTTCAAGGAGAACGAGCCGGTAGAAAACTTGGTCTCATATCTTGTATGCGGGCTCAGAAATTTTTAAGGAAAGGCTGTTATGCTTTCCTGGCACACGTGACCGAGCACAATTTTTCACCTACACGTATCACTGATATCCCAGTAGTCAAAGATTTTCCTGAAGTTTTTCCTGAAGATATATCAGGATTACCCCCAACAAGACAGGTTGAATTTCGTATTGACTTGATTCCTGGCGCTGCACCTGTTGCTAAAGCCCCGTATCGGCTTGCGCCATCTGAAATGCAAGAACTTTCAGGTCAATTACAGGAACTTCTTGATAAAGGTTTCATTCGACCCAGTTTTTCACCCTGGGGAGCACCAATTCTTTTTGTGAAAAAGAAAGATGGATCATTCAGGATGTGTATCGACTACAGGGAACTCAATAAACTGACAATCAAGAACCGTTATCCATTACCTCGTATTGATGATCTGTTTGATCAGTTGCAAGGTGCTACATATTTCTCAAAAATTGATTTGAGGTCCGGATATCATCAGTTGCGAATCCATGACAATGATGTTCCAAAAACTGCTTTCCGAACCCGGTACGGACATTACGAGTTTTTAGTAATGCCGTTTGGTTTAACCAATGCACCTGCAGTTTTTATGGATCTGATGAACCGAGTATGTAGACCTTATCTGGATAAGTTTGTGATTGTATTTATTGATGATATTCTCATTTATTCCCGGAACCAGCAGGAACATGCCCAACATCTGAAACTCATCTTAGAACTTCTAGCACGTGAACAGCTATATGCCAAATTTTCCAAGTGTGAATTTTGGTTACGAGAAGTTCAGTTTCTGGGGCATGTTGTGAATGAGAATGGTATTCAAGTGGATCCCAGTAAGATCAAAGCGGTAGAACAATGGGAGACACCCCGAACCCCGACTGAAATACGTCAATTCTTGGGGTTGGCAGGTTATTATCGTCGATTTATCAAGAACTTTTCAAAAATCGCTCTGCCACTTACCACTTTGACTCAGAAGAACCAACCGTTTATATGGGATTCCCAACAGGAGGAGGCTTTCCAACTGTTGAAACATAAACTCTGCAATGCACCTATCTTAGCACTACCGGAAGGTACAGATAACTTCACGGTTTATTGTGATGCTTCCCGTCAGGGACTTGGGTGTGTTTTAATGCAGAACGATAAGGTGATTGCTTACGCTTCTCGGCAGTTGAAAGTACACGAGAAGAACTATACCACTCATGATCTAGAACTTAGGTGCAGTTGTGTTTGCACTCAAGATTTGGAGACATTATCTGTACGGAACCAAGTGTATTGTGTACACGGATCACAAAAGTCTCCAACATATTCTAGATCAGAAAATGTTGAACATGCGACAAAGGCGATGGGTTGAACTCTTGAACGATTATGATTGTGAAATCCGTTATCACCCAGGCAAGGCAAATGTTGTGGCCGATGCCTTGAGTCGCAAGGAACGGATCAAACCCCTACGTGTGAGAGCGTTAGGTTTGACTATCCAAACTAGTCTAATTCCTCAGATTAGAAATGCTCAGCAACAAGCTTTACAAACAACGAATTATTCTGCTGAGGGACTAAGAGGATTAGATAAGAAACTCGATACTAAGGTTGATGGACTGTTGTATTTCAAAGACCGAATGTGGATTCCTTTATTCGGTAACTCTCGAACTATTATCTTGGATGAGGCGCACAAATCCAGGTATTCTATTCATCCAGGTGCCGATAAAATGTATAAAGATCTTAGAGATTTTTACTGGTGGCCTGGGATGAAGAGAAACGTATTAGAATACGTGGACCGATGTTTAACGTGTCTTAAAGTGAAGGCTGAACATCAACGACCTTCTGGGTTACTCCAACAACCTGAGATTCCCATGTGGAAATGGGATCAGATCTCTATGGATTTCATTACAAAACTACCCAGAACGTCACGTAACCATGACTCGATATGGGTTATCGTTGATCGCCTTACTAAATCTGCGCATTTCTTACCCATCCGAGAAGATTATTCTATGGATCGACTGGCTAAACTCTATGTTAATGAGATTGTATCTCGACATGGAGTACCGATCTCTATCATTTCTGACAGAGATAGTCGATTTATGTCACGATTTTGGCAAACTCTTCAGAATGCTCTGGGCACGCAAATCAATATGAGCACTGCTTATCATCCTCAAACAGACGGGCAGACTGAACGAACAAATCAAACTCTTGAAGATATGCTTAGAAGCTGTGTGATTGATTTTGGAGGTAGCTGGGATATTCATCTTCCACTTGTGGAATTTCGTACAATAACAGCTACCATACCAGCATACAATGCGCTCCATTCGAGGCACTGTATGGGCGCAAGTGCAGATCTCCTATTTGCTGGTCGGAAATAGGAGAAAATCAAATCATTGGCCCAGAATTCATCCAAGAAACCACTGACAAGATCGCACTGATTCAAGAACGAATTAAAGCTGCTCGCGATCGTCAAAAGAGTTATGCTGATAACCGTCGTAGACCACTAGAATTCCAAGTTGGTGATCGTGTAATGTTGAAAGTATCACCCTGGAAGGGCATTTTCAGATTTGGTAAACGAGGTAAACTCTCACCGAGGTTTGTAGGGCCATTTAAAATTCTTGAACGAATTGGATCTGTAGCCTACAGACTCGAATTACCTCTAGAACTCAGTAACATACATGACGTTTTTCATGTATCAAATCTGAAAAAGTGTTTAAACGATGAATCTTTGATCGTACCTTTTGAAGAACTTCAGATCGATGATAAACTTCAGTTTACCGAAGAACCGGTAGAAGTAATGGATCGAGAAGTTAAGGTACTCAAACGCAGTCGTATACCAATCGTTAAAGTTCGCTGGAACTCTCAACGAGGACCTGAATATACCTGGGAACGTGAAGATCAGATGAAAGCCAAATATCCTCACTTGTTCTCATAAACAATTGTCGACAGATAAGTCTTCACTAAATTTCGGGACGAAATTTCTCTAACAGGAGGAGACTGTGGCAGTTGCGTACGAAGAATTCGGCATTAATGACGTAAGCACATTTGATCGTGTTTGAAATCCACGAGGAATTAACAACTTTTGTTAATGGGGATTGTTAGAACGTGAAAAATGATGAACGTGGGCGAAAACCGCACGCAAAACGGAGTTCGTATGCCCCCGGAATCGCGAAACGAAGTTTAAATCAAAAATGGGATGAAAATCGGGTCAGGCGGTACGCCTGGCGTGGGTGTACCAACCCAGGCGATACGCCTGGCTGACTATGTCGGCAAAATTTTTTAAAACGGATCAGATTGCATCGGGATCATTGTTTCTCCTTCTATTCGATCATTTTTGCTCCAGGAGGCCAAAAACCAGTTTCTTACCATCTTAAATCCATTGTGAAGCTATTACAATTCATAAATCTCACCAAGGATTGTGTTTTCAAGTCCTGATCGTAGTTTTACCCGCAGGAATCCGTCAGATCAGGTAATGATCCGTTTTAACCTTCTAGTTTGATTTTGATTGATTAGATCTTGATTTTGAACGTAATGAGATAGTTAGGATTGTTGATTATTGCCTAGATGATGGCTAGGATTGATTATAAACGAAGAACACGAAGTTCTAACGGTTAAATCCTTGTTTTGATCCGTTGTGATGCCCGGTTTGCATGAAATCATACCTATGATTATAATGGTTTAAACCATTTGATTATGACAATGTAGGTGATTAGTTTGATTAATCTTTGAAATGCAAAGGTTAAATCCAAGTGTTTCAAACTAATCATAATCATTAACATACTCATTGGAATGATTATCTGATGTTTATGATAACAGTCAGATTAGTATGTTAAATCTGGTTATTTCACCTATTATGATGCTACATTGTGATATTTCATGATATTTGGGTAATCAATAACAAGGATTAATCAATTCTAAGCCATTAAATCATCTAAAAATTGTCTTAATATTATAATCAACGATATTAACTATTTGATTAATCCGAGATTATTTAGATTAATCAAGAGAGTCATCAACTTTGTATCAGGAATCTAATGCAATGTAGATTCCTACATTATCATACATTGTATGATATAACCTTAAATTA
Organism: Mikania micrantha; assembly: GCA_009363875.1. Classification (NCBI taxonomy): domain Eukaryota; kingdom Viridiplantae; phylum Streptophyta; class Magnoliopsida; order Asterales; family Asteraceae; genus Mikania; species Mikania micrantha. Next base: position 35,502,777 of record CM018686.1, on the reverse strand, counting down.
ATTAATTATATAATTAATATCGAGTTGATGATTTATTAAGCAATGTCTTTGACATTGAACGTTCAGAAAGATCTAATCAGTAAACTAGAACATAAATAACTTATTAAATATAATTAAATGCAGAATCATCTCTCTGTTGTTAGATTTGAGAGATTTTGCTACCTTATATCATCAGGTGAGTTTCGTATCACCCCTGTTCTTTTAATGTTTTATAAACATCGGGGTATAACTGCTAAACTTTTCTCGATCATATGATATGTGTCACTGTTATCTGCGTGATTTCATGTGATTAACTGAATTTGTGGATTTCATGGGATTGTTGCCGTTAGTATCTCTATCATGATATCAAAGTCCTCATTCTTGAACTGTATCTAGTGAACCCATGTGTGGCCGAGCAGAAAACATTGATAGTACTATCGGTTGACACCCCATTCACTGGGAGGATTGCATCTCCCCTGGTGTGAATGTTTGTTATCTGTTTCCTGAACTTCTTAATGGTGTGATAGACATTAAGATAATGAGGCAATAAGATATTTACCGACGGGTAATATCGAGAACTGAACATATCGTCCGAAAGGAACTAGATACGGGTCCCATGGTTATCCGGAACTGTGAACATGTATTTGAACTTAACTGTCATATCATATGATTTAACTAAACTGTATGAACTCACCAGCTTTGTGCTGATGTTTTCGAAACTAAAACTTTTGCAGGCAATCAAGGACAACGGTGAGGATGCACTCATAGCACTAGCAACAACTGTAATTAAATAAATTGTAATATGTATAAACTGTAATAATATTTGTAACCACGAACCTTGTAATGTAAGTTTTACTTTTCGTAATCTGTGTGCTATGATGATACCGGATCAAGTAAGTCACCCCTCATGCTCTGAGACATCACCACTATGCTTCCGCTACCCTTTTGATGACATCATTCTCAGGTGACGAGAGGTGGGGGTGTGACAGAAAGGTCCCGAGGCATGATGTAATCGGAGTGATCAGATTGTTACATTGCAAATGATGATACGAGAAATGCTAAAATAAAATAATTAAATTAAATTAAATTACAACTATTTCATAATTTAATTTTATTACAACTTGACATGAACATCTAGGATGGGATCCAGATGTCTCGCAAAAATTGCTTGCTAAAGAGCAAGTCTTGAATCTTGTAGCCAATACGGCCTGGGAGATCACATGCATGAGTGGTAGGTTCCTTAAAGGGATCCTATCTTTCTCTTTCTAAAAGTTTTCATGCTTTTACCTATTCTTCATCTGAGAACATGTAAAATCTGTCAACACTAGGTTTGTGAGTTCACGCAAGTTTTAAAAATATTCGGTTTTGTAAAAGGTTTGATGAAAACTCTTTCCGTTTACACTGGTTTGAAATTTATGTGTAAATGGTATTGAAAACACGAATGAATTACACAAGTGTATCAGCCTGAACCTCATTACCTGACATCATTCCAAATCATCAAAGGTAGTTTATGTACAGGGCATACGTAGAGCCAAGGCTCGGCCGCCAGCCCACCACCCCTTCGGTAATCTACAAGGATGTCCTTAACAAAAATCAGACCTTGTCACTTATGTACCTCTACTCGACACAACACGACGGATGGTTGTAAAAAGAAATGTATTTGAGAAAGAAGTGTATGCTCTGTCTCCTGATATAGAAGACATGTTTTGTTTGTTTGAAAATCACACAGTTTACGCTCCTTTCTCGTATAATAACTTTGTTTGTTGTGTACTCGTTTGAAAACTGTTCAAGACCAGGTCTTGAACATTTTTTTGGTTTGAAAACTCATGTTATAGGTTATGTGGTATGTCCGTAATATCACCCATGTGATCATTTACCAAACCTAACTGAAATACCCTCGGATTATTTCTCCTAGAACTATTCTGAGTTGTTGTTTCATGTATGTATGCGTGTAACGTACCAGCCTCGACGCTGGAAGTTGGTTAGACCTATGGTACCATCTACATTATCGTCGGTTGACCCGCGTCAACTAATGGTAAATGACTCTAAATGAACTTACTTGAGAATTTCTCAATGAATTCTTGATGTGTTGTTGTGTGGACACATGCTCTAGTGAATTACTCTAAACAGATACCATGAAAAGTTTGTTGTTGTTGATGTGGTCCCATGAAAATGATTGTTTTCGATTGTGCACTACACAATTCCCCAGGCCGTGTCCATTCCCCTCTTGGTTGGGCACAAAGATTTATATAGAGGAAGGGGGAAAGGGGATTGTTATAAAACGTATTAGCAGTTTGTGACTTCAACATGATTTATACGTTCATTGTGGCCAGCTGGGAAGGGGTGGCACATGATTCTAGAATACTATCAGAGGCTTTATCAGACTCACATGCACCATTCCCGTTTCCACCGCCAGGTATGGATATGTATTATTAAATATTTTTTTACTTTAATAATTTAATTAATTGTGTATATCATTACAAATAAATATTATATTTGTGATGCGCGTATGCACACATACGAGGATTTATGGCGCCATATAGCAATGTGAGGTACTGGCTTAGAGATTTTCGTCGGAGACGTGCGTTGACCAATAAGGAAAAAATTAACCATGCACATGCAAAACTACAGAATGCCATTGATCGTGCTTTTGGTGTATTGAAAGCAAGATTTCCTGTATTGAAGAGGATGACATCATTTCCGTTTCACAAAGAAACATTGTTGTTTCATGTTTCGCGCTACATAATTTTATAAGAGGGTTTGAGCGATGAATTCTTTACACAATACGATCAACCCAACATGTGGTTACGAAATATTCACATTCACGATAATGCTGATGGTGATGAGGTTGAAGAAAATGGTACTGTATCAGATCAGGAATATATGACTCAGATACGAGATGAAATTGTTGAGCAGTTAATACAAAAATATGGAATGAAAGATTTGAAGAAAAATGTTTTATTGTTGTTTTATGAATGTTATTTCAGAGATGTAAAACTATGATTTAAATTTTAATGTTGAAAAACTGTTGTAGGTTAAAAAAATGGTTTATTTTGATTTCTAATTATTTTAGCAGTTTGCAGACGTTAAAAACAAACATGTATTCTTTTAACAGGATGTAGATCTTTTGTCCAACTCTTCTTCTATAGATATATACAATGTGGTTCGCAGACTGCAGACATTTTACCTCTGAAAAGCAAACAACACCAAGAAGTCTTTGGTCTATGTCTGCCTCAAAATATGATGGGAAAACATTTTTAAATGAAATATTTTCCAAAAAACACACACTGTAGAGGTAAACCTCTTCTCGATGGTCTGCGTGGCGTACACATAAAAGGCAAGGAAGACTTTTTTAAAAAAGCAAACACTCTCTTAGTAGTGTGACCCATTTTTAGGTTTCATCATTGAACAAAATACTTGGGTTTGTACTGATAAAAGGAAAAGAAGAGGGTCAATTGAACAAAAATTACAGGGCTTCTTGTTAATATTTTATTTATTTGTGTTTTAAATGACAAATATATCTTGTACTAATAATAAACTACTTCTAATTAAATTATAGCGCTTTTTGGTGATGTTTATTAAAAACTGATACGGCAATGCTAAAGATTGCAAAACTAACATGACTTAATGAGTCATATCAATCTTCTCACAAACACTTAACTTATGTTTCTTTTGTAGTTTAACAAACTGTTTTTAGGCTGTTAGGTTAAGTGTGAAGTTGTAATGAATGTAGATGGTAAAACTCAAAATGAACAAATATAAGCACCAAATTAAAAAAAGAGGTGGGCAATAAAAACGGAACCAACAATCGGAACCGGTCATACCCGAACCGGTGGGTACAAACGTGTACGGTTTTTTAGACAAATTATAACCGGAACCGATATAGAAAAAATGGGAACTTGTTCCACCTGTACCCGGCCAAAACCAGAATCGGAACCGGTCAAAACCCAGAACCGGAAATGGGACTTGACTTTGTTGACCGGAACCGGTTAAAAAAAACTCAATTTGCGCATCTCTAAGTTAAAATTAGGGCTGGCATAACAGGTCAAACACGACCTGTTAAGACACGAAACAGATAGACACGAACACGAAACGAAAAATTATTGTATTTGTTTTTCCCAACACAAACACGACACGTTTAAAACAGATAAACATGAAATGACTCATTAAGAAACCTGTTAACAATTAATTCTCTAAATATTAAAAATTCATACATGTAAACACTACACATGACCCGTTAACAAACCTGCTAAGAAACCTGTTAAGTAGCCTAGTTTAAACTTTTCTCAAAACCTAATAATTTTATGTTATATGTGTTGTACCTTGTGCTTAGATAGAGATCGAGGCTGAGCTGAAGTGTTGGAGATTGAAGACCGGAGAGGCGACAGGAGAGAGGGAAACCAGAGATCAGAGATGAGAATGTTAGATGCGAGAGCAGAGACCGGAGACGCAGGAGAGCTGGAGAACTGGAGAGGCTGAGACGTGAAACCTCAAACCAAAGTAAAACCTAATTTGAGAGGGGGCTTGTTTCGTTAACGGGAGCTGGAAATGGAATGTTGGTTATTGGAAATTAGAAATGATTTCAAAATTTTTGTAGTATTTTTGGAATCCACCTTCCGCCTCCTTGGCTGCAACTTGCCAGCTTGCACATAAGTTTATTTTTCTATTTATTTAAATTCAAAATTTAAATATTAAAATAGGTCTTAACATGTTAACGAATTTTTACCTGTTAAGACACGAAAATTAACAAGTTTTAACGTTTCGACCTGTTTTAGACACGAAACATATTAATTGTAAACACGAAACATGTTAAGCGTAAACACGAAACATGTTATAGGTAAATAAGAAGTTTTGATTCTATCTCCTAATTGCTAAAAACCTCATTGAGCATTGTCTAGACTCAACCTTCAACAAACCTTACTCGACAGTTCAAGCTAAAACTTGGAGCCCCTTATGTCGAAGAGTAGTGTTAGATTTGAACATGTAATACCCTTTTGTTACAAACAGAATTAGAAGTTTAGGAAAAGAAGGTTATTCAAACTCTTGAGGCCTCTTTCCAAATCTTCAAATACTTTAAGTACAAGAATGAGGCAACAAATCAACTAATGGTTAGTTCACTATATAAAGCATTGGTCGTTATTCTACAGAACAATCACACAAAGGCCTTTCTATTCTAAATAATTGTAGCAATCCTATGCCGAAATAGTGTTATTATTGTGTTTGTGGGGAGAAGATTAACCAATAATGTGTGCAACGTAGAGGTGGTCAAACTGGGTTTTTTTTTAACAGTCTTAACCGGTTCCAACCGGTTTTTTGCAGGTTCCGGTTTTGGCCGGTTCGGGTTTGACCGGTTTAAGGGTGGAACCGGTTCCAGTTTCAATTTCTCTGAAAATCTGGAACCGCCCGTACCCACCGGTTTGGGTTTTCAGTTCATGTTCCGGTTCTGGGTCCGTTGGCCACCTCTAGTGCAATGACTAGATTGGTGTAGTTGCTTGAGATCAAATTTACTTCTTTCTTTCACCTAAACAACACTTTAAATATGAGAGGAGAATCTTCTAGGAGGAAAACGGATGCAGCGACCACAAAAAGGCGACCATTAAAAACCATCGAGAAGCAGCAGCCAAGGAGTGGAGTATTCGAAAGTAGAAAAACAGTAAAATAGGGAACATTTTACGAGATGCAGGCCTTTAGAGATTAAACAATAGACATCCTTGATCTTCTATAAAAGACAGCTATAATCCTTCAATTAAATACAAACTGCAAAATAGACTTTAACCCAAAAGTAAGATATTGGAAAGAAGCTTTAACCATTTGAATTGCACAAAGATACCCATTTAAACATTTATAACTCATAAGCTTAAAAAAAGATTTTGAAATAAACATGAGCCAAATTAAAGTTGGTTGATAGAGAAGTAGAGGGAGAAAGATGCAAGATTTGCATATGGTGTTCATTAAGATAGAAAAGACTTATTATAGTATGCCCCGTCACTCCGTCAGGTAATTTGGGATACTCTTGAGACTAAAGGTATCTCTTGAAAATACATATAGATAAAAAAGAATACATACGACGGAGTTAGAACAAGTGCCTGAGGGACAATGGGATATACAGACTTTTTCCTAATAGAGGTGAGACTTCATCAAGGATCAACATTGAGTTCGTTCCCTTTTGTAGTCACCGTAGATGAGTTTTCAAAGCATATTCAAGAGATGATGCATGCTTTTCATGGAGAATATTGTGTTGGTAGAAAAAACAAAATGGAACCTAATGCGAGGCTAGAGTAGTGACGAGTGACCTTGGAGCATAAAGGCTTGCATACCAGCAGTCTCATATCTTTGTTGTATATTAAGAGAGGCTAATGAAGACAAGGAAGACCTGTTGATTATTTAAGGCCAATAGTGTAACCTCCACGTTACGTTACATCCCTTCCAGACATTTAAAGCCAATATAAATAGTTTCTTGTTTAGGTGCCAAAAAAACTTATGTAAATTGACAATTTACTACCTACAAACATCATAAAACATCAGCCGTTAGTTTATAAGACCTATGTAAATCCTCTCATCATTCCATCAAATTAAAACATCCTTTACAATGTAGTATGACATTGAATTGGGGTCAAAAACGACAATTTCTAGAAAATCAGGCGCACTATAGAAGACATCAAGTGCACAGGGCGCCCATCAGGAACACTAGGCGTCTACTGCAGCACCAGTTCCAGCTTTTTGCCCATTTTGCTATCCACACACGCGTGTGCACACACAAACAGAGAGATACGGTTTGTATCCTGTAAAAACCTGATCTTAAAGAAAAAAACCCTTAAACCATATCTGGATGTTCATCAAATTTATTTTCAGATTTCTAATTAATTAATTAGAAAAATTTATGGTCTACAATTAATCTAGAATATTTGATTTAAATTTTAATCTAGTAATAAATGAGTGATCCACCACCACCACCACCACTGAAACCAAGATCACCACCTCCTAAAACCACCAGCTCCTGAACAACCGCTGCCTGATGCTGCTAGCACCGTCACCTCGTGGTGGTGAAAGAGTAGAGAGAGTAAAGAGAGAAACCAAAAAAGTTGGAGAGTGAGAGGTGGGTTCAAGAGAGAGAAGTGGGTTCAAATGAGAGAGAAAATCATATATATATATATATATAGAGAGAGAGAGAGAGGAGAAGAATCAAATAATAACCCTTCCTAATTGTGGTAACCCAAATGACTATAGATGTACAATACTATGTTTTTTAGTAACAATTAAAATTTGTCAAAACTTTACACTAATGCAATTTCACGTACGCTCGTGAATTAGTTCATACACATAAAAAAACATAGTCTTGTACATGTATAATAAATGTAATGAAAAAAACAAGTATTTGGGTTTATCTTGTGAGAGTTATTCGGGTTAATATAATTAAGGAGTGTCAACAATATAACCGTCCCCCTATATGTATGTATGTATAATAACGGTAGAAAAAACTAAAATACTACTTCTATATTATTAAATGATGAACAGTTCAAATAGCGTTTCAAGGTTTTATGTTTAATATTACATTTACATATGATACAAACGCATATATATATATATATATATATATATATATATATATATATATATATATATATATATATATATATATATAGCTTACTTGTAAGTTTATGTTTTGTTCTTGCCCAACGTTTGTGGAAAAAAAACTAATGGGGTATTTCTTATTCGGGGGTCTCTTTTAATAGCAGCATCCTTATCCATTTGCGATAAGGGTAACATTTTTTTTTCGAGTATGTTTTTTAATCCTTTTCACTTAAACACTTCAAAACATCAATTGGTGTTTGCTTGGAGACTATATGGCATACGACATACCAGGTTGTATTTTTCCTTTTATTTAAATAAATATTTTATTAAAGAAAATATCTATTTTTGTGTTCTTGCCCAAATCAAAATGACCATGTTTTAACACGAACCATTGTGACTTGGGGACTTTCTAACCCGTTTGCCCCGTGATGTGCGTTTTGCCAAGTATAGCTATGCCAATGCATTTAGGACTTTCTGACTAAAGAGCTTCTAGTCTACCGGTATTGCAATAAAGGGAAGAAGCTGCGGCTCATTGAGGTCAGGGGTTCCAACCTGAGCAGAGAGAGGGTTTACAGATTTATCCGGTTCCCGCTTATCTGGTAGGTGAAGGGGTGACGACTGATCCTGCCCTTGGATGTGTGCCCGTTTGTGCTTAAATCAGTCGTTCAGCCTAAAGCCGTTCAAAAAAAATTAGGAAAGCTTGCTAAGAGCCATGAATTTTGGCTCATCATTGACATTCAATCAGATAAAAGTACTCACACCGAAATCTAATAAAACATTCCACCATATCTGATAAGGAGGACCAGTAACACTGCACCATTGTCTACAAGCTACCATCAGAAACACCCAAACTGCAGAGATGGGTATCAAATTGCATAGAAAGTTAAGTGTGTTAAGCTTGTTACCATTTCTTGCAACTTTTTAATAAACAGCATCCACCTAAAAAAGTGCACATTCCTAAATCAAAGCAAAATTATCAACAACAAACAGCCTAAATGTCAGAACCCATCATCAGAAATTGACATCTTACATCAACACAGTCAAGCAGTCTTCACAAAATGAGGAGTAAGCAACTTGGCAATCTCTAGAAAACCAACTTTGTCTTTCCCATCAAATATAGTCTTAAGCTTTTCATCACAGATTATCTCTTTCTTGTTCGTTGGGTTCTGCAGGCAAACAGGGATACGATTGTAATAAAAACAATCACAATCACTTAAAACATATCATACAATCCAGCTTAAATTGTAAGCATATAAGTTATAACTCCTAAAATACACCCAAATGAAATGAATCTTCTAACATGTAAACAAACTGATAGAATGATCAAGAATCATGTTACTCATCTTAATGACTTGCGCCATGTTTTGTTATTGTAAGTGAGAAGCATACAGAAAATGCAATATTTGAGTGGATGGAATGTATGAGTGGTTTCTCTTGTTTTTACCCATGCGAACTCGTTATTAGAAAAATCACTTGATCCTACCATTATTTTTTTAATCAATGCAATTTCATAAAACACAGTTGGTGTTGGTCCGGTTACCTCTTAAGGTGGGTTAAAGAGTAGCAACCATTGGAAATTGGATTAGAACATGAGTTTCTTTGCCACCAAACTCGAAGGTCAGTGGTTTAGACTTTCAAAACCTAATTTGAACTAGTCCCCAAGGGATTGGATCATAACCTTCATCCATGGCAATCAACTAATCTTTCTAGGTTCTCCCTTCTATTACAAACAGCATTGATAAAGCTAGTTACATGAACAGAAGCTGTTCTAGGTATCAATCATTCATTTTAATTTTCGATCACAATCTAAAACCTAATTATATGAAGCCACAAATCAAATACATGTTTCCCTAAGCTCATCAGACACAACCTATAACAAATCTTTTGGATTCTAATCTAGCTTTCTGAGATCAAAAAATTGAAGATTAACAAAGATAAGCAAATGTATCTTTTATCACTAGAGAGAGTAATAGCAGACAAACAAAAAAAATAAATTTACGAACAAAATTGATCAATTGAAGACGATAATTGAAGGTTTAAACGAACGACTCGCCTGAAGTTCGTTGGACTTGATATATTCCCAAATCTTCTTAACAGCTTCGGTGCGAGCGGACTCGGAGACACCAAGGAAGTGAGCTAGAACTGGTGAAATCGGACTCGGTTTCAGAATACCGGAAGATCTCACCAATTTCTTCCGCCTCGGAGTCTTCACTGGTTTCTCCGTTGATTTCTTAACGGCACTCTTCTTGCTCTGCTTTGCGACGGTGGTGGTGGAAGCAACGGTGGCCGTCGGTTTGGGAGAGGCGGACTTTGCTGGCGACAATAACGCTCTAAAGCCGTTAAAAACCCTAGCAGTCGACGCCATTTGAGCAGTGAGTGGATTTTGGAGTTTTAGGCGACGGAGATACCGCAGGGGAAGATGAAAGTTGAATCGAGCAATGAGTATGAGGGGTTGGTTGCATAGGGTTCCCGTCTTACTCCCACGTGGCGGATTCAAGTGATAATAATATAATAATGCTTTTGAACTAATTTAAAATTAACTCATTTTACTCGGGTTGTGTTAATCTTACACTTATTTCCTTAAACTTACACCCATCTATATGTGGTGTATACCCCGTGATGCGTTGTATAGTGCCGCCAATAGACACATCAGCAGGAGAATGTTTGTTGTACGCCACGTGGAGATCTATGCGTGGCGTACGAAAGCACTTGGGAGGAACAATTTCGTCAATCTGGGTACGAGAACTACCCCCGATCGTTTCGAACTTAAATAAAGTTCTTGAAGTTCAATCGTATCAAGAGAATAGACTGTTCGATTTGAATAAGGAACCATACGTTGAAATTTCTTTTTTTTATCAAAACAATCAAGAGTCTGGTTTTGATGTTTAACATCAGGCATATACGAATTCAGAGTTAGGTTATGGATGTGATACTTCTGTGCCTCAAGAAACTGTCAACGAATTCTTTAATGAACCTTCATAAGAGAAATTATTTTGGAAAACAAATCAGATATAACATTGTTTATTTATGTATTATTAATTCTTAACAAAGCAATAGCTAGTTGTAAATGAGTTAGCTTACACTCGAACTATTTTTTTAGGAATGTATGTCTTACAATGAGTTACTAGCTTGGGTAAAAAACAAATTGCTAGAAAATGGTTACATTATAATAACCGCGAGATCAAAGAAAAAAGATGATTTGTTAAAGAAGATATGGCTGATTTGTGATCTTGGTGGTAAACATAACAGTAATGCAAGCCAGAGAAGTTCTGGAAGCAAGAAAATCGAATGTTCGTTAAAATTGGTAGGGATATACGATGAGAAAAGACTTGTCTAGCGGCTGCATGTGAGAAATAATGAACACAAACACGAACCTGCTCAACATCTTGAGTGTCACCCGTTTGTACGGAGGTTGTTTCAGAATGGCCACAGAATGGTGGAACAACGGAAAGAACAGCACATGGAGCCACACGATATACTGTATATCATAAAGAAAAAAAAGCCCAAAAGCGTTTCAATCCTTAGTGACATATATAAAGCACAAAATAAAATCAAAAATGAAAAGCAAGTTGGGGAAACTCAAATGAAGGTTCTCGAAGGTTTATTGCATTCCAAAGGGTACGTTTATTACACTCGAGAAGATCCTGCCACAAATGTTGCGGAGGAGATTTTTTTCATCCAAAATCGTACATATACTAGCGTGCATTCCCGCGTGTGCTGATAATTGACGCAACGTATAAAACAAACATGAACAAACTTCTATTTGTGCAGATTATAGGTGTCACATCGACACATCAGTCTTTTTGTGTTGCTCAAGCGTTTATAAATAAAGAACGAGAAGGCAACTACCTATGGGTGCTAGAAAGTGTTAAAAAGATGTTAAACAGATGTATGCAATCACATGTGAAAATAAATGACAGAGATCGTTGATGAATGCATGCAAGAAAGTGTTTCCAAACGCATCCAAGATCCAGGTGGCACATCGGTGAGAACATCTCAAAATACTGCAAAGCAAGCTTTTCCAACAATGATTGGAAAAAGTTTAAGTGTATGAGGGTGACATTGTGTGAGTCTTATTATGTGGAAATTTATCAATAAAAACTACAACAAACTTTTCAAACGACTTGTGAAAGACCAACATGGACATAAGTTTATCTTACATACAAGGTGTCAAACCTCGAGCCGGCTGGCCGGATCGTGTGTCCCGTCTAGCGGAATGGTCCCGGGCGCGATATCAGGAATGATAATCGTGATGATCAGATTGTTTACATTTCACATGATATATAATGAGAAAATGCTAAATGAAATAGAATTACAAAGTTAAATTACATCAGTTTCGTTCATAATTTAACAATGTAAATTTACTATCAACATCATAATTCTTCTATCTTGTATCTGCACAAGATATACAAAATAATTTGTATAATGATGTTCAAAAATATGCACCTCCAAAATACTAGGTCCTCTATCTGGGCGTCCTAGTCAAAAGCACAAACTTCTTAGTTAGACCTGTTCGTCACCTGAGAAGTCATGCAAAAAGATCAAGTCAACACATGGTTGGTGAGTTCATATAGTTTTGTTTAGAAATAAATTTTGGTACAAACCTGACCAGATGACAACCTTAACCTCACCAACAACCACCTATGTTATTTAATTAAATATGCTTATATAGGGCATATGTAGGGTCAAGCTTACCGCCAGCCCAGCCACCAGCCCACCACAAATTAAAACACATGATATATTGTTCCTGGTGATAATTAAGCGTTTCAACCCCTTCATTCGATTCACAACATTTGAACAACCTGAAATTTGTTAACACTGATCACACGTAATGACAACCTTAACCTCACCAACAACCACCTATGTTATTTAATTAAATATGCTTATACATAGGGCATATGTAGGATCAAGCTTACCGCCAGCCCAGCCACCAGCCCACCACATACCAAAACACATGATAAATTGTTCCTGGTGATAATTAAGCGTTTCATCCCCTTCATTCGATTCACAACATTTGAACAACATGAAATTTGTTAACACTGATCACATGTAATGACAACCTTAACCTCACGAATAACCACCTATGTTATCCAATTAAGTATGCTTATATATAGGGCATATGTAGGGTCAAGCTTACCGCCAGCCCAGGCACCAGCCCACCACATACCGAACCTCATAACATATTGTTGTTAATGATAAGTAAGCGTTTCATTTCTCATCATCCACACAATAATTCTTTAGTTCTTAGTTGTGACAATTGAGTACGAAAAATTCGGCATCAATGACGTGAGCACATTTGGTCGTGCTTGAAATCCACGTTGATTTAGCTATTGTAATTATTAGAGGTTGATAGTATGCGAGAAATGATGAACGTGGGCGAAAACCGTGCGCGAAACGGAGTTACGGATTGCCAGGAATCGCGAAATGAAGACAAAATCAAAAAAATTGGAAAAACACTCTAGGGCGGTACGCCCCACGCCAAGCACCGGGCTGGGGCGGTACGCCTGGATGGTTAAGTCGGAAAAAATTGTTAAAACCGATCAGATTGCATGGAAAGTCTCATTTTTATTTCTTCTCGACCCTGCTCGACCTCCAGGCGACAAAAATCAGTCCTCTAGCATCCTAAATTCATTTTGAAGGTTTATAAACCCACCAAACTCACCAAGGATCGTGTTTTCAAGTCCCGATCGTTGTTTTAACCGCAGAAATTCGTCAAATCAGGTAACGGTTCGTTTTAACCTTCTAGTTTGATTTTGATTGATTAGATCTTGTTTTTGAACGTAATGAGATAGTTAGGATTGTTGATTATTGCCTAGATGATGGCTAGGATTGATTATAAACGAAGAACACGATGTTTTAACGGTTAAATCCTTGTTTTGATCCGTTGTAATGCCCGGTTTGCATGAAATCATACCCATAATTATAATGGTTTAAACCATTTGATTATGACAATGTAGGTGATTAGTTTGATTAATCTTTGAAATGCAAAGGTTAAATTTAAGTGTTTCAAACTAATCACAATCATTAACATACTTATTGGAACGATTATCTGATGTTTATGATAACAGTCAGATTAGTATGTTAAACATGGTTATTAAACCTATTCTAATGCTACATTGTAATATTTCATGATATTTGGGTAATCAATGACAAGGATTGATCATTCCTAAGCCATTAAATTATCTAGAAAGGGTTATAGTATCATAATCAACAACATTAACTATTTGGTTAATCCAAGATTATTCTGATTAATCAAACATGTCATCAACACCATATTAGGAATCTGAATCAGTATAGGTTCCTACATTATCATACATTGTATGATATGACATTAAATTAACTAATTAAATACTTAACCTCAGTTTGATGACTTTCAAAGCAATGTCTTTGACATTGAACGTTCAAAAAGACCTAATCAGTAAGTTAAAACATAAATAACTCATTAAACATAAATAAATACAGAATCACCTCTTTATTATCTGTTGCGAGATATTCTGCTACTTCTAAGTTATCAGGTGAGTTTCGTACAACCCCTTTTCATTTTAGTGTTTTACAAATATCGGGGAATTTCTGTAAATCGATTTCTGAACATATGATATGTATCACTGTTATCTTTGTGATTTCATGTGACTTTGTGTGATTTCATGGGATTTTTCCGTTAGTATCTCTATCACAGTATCAAAAGCCCTCATTCTTTGAAACTGTATCTAGTGAACCCATGTGGGGCCAAACAGGAAGCATTGATAGTAATATTGGCTGACAACCCATTTGCTGGGAGGATTGCATCTCCCCTGGTGTGAATGTTTGTTACCTGTTTCCGAAACACTTTCTTAATGTTAGTGATAGACATTAAGATAATGAGGCATTAAGATATTTACCGACGGGTAGTATCTTCGTAAAACGTAAAACTGTCCGAAAGGAACTAGATACGGGTCCCATGGTTATCTGAACTGTATATCTTGAAATTTTGCATATCATATTGTTTAATGACTAAACTTTACAAACTCACCAGCTTTGTGCTGACGTTTTTAAACTTAAAACTTTTGCAAGTAGACAGTGATTCCGGTGAGACTGCACTTCACAAACTTGTAACTGAATAAGTTAATGTTGTAATGTGAATTTTAATAACGAACCATGTAATGTAATTATCCTAAGTTAATCTGTGTGCTTGTGATATCGGATCAAGTAAGTCACCCCTAATCTCTGAGACATCACCACTATGCTTCCGCGACCGAATAGTGATAGCATCAACATGTGACGAGAGGTGGGGGTGTGACATTAGTTCTCGTAGTTTCACAAAATATGGGAATTCTTTTGATTCCTTAAGTTCATCACACAATCATGATCAACCATAGCATTTGTAGAAACATAACATTAAATGCTTAAATAAATAAATAGATAAACATTTAATAAAATCTAAGATCTAACGATTGGGCTTGGTCATACTCGAGTAGACTAGTCTAGCAATCAAGGTTCTTAGTAGTGAAGGAGATCTGTAAACATCATCAAACATGCGACCTATAATCAATCAGTCTAGCTAGGACATCTTTTGAGATATAGGATTTTATAGTTCTTCTAGATCGTCCGTAGTTGGTATAGTTCTTTAGTTCTTTGGCACATGTTATCTTTGAGTGTTTCCCAGATGTTTCTCGAAAACTGGTTAGGGAATGCTGTAAATATCATCAAACATGCGTCCCATATTCAATCAGTCTAGCTAGGACATATTTCGAGCCTGGGATTGGCACATGATATCTTTGATATTTCCCAGACAGACCCTTGGAAATAGTTCTTTGTATATAGTTCTTTGAAATAGATATTTAGTTCTTTGACAACACACCACCGAAAATAGTTCTTTGTACATAGTTCTTTGAAATAGTTCTTTAGTTCTTTGACAACACACCACCAAAAATAGTTCTTTGATTAGACCGTTAGTTCTTTGAAATTAGACCTTTGAAAATAGTTCGTTGTTTTGGATTTTTAGTTCTTTGTTTTGGATTTTTAGTTCTTTGAAAATAGACCGTTGGAAATAGTTCTTTTGAAAACCTGTTGAGTGTTTACCTAGGCAAAGTATAGAATAAACTATACAAGTAAAACATATATTTAGTAAAAGCATTTAGGTAAATATAATCCAAGGAAAATAATTTACGCATGCTTCTCAGCCCCGCGTTTGTAAAACAAAAGCGTTTAGAAAAGGGGCAATGAACTTACCTGTGTTGTTATGCTATGAATCACAAAAGATATGCGCGCTCGTTGATTGTAGATTAAATATCATCAGCACCTGTGTTGATTTATTATGATTTGAATACTATAAGTGTCGAGAGATAACGTATATAGGGTTTTGGTCTCGGTGTGCGACTATGTGTCCTAGACTTTACTAATGTGTTTCTAAGTCTCTCTAACTAGTCTACACTAATTACCCCTTATAAACCATTATCCTGTAGATATTCACATTTAAACCTTACTTATGTAAGGTCTACATTACGCTTATTCAAGATCTTTTAGTTAATAAGCCATTTATAAAATCCGTTTTAAGTTGAAATCTTTAAGTTAGAAATCATATAATTTATTTTAATATATTTTACTAAGGAAGATTATAAATCATTTTTACTATAGTTAAAACATAAGTTTGCTTTTTAAAGGAATTAATAGTTAACATATTGAAACTTAGTCAATCTTATTCGATTAACTCTAAGTCCTCCGCTAAATCTTTGTTACCCGTAGTTCGTTGATCGTTCTTGTGTATAACCCACCTTAGAAAGTTCAATTGAACTATCTAATTTAGTTATAAATTTGCATAGATTTACTAGGTATGGGGTATTAACAATGTAGTCAACCCGTATATACTTAGCTTGTTTCTTGATATTCCATAGATCTTCACTTGTTTCCCCTTAGTTCTTTGATAAATCTTTAACACCTTAAACCCAAACACTTGTCTTAAAACGTGTGCTTGCAAGTTTGTAAGAGTTTTGGTGTTAGAAAACTTATGTAGGGTCAAGCTTACTGCCAGCCCAGCCACCAGCCCACCACATACCGAACCTCATAACATATTGTTGTTAATGATAATTAAGCGTTTCATTTCTCATCATCCACACAGTTCTTTAGTTCTTAGTTCTCGTAGTTTCACAAAATATGGAAATTCTTTTGATTCCTTAAGTTCATCACACAATCATGATCAACCATAGCATTTGTAGAAACATAACATTAAATGCTTAAATAAATAAATAGATAAACATTTAATAAAATCTAAGACCTAACAATTGGGCTTGGTCATACTCGAGTAGACTAGTCTAGCAATCAAGGTTCTTAGTAGTGAAGGAGATCTGTAAACATCATCAAACATGCGACCTATAATCAATCATCTAGCTAGGACATCTTTTGAGATATAGGATTTTATAGTTCTTCTAGATCGTCCGTAGTTGGTATAGTTCTTTAGTTCTTTGGCACATGTTATCTTTGAGTGTTTCCCAAATGTTTCTCGAAAACTGGTTAGGGAATGCTGTAAATATCATCAAACATGCGTCCCATATTCAATCAGTCTATTTAAAGTTTTCCTTATACATTTACAAGTGCTAAATACCCAAAAACCTTAGCTTAAATGTTAAGATGGTTTAGGAACTCTTGTGCTTGAAAATATTTAGTATTAAGACTCTAAGTCGGTCATAACACATAAAACCCTATTGGTTCCCACTCATGCATGAGGTTTATACAAAGGAATGTCTCCCAAATGAATACTCATGCATGGGTCATTCTCATGCATGTCTTCGTGGTTTGGGCGAATAAGGCATGGTCCTATGAATGAAGACTCATGATGGGGATGCCTATTTAATACTCGATAGCCCACTGGATATGAGAACTGAATGAATAAGACATGCGACTGAGGATGACCAGCCGAATAAGAGATCCATACGAATGGAGCTCACAAATGTGACTGATGTGCGAATGAGTCCACGAATGAATATAAGGTCCGAATGAGGGTCGAACGAAGAAGATTTAATTCAGCCAGTTTGCTCCTTCGCCCCTCCTTCCCTTCGGGTGAGGTGTTGGACGAATCAGAGGGGGTCTTTCGACCTACCAGTTCATGCGAATAAGGGTTATATTGCAGGTGGAGCTATTCGGCTGATTCATTCGCCCGTTGGCCTATGGGGGTGTTCATTCGGATGGGCTGTGTCTAGGAGGGTTTCCTAGTTCCATTTTCATAATCGTGAACCACACTAAGTGTTTTGCAGGTTTCGTAACCAGTTGTAAACCCATTTCGTGCAATACCTAAGGGTTTTTGAGGGTTTAAACCGACTGAACAGTGGGGGAGTATTTCAAACAAGAAGAAACCCTAAAATCGTGATTTTGGCTCAACTTTTACCTCGTTTCTACTGGTTTGAAGCTCAGATCTCTTGTACTTTTGAGTTCTACGTGTTGTGAGGATCGTTTTGACACCAAGAACACTCGATTTGGTGGAGAATCAAGGGTTTTAGGGCTTGAAAACTTAGAGAGAGAGTGTGTAGAGAGAGTGACGGAAATGATGAAAGAGAGTGAGTTGGTGGGGAAGATGAATGGCATTTATTGCAATTTAATTGTTTAAATCTTTCGGGTGCATTCGGGTTCGTTCGGTCTCGCTCGGTTTCGCGTAGAAGCGTCGGTTTTCGGTCGTCTTCGTAACGAAACGTTATGGTTTTAAAAATAGAATTTATTAATTTAATTTAGGTGGTAATTCCTAGTAAATTATCTAATATCTTTTGCTTATTTTAAAATTTTTAAAAATGTTTAAGTTTAACTGTTTAATTGAATTGTACAGTTGCCTCTCATATTCGTTCGGATCGTCACCCGTACGAACACGACGATAACTACACTTTTCAATGTGATTTTCTAATTATTGGACATCATTCAGAACGTTAAACTTTCTGATATATTCGTACAGATCGTCACCTATGCGAATATCCTGTCAGTTTAATATTCACATAACAACATCCAGTATTGTTTTGTTCCGTACAACCTCACATATGTTTATACGTAATAAAGTCCTAACTAACATTCACGTAATAGTTCTGTGTGGTCAGATAGTTTTCTGACTGTTAAACCATGAATTTGAAACATGTTTCTGACATAAATGTGAAATAGTTCTGTGTCAAACATGAAATGCTAATAGTATACATGTAACACACATAGTTCGTACCTGAGTTACTGTGCAAGTTATTGTTCCGGTTACGTTTCCGGCACTGATGTTACAGTCTCCCCTTGTTAAAGAAATTTCGTCCCGAAATTTTAGAATCGTTATCAGATACGGCTTCCTCTGTAAACAGATGGGGATACTTGGACTTCATATGATCCTCGCGTTCCCAAGTAAACTCAGGCCTGCGCTTTGAATTCCATCGAACCTTGACGATTGGAATACAGCTTCGCTTTAGTTGTTTAACTTCGCGATCCATAATCTCTAAAGGTTCCTCGATAAAATGCAATTGTTCGTCCACTTGAATTTCCTCGATTGGTATGACAAGTGATTTATCAACAAGGCACTTCTTAAGGTTTGAGACGTGGAACACGTCATGCACGCCACTGAGTTCATCTGGTAATCTCAGTCTATACGCTACAAGACCAATCCGTTCAACGATCTCGAACGGTCCCACGTATCGTGGTGCCAATTTGCCTTTCTTTCTGAAACGAACTACGCCATTCCCTGGGGATACCTTTAACATGACACGATTTCCCACTTGAAATACCAACGGCTTGCGCCGTTTGTCGGCATAGCTCTTTTGTCTGCTTCTGGTTGCTTGTAACCTTTGTTGAATTTGAGCGATCTTATCGGTAGTTTCCTGAATAAGCTTTGGCCTAGTTATTCGATTATCTCCAACTTCAGTCCAACAGATTGGTGACCGAAATTTTTGACAATACAGAGCCTCGAATGGTGCGCATCCGATACTACTATGGTAGCTGTTATTATAGGAGGATTCGATCAGTGGCAAATGGGAGTCCCAATTCCCACTGAAATCCAAAACACAAGTTCTCAACATGTCCTCTAGGGCCTGTATCGTACGTTCGCTCTGACCGTCCATTTGTGGATGGTAAGTTGTACTCAGGTTTAATTGCGTCCCTAGAGATTTTTGCAATGATTGCCAGAACCTTGATGTGAACCTACTGTCTCGATCTAAAATGATAGACAATGGTACACCGTGACGCACCACTATCTCATTGATGTATAACCTCACCAGTTTATCCATCGTGAAGGTTTCACGCATTGGCAAGAAATGAGCAGATTGGTTAACCGATCGATGATAACCCAAATTGTATCATGACCACTAGAAGTGCGGGGTAGCTTGGTAATGAAATCCATAGCTATTTGTTCCCACTTCCATAGCGGAATCTCGGGTTGTTCCAATAAACCTGACGGTTTCTGATGTTCCGCTTTAACCTTCGCACATGTTAAACATCGACCAACATACACAGCTATATCTTTCTTCATTCCTGGCCACCAATAAAATGTCCTTAAATCTTGGTACATCTTATCGGCGACTGGGTGCATGGAGTACTTGGTTTTGTGCGATTTGTCAAAAATAAGTTTCCTCAGTTCATCTACCGCAGGAATCCACACTCGATCCTGGTAGTAGATAACTCCATTCGGTTTCGTTTCAAATTATCGTTCTGCTCCACAATCAAGTTCCTTCTTCAGATTTACTCGATCTACTGATTGCTGTTGTGCCTGAATAATCTTGTCGCGTAAGCTCGTTTGCACAGTCATTCCCATGGATTTGACACGTAGGGGTTTGACCCGTTCCTTCTGGCTTAAAGCATCTGCTACAAAATTTGCCTTACCCGGATGGTACTTGATCACACAGTCGTAATCGTTCAGAAGCTTAACCCAACGACATTGTCGCATGTTGAGTTCCTTCTGATCAAAAATGTGTTGTAGACTTTTGTGATCAGTGAAGATGGTACACTTGGTGCCATACAAGTAATGTCTCCAAATCTTCAGTGCGAAGACTACTGCTCCCAGTTCTAGATCATGAGTCGTATAGTTCTTATCATGAATCTTCAACTGTCTCGATGCATATGCGATAACCTTGTCTCGCTGCATTAATACACAACCAAGTCCTTGATGGGAAGCGTCACAATACACTACAAAGTCGTCTGTACCCTCTGGGAGAGATAAGATTGGAGCATCACATAACTTCTGCTTCAATGCCTGGAAAGCGTCTTCTTGTTTCTGCTCCCAAACAAACGGCTCGCTTTTCTGAGTTAACTTGGTGAGAGGCAAGGCTGTCTTAGAAAGGTTTAAAATAAACCTTCTATAATAACCTGTTAGTCCCAGAAAAGATCGTATCTCCGTCGATGTCTTCGGAGTATCCCAGTTCTTGATCGCCTCGATCTTGGCAGGGTCCACATGCATTCCTTCACTGTTGACTACATGGCCCAAAAACTGAACTTCTCTAAGCCAAAATTCACACTTTGAGAATTTGGCATAGAGTTGTTCTTTCTTTAACAGTTCCAAGATCTTCCTGAGGTGTTGCTCATGTTCTGCTTTGCTCTTGGAATAAATCAGTATGTCATCAATAAAGACAATAACAAACTGATCCAAATACGGCTTGCACACTCGGTTAATGAGATCCATGAAAACCGCCGGTACATTAGTCAATCCGAAGGGCATCACCATAAACTCATAATGCCCATACCTAGTTCGAAAAGCAGTCTTAGGTATGTCTTCTTCCTGAACTCTGAGTTGATGATATCTGGAGCGTAAATCGATCTTCGAAAAATACGGTGCTCCTTGTAGTTGGTCAAACAAAACATCAATCCTCGGTAATGGATACCGATTCTTGATGGGCAATTTGTTCAGCTCTCTGTAGTTGATGACCTGTCGTTGGGGTCATGCAAAAACCTAAATAACCTAGGTAGCTAGGGTAAGTAGGGTATCGTATCCACGAAGAGTTTAGGTGGATGGTGTATTGTTATTTGATTTGACCTAACTTAACTAGACAATAAATAATAAAATTGATTTGAAAGTTGGTTGAGCTTTAGTAAGAAAAATGATCTTGTAACAAATTAGCAATGAAAGCAAATGGATTTTAACTTAATTATGAAAACGAATCACACCCGGGAATTGAATTAGTAGAAAAGTAGGAACCTTTATGATTCAATTGCTCAAGACAATCACATAGACATGATTTGTTACTTTTCATGTGAACGGACATTCATAAGTAGAAACCCTAATTTTAGTAATTAATTGATGAGAACCAACTAAGTTTAAACTTAGGATACCAATTACCAATATCAATTTGAAAGTGATAATCCAATTGACATTCAATGTTTCACAATTGTAAACTGAAAAATGATGAACATGCAATCAAATCAGAAAAGTCAAATCGTTCAATCCAATACGAAAAGCAACATACAAACAAGTAATAAGATAGAATCCAACTATTGTTTGTAGCCAATTGCAATTAAAAACATAAAAACTCCTAAACGTAACTAATCATTCACCCGGATGTGATTTCAATGGATTTAGCCTTGAATCATCATTCGATCATGCGCAATCATCAATTCGGGAATCACCGTGGTGTTTGGAAGTGTTATTTGATGAGTTCCTAAACCTTGGAAACCCCCAAGAACCTCCAAAAATCGTCTAAGTCGAAGATATCCAGAAACCCTAGGTCTTTAGGCTTAAATATGTGGCAAAACGGAGAAATTCCGCAAAACATGCTGTACCCGGCGTATCATACGCCTCCCAGGGGCCTATGATACGCCCCAGACCTTTTCCTGGGTAGTTTTGCTCTGTGATACGCCCCAGATACGCCGTGTTGATACGCCACTTCGTGAAAACCTTCATTTTTGGATGTTTTGGCCTCCCAAGCACCATTTCTTGACCACCCTTTGATTCTTGGACATCAACCACTTATTTTCTTCACCCGAAAACCTGCAAATCATCAAAACACACAACCAATCACCATATTCCATGTATTTAAAGTCTAAAAACACATCATTACGCACCTAAATCATATGAAATTACCCAAACCATCACATCCCCACATTTGCCCTTTGCTTGCCCCAAGCAAAGTCTCATGCACACGTCAACCATGATTATTCAACTAATGGGTTGTCCATAACCTCCCCAATAACAAAGAACTCAAAAATCATGATCAATCCCCAAGACTTACAACGTGCAATAGATTTACATCCAACAAACAATCTATTCATGCCAACACCTTACACAACTACATCTATTCCATTCCGAATGAGTTATTACATGTATTCACATTTCTCACGATTCACACTCCACTCGGTTTCGTATATGCACTAGTAATTATGTACTAGTATATTTATGACACTCACTCCTATGGTTAAACACCCTTAGCATAAGCTTGCAAGGCAATCAACTCTCCACCACTGATGACTAAGTATACATAAATCAAGAGGACTTTTTCGGGTTGGCTTTGGCTAAGGTAGGTATGGTTGATATTGGTGCGGGTGACAATGAGTGAATCCAAGTAGATCGTTCACCACTTTGATAAGCTTAACTTGTGCACATGTTTTGTATTGTACTTGCTTCTCATTTTTTTCTTTCTTTTGCACAATCTTTATTCTTTTTGTTTCTTGTTTTTCTCTATTGTTCTTTCTCATTTTAACATGAATATTTCCTGCTTTGGACTCACCACATGGGTTAAAATCTCTAAAAGGCTAACAAGGCTAATTGTGGTTAAATTCATGGGGTAACAAATGAATAGGTATTTGGCTCAATGGGGCGACTAAGGGAATTTGTTGTGTGGGTAGGTAAAACAATTAAACGGGCTAAAACAAAGGGTTTTCCTAATGCCTCTATCACATTTATGCATCGCTTAGGTTGTGATCTTAAATTGCATTGACAATGCAAGTTCTACCTTAGGTGTTCACTATAGTTATCGCACATCAAAGGAAATGAGCATGTATTCTTATTACCATATTTTGCTCGACATAGGCCCAAATTCTCACGGAAACGGTGGTTAAAGGTTATAATGTGGTACATCTAACAACTCATCCGCCACTTCATATCTTTAGTCATGCAATACTATTAACACTTACGGATTGCTTGTCGAGACTACTTTATTCCGCAACTTAAAAGATTAACCACAGTTTAAGAATCTGCTTTATTCGTTGGTTCAATCATGTGTTTCCCATTTGTTTTCAAACCCTGTTTTCATGCACATTTAGACTTGAATTGGAAACATTTTTCAAAAAATTTTTGAACTTACCCATAATTTCCCCATCCCCACATTTCATCTTACATTGCCCTCAATGTAATCATTTGTTTCATCACATGTATAAGACAGGGCTAGTCATTGATACTTAATTCCATTAGCCTAGGTCGCCCAATTAATCATCTTAGCAGTTATCAGTTTTAGACACCACACATCAAAGTCCAAATGTTTAAACATTACGAAAAGTTTCAAGGAACAAGCACGTGGACCTGATCACATGCGATCAGTGAGTGCTGTGGAAGTCGTCATCATATGGTGGTCTGGGCATTGGTGGCCCGAACCATCTCCCCATTAAGCTTTCTTGAAGAGACTGCATGTTGAACGGATCTGAACCCCCTGAAGTGCTGGATCCTTGGTCCCCGGGATGTTGGTAGGGGACCCATGGAGATGGATTGAACATTTGAGGATACCTTGGGGGTTGATCTCCATGAACGTACGGTGGCAGACTTGGATAGTCCACTTGCATCGGCCGCACCTGGGAAGTGTATCCAGCTAGGTAATCGGTGCGTTGTCGCACGGCTTCTTCCTGCAAAAAATAATCGTTACGAAACTCCTCTAACCTGTAAGCCGCGGCCCTAGCGTATAATTCGGCCTGCTCCGCCTGATCCTTTCTCTCTCTCCTTAGCTCTTCTTCATACTGCCTCTGGGTGTCTCTGTACTGGATATCCTCGTTCCTCCAGGCAGTCATCCGGTCCCAATTGGCCCTTGCATCTTCAGGCCATCTAGTGAAACCTGCCGGTCTCCCCTGCAAAATGGATTCAGTGAAAGGTGTTGGTTCGAAAGTTGACAGGTGTGGTTGGTGGGAACCCTCCGTTTCTGCAGGTCCCCGATGTTCGGCCTCTTCTTCATCAGGTGGTGCTACTCCTTCCTTGGGCACAACAAGCTGCCTTTGAGTTTTGTCATCAATGAGTACGTGTTCGGTTGGCCTTTCCCTGTAAATCCAACCAAAAGCAGCTAAACGATCGAAGCGGAAGTAACGTTGTGTTATTTTCTCGAAGGGGGTGCTGGAGTTGACCACCTTCTGTTTGAGCAACAAGCTTGACAACAATCTGCAGTGAGGCAACAAACATCTTGCCTTGCTAACTCTGCTTTCCCAAACATTAAGCAGTACCAATTGTCGGAATGATAGTTTAGGGTGTCCGGTGACTAGGGCATGCAGTACCCTAATCTCAAAATTTCTGATGAACAACTTGTCCCCAAGTCTTGGTATCACGTTGAATGTGGAGATGAGTGACAGGAGTTTTGGGAGCACTTTCAGATCGCTCCTCGCCAGTTTCTTTGGCATATCATCAGGTACTCTAGCAAATAAAGTTTGAACCATTGCATGCCATTCATCGTCGTTTGTGGCTTCACCCAAAATTTGCATCCTGTCGGGATACACGTACTCTCTTTGTGGCTTTGTGTCAAACTTGACGATCTTGTTCATGGTTTCAAACGAGAGGACCATCTCCTTACCGTTCACTGTTCCGATTAACCGTGTGGTCCTTGGTGGGTTGTTTCCCTCATCTTTCCTTAGAGTGGCCATCCACTCTACGATCTCTTTCATATAAACGTTATCCAAATTGTTATTGTTGAATTTCAGAACATTCTCCCATCCAAGACCCTCAAAACATTGAACAACCCCAAAAATGCTGAACTGATCTAGTTGTACGGCTCGCTCGCAAACGAGGACCTTCTTGATGCTTGAAACCGCTTGCATCTTTTGTCTATAAAGGACGGGTTGCCAAATAGGATCGAAAGTATTCAGCGGGGCATTTCCCGTCCATTGGGGTTGATC
This sequence comes from Mikania micrantha, assembly GCA_009363875.1. Lineage (NCBI taxonomy): Eukaryota > Viridiplantae > Streptophyta > Magnoliopsida > Asterales > Asteraceae > Mikania > Mikania micrantha. The sequence continues at coordinate 35,477,232 of CM018686.1, read as the reverse complement.
CCCCACCACAATGTCTTCCTCGTCATCATACATGTTCATGTCCTCCATCTCAAAATCGGAATATGATTCTTGGTCGGCTAGTCTTTGTCTTTTAGATTGATTTGATGATGAGGCAACCTCTTTGCCTTTTGAACCGGTAGCCTTTGTGCGACCCATTTCCTACAAAGACAACCACACATAGTTAGTAAGTTGGGAAATAATTTGAGTCAACAAGTATAGCACTTACAACTATGTTCAGCACACCAAAAGCTAATAGTGTATAACACACGACCATTATTCATAACCTTGTTTTATTTCCATGTGTGAAGTTCAAACATTTATTACTAACCCACCATCCCCACATTTCATCTTAGTTGTTTTAGAAAGTAATTCTCCCTTCCCACATCAAATTGACCATTTACAGAATGTAAGTCCATGCTTCCATTATAAAGGTGTGTAGGCCTTATTTAAATTCTCATTGGAGGCATTACATTTGTAAACCAAAACCCATTCCTATTTGCACCTAACCTTTCCACCCTACAACTACTTGCAACAAAATCTATATTTCAAGTTCAATCAACACTCAAGCATACCATGCTTCACTATGAAAACTACAAAATGCTAAGATAAGCATGCACATCTTAAATTAACATTATGTTTGCTGAAATAGAAGTTGAATAACATACCTTTGAGTTGTAGAAACAAGGAATTGAAAGTGTAAGAAGAAATTTGGAGACTTTGAGAAAAACCCCAAAAATTCGTCACCTTTATGCTACTCGATCTCACAAACGGGATGGAATCTTAAAATTCTGGGTGGATGGGTGTGTTCCCCTCGAAAAGTTACTCAAAATGCATATAAGGATTGCGAGAATCGGTGAAGAAACGAGTGAGTTATGATTTAGGGTTTGTTTGGTGTTCTTGGTGGTTGAGAGGAGGAAGAAGGTGAGTTTTTGAAAGGGGAATGGTTGGATTTGCTCATGGATCCCGTATTTGGTGTTTTTGGGTCGAATTCCGGGTCGTGGGGTGTAAAAACGCGGGTCAAAGTGGTCAAAACGGGTCAAAAGTGGGTTAGAGCTGAAGCCGGCGTATGATACGCCCCCCTTAGGCGTATCATACGCCCCTATGGTTTTTAAGTGGCGTATTGGGGGCTTAAAATGAGGCGTATCACAGAAGTTTTGGACACCCGGGCGTATCATACGCCTACCCCAGCGTATGATACGCCGGGTATAATTTTTTTTTTTTTTTTTTTTTTTTTAACAAAATTTTAACTTTAATTAGTAAAACTTTATTAAACCTAATTAAAAGAAAATCTACTAATAAAATTCTAATAAAAAACTATCATTAAAATCTAAAATTGAATGAATACGCCACATTTTAACTCCCACAATATGTTGAATGACCGCCAACCCCCCAAATTTCAGTGCCTCGCCCCGAGGTGCAATTGGTTTCTTAGAATACACAAAATTTTTATCAAAAGCCACTTGATTGTGTTTGTAAGTGCATGAAATAACCCGAGGTGAATGAGTAACCTAAACCTCACTTTCGTAGGGTACACGGTTGCATTTAGCGTATGCAACAAGCCTTTTAAACCTACCGGTAGCCCGGTTGGACGAGTGAAGTCTCGTGAGGGTTTCTATTGAACATACCCACAAAGTTCTCGGGTTGCCTCCCGCAAGCGCTAAGTTTAATGTCGTTAGCTCGACCTGGACATACCTGATTCATTCATTTGCATAGGTTGGTGACTCTACGAGAAAGTTCACCGAATCCATTTGTACGTTGTTGATGACGCTCGCTTCCAAATATGGCTTGAGACGATGTCCATTGACCACCCGGCGAGTGTTGTCTTTCACATCTTCGATTTCAATGTCACCAAAGCTTCCGATGCGTTTAACAACATGTGGTCCCGACCATTTGCTTTTCAACTTTCCTGGAAAGAATTTCAGTTTAGAATTATAAAGCCATACCTTTTGATTGACTTCAAATACTTTGTTTCGGATTTTGGCATCATGCACTTTCTTCATCTTATCTTTGTAAGCCGATGCGCATTCGTATGCTTCATTCCTTAGCTCCTCCAATTCGCACAGTTGCAATTTCCTTTCTTTACCTGCATCGTTAAAGTCCATGTTAACAGATTTCACCACCCATAAAGCACGATGAGCAACTTCCACCGGTAAGTGACATCCCTTCCCATAAACTAATCGGTACGGTGTGGTTCCAATAGGTGTCTTAAAAGCAGTTCGGTAAGCCCATAAAGCATCATTCAACCGTAAGGACCAATCCTTACGATCTGGACGAACCGTTTTTTGAAGAATTTCCTTAATTTGTCTATTGGAAACCTCAACTTGCCCACTAGTTTGTGGGTGATAAGGAGTGGCTATACGGTGATTGACACCATACCGTTTGAGCAATTTACCAAAGTTAAAGTTTTTAAAATGAGACCCCCCATCACTTATGATCACACGGGGAATACCAAATCGTGAAAATATGTTGGATTGAACGAATTTGCACACAACGGTATGGTCGTTTGTTTTGGTGGCAATGGCTTCAATCCATTTAGACACGTAATCGACTGCCACCAAAACGTAGTAATTACCATGTGAATTTGGGAAGGGTCCCATGAAATCAATTCCCCATACGTCAAAGATATCGACCACAAGGATTGGTTTCATGGGCATTTCATCCCGTCTTGAGATGCTACCAAGTTGTTGGCATCTTAAACACTGTTTAGCAAATACCGATGCATCTCTAAATAAGGTAGGCCAAAATAAACCACAAGATAAAACCCGGTGACCCGTCTTTTGACCACTGAAGTGTCCTCCGCATGCAGATGCATGTGTCAGTGACAACACCTTCTGTACTTCCTCTTCTGGAATACATCTTCTGATTATCTGATCTGAACCAACCTTAAACAGGTCGGGTTCATCCCAAATATAATACCTTACCTGAGCTAGAAACTGTTGCCTCTTCCGCTTTGTCCAATGATCCGACAATACACCTGCAGCCAAATAATTTACAATGTCAGCAAACCATGGTAATTTAGAAACAGTAAGCAAATATTCATCAGGAAAGGAGTCATTGATATCATTAGACTCTTTATCACTATTGACTCCAATCCTTGAAAGATGATCTGCAACAACATTATCACTTCCTTTCTTATCCCGGATTTCCAAATCAAACTCTTGTAACAAGAGTATCCAACGAATAAGCCTCGGTTTTGCATCCTTCTTCTCCATAAGGTATCTCACTGCACTATGATCCGAATAGATCACCACCTTGCTTCCCCAAATGTAAGACCTGAACTTATCAAGAGCATAAACTACAGCAAGCAATTCTTTCTCAGTAGTAGTATAATTAAGTTGAGCATCAGATAAAGTCTTACTTGCATAATAGATAGCTACTGGTTTCTTGTCAATCCTTTGACCCAAAACCGCCCCAATTGCATAGTCACTAGCATCACACATGATTTCGAATGGTAGTGACCAATTGGGTGCTTGTAGGATGGGGGCCTCAACTAACTTATCTTTCAAAGTGTTAAAAGCGGTTAGACACTCATGATCAAAAACAAATGGAACATATTTTAACAACAAATTGCATAAAGGTTTAGTAATTATACTAAATCCTTTAATGAACCGTCTATAAAAACCTGCATGCCCCAAAAACGATCTTATCCCTTTAACATTTGTGGGTGGTGGCAAAGTAGAAATAACTTTGATTTTTGCATGATCTACCTCCATCCCACGTTTAGAAACCACATGGCCTAAAACAATACCCTCTTGTACCATAAAATGACTCTTTTCCCAACTTAACACCAAATTTGTTTCAACACATCTTTTTAACACTTTAGTTAGTTGAGTGAGGCAAGAATCAAAAGAATGACCAAAGATTGAAAAATCATCCATGAAAATTTCTAGGGAGTCCCTAACCATATCTGAAAAGATACTCATCATGCACCTTTGAAAGGTGGCTGGGGCATTACACAACCCAAATGGCATTCGCCTAAATGCGAAGGTACCATATGGGCATGTGAATGTGGTCTTTTGTTGGTCATCTGGATGAATTGCAATCTGATTGTAACCAGAATAGCCATTTAAGAAACAATAAAATTCCTGACCTGATAGCTTCTCAATTATTTGATCAATGAAGGGTAAAGGAAAGTGATCCTTAGAGGTAGCAGTGTTTAACCTCCTGTAATCAATACATACTCTCCATCCAGTGACAGGTCGTGTTGTTACTTGCTCCCCATGCTCATCAGTGACTGTTTGAATTCCTGCTTTCTTGGGTACTGTTTGTGTAGGACTTACCCATGTGCTGTCTGAGATGGGATAGATGATCCCGGCATCCAACCACTTCAAACTTCTTTCTTGACTACTTCCCGCATGTTAGGATTCAACCTCCTTTGAGTGTCCCGCACCGGCTTGACATCTGGATCAGTTATAATCTTGTGCATCACAATGGCCGGACTAATTCCTTTAAGATCTGCTATGGTCCATCCGATAGCTGCTTTATTTTCTTTCAGCACTTTCATCAACTCTTCTTCTTGATTCTCGGTTAGATTTGCTGCAATGATCACCGGTAATGTTTTATCCTCACCCAAGAAGGCATATTTCAAGTGTTTGGGTAGCTCTTTCAACTCCACTTTTGGTGGGATTTCCAATGAGGGCTTCAACTGAGTATCTATGTGATCCGGTAAGTTTTCAATTTGATGTGTCCACATTGGTTTGCCCTCTTGAATTGCCAAAACTTCACATCTCTTTTCAGCTTCAAATAACTTTTGAGCACACTTGACTTCAATCCTGTCACAAAGAACACACAACTCTGTGGTGTCTTTCACATTTTCATGAGAATGACACCCGTCAATGATGTCAGCCATGAAGCATTCATCATTGACCAGAGGATTAGATGTATGGGAAAAAACATTCAACCTTAATCGTCTATTCCCAAAAGCCATGTCTACCGTCCCGGTCATACAATTTATCAAACATTGGGCTGTTTTCAAAAATGGTCTACCTAATATAACATTAGGTTGTGTGAATGTAGTAGGAGATGCATAATCCAGTACCAAGAAATCAACTGGATAGTAAAAATCTTCCACCTTAACAATGACATCAGTTAGCATACCACGAGGAAGTTTAAATGTCAAATCAGCCAAAACAACTGTGGTCTCGGCCTTTTGCAAGGGTCCGAATTCGTATTGATCATATAAACTTCCCGGTAATATACTAACACTTGCTCCAAGATCAAGGAGTGCCTTATTAATTTTGAAATCTCCAATTTGAATTGAAATCAAAGGGGCTCCCGGATCTTGAAGTTTTGGTGGAAGAGCACCCGATAAAACGACACTCACATTATCAGTCAAATCAAGTTTTTTAGGAAACTTGTGGTGTCGTTTTTGGGTACACATGTCCTTCAAATACCGAGCATATGCAGGAACTTGTTTGATTGCATCAATTAAGGGTAGATTGATTTTAACTTGTTTGAAGATTTCCCATATTTCATCTTGTTGTGGGCCTCTTTTATTTGCATTTGCATTAGGTGATTTCAAAGCAGATGGATAAGGAATGGTGGTTTTATCCTCCACATCCTTTCCCTTGGATGTCTCTACATCCGTTTTCAAAACATTTTCAATGGGTTCTTTAAAGGATACTTTCTTTTTAAGTTCAGATGGAACAAGTTCCTGTTCGGTATCACTCTCCTCACTTTCATTCACATCTTCCACCACTCCTTCGATCAAGTGTGGTGGAAGGACAACCTTATTGTCATAAAACTTACCACTTCTTAGAGTTGTTACATGACTTACCTGAGCATTCTTGTTCTTTGACCCTGATGGTTGATGTTGAGGATTGAGTGTCGTGTCACTTGGCAACTTTCCTTTGTCTCTAGCTGCCATTTGTTCAGCCAATTGTCCCAATTGTTTTGCATGGGATTCATTTGTCTTTTGTTGCAGTTCTTGTTTCTGCAGCACTCCAGTGAGCATTAGCCTTAACTCATTGATTTGGTTGGCTATATCTTCCATTGAAATGTTCACTCCTTGTTGACCACCTTGGAATTGGCCTTGACTTTGGTTACCTTGATTTTGCTGGAAATTTCTTGATTGACTTTGATTGTAACCACCTTGTCCACCTTGATTGTAATTATTTCTTTGGTAATTGCCTTGGTTGTAATTCTGTTGTCGACTTTGGTATGATGACCCTTGATTTCCACCTTGTTGGTTGCTACCCTGAAAATTAGGATTCAATTGATTAGAAGAGTTACCATATCTAAAATTAGGGTGATTACGCAAACCCGGATGATATGTGTTAGAATTCATGTCATTGTTCCTCTTGTCATTCTGGAATGATCCTTGTACTTGATTCACCTCCTCATTTCTGTTCATGTTCATCATACATTCCGACTCCAAATGACCTATATCACCACAAACATTGCAAACATCATAAACATTAGACACATTAGAATTGTTTTTACCCGAGTTTCTGTTGAAGTTTGCAATTTGTCTTTCAAGAGCTTCAAATCTTTCTTTTGTCACGTACTCTCCTCCCGTATTCCCAATAACATGTTTGGCCTTTCTGCTTGCTGAAGCTTGTGTCTTTGAACCTTTGCTTAGCCTTTCAAGCAACTCCCAATCATCATCTTCTGAATTTGTCAAGAAAGTTCCATTGCTACTAGAACTTACAAACTTCAGATCTTCTGGTGTTAAGCCATCATAGAAGGCCTTGATCAACTCCCACTTTGGAATTTGGTGATGTGGGCAAAATCTAAGCAACTCTTTGAATCGAGTGAATGCTTCATGTAGCAATTCACCCGATTGTTGTTGAAAAGTTCGGATGGCATTCCGGGCCTCACTAGTTTTGCTCATAGGGTAATATTCATCCAAAAATAGTTGCTGCATCTCCTCCCATGTATAGATACTACCCGATGGTAGTGTGTGAAACCATTGTTTGGCCCTTTCCTTTAATGAAAATTGGAACAAATTCAGCTTTACTTCATCTGGGGTGAATCCTTGACCACCAATAGTGCTACAAATAGCACCAAACTCAGAAAGATGGACGTATGGTTCTTCAGTTGCAGTCCCTCTGAAATTAGGAATAATGGCCAAATATTGTGGCCTTATCTCAAATGATCGTCCTCTTAACAATGGAGGTACAATAGGTGAAGGATTCTGAGTCACTGTTGGTCTGAAGTGACTATCAACTCCTTGAACAGGAGCTCTATGGTTCCATCCTTGACCAGGGTTATTGTAACCCCATCTCCCATTGTGATTATTCATGGGTGGTTGTCGATTCCACCCCCTTGTCCATTCCATCCACCATGCCCATAATTGTTGTGAACTGGGTGATTCGGTGGGCCTAGTGGTTGCCAATTATCATCATAGTATTCTTCATGAGGTGGGTAGTTGTGGTTAGCTTCTTCTTCGTGAAATTCCTCATGCCAAGATCCATGCTCCCCTGAGTTACTTCCACCACCTGAAATGTGATCTTCCCCATGCAAGTTGTTTCCTTGGTTAACCCCATGGTTTGGGTTGTTGAACAATGGGTTTTGTGCCATTCTAAGATTAGGCATGGCATTAGGTGGTACATTTGGTGGTGGGTTGTTCTGATTAAATGGATTTGGTGGGATGATGGGTTTGGATTTGGTGGTGATACATGAGCATAATGGTTAAATGGTGGAATTGGTGGTGGTGGTGGTGGGTTTTGGTTGTTCTGATCAGCCATAGGAACAGACTGATTCGAACTCTTTCCGGTTTGGTTAGTGTTTCTCGAACCCGGAGTGACAATCTTGTCTAGCCTTTGTAATGTTCGGTTGATTCTAGCGGTTTTCTCGATCTCTGGATCAAATTCCAATGGCGAATCACGACCTGAAAACCGAGTATGCATGCAATTAACCTGTTACCTGCACACTAACAAACCTCGCGTAACAAGGAAAGACAAGAAATAAACAAATGGAATAAAAACTAACAAATCAATTAACTAACACCAAGCGCACTAACTCCCCGGCAACGGCGCCATTTTGATGACCTGTCGTTGGGGTCATGCAAAAACCTAAATAACCTAGGTAGCTAGGGTAAGTAGGGTATCGTATCCACGAAGAGTTTAGGTGGATGGTGTATTGTTATTTGATTTGACCTAACTTAACTAGACAATAAATAATAAAATTGATTTGAAAGTTGGTTGAGCTTTAGTAAGAAAAATGATCTTGTAACAAATTAGCAATGAAAGCAAATGGATTTTAACTTAATTATGAAAACGAATCACACCCGGGAATTGAATTAGTAGAAAAGTAGGAACCTTTATGATTCAATTGCTCAAGACAATCACATAGACATGATTTGTTACTTTTCGTGTGAACGGACATTCATAAGTAGAAACCCTAATTTTAGTAATTAATTGATGAGAACCAACTAAGTTTAAACTTAGGATACCAATTACCAATATCAATTTGAAAGTGATAATCCAATTGACATTCAATGTTTCACAATTGTAAACTGAAAAATGATGAACATGCAATCAAATCAGAAAAGTCAAATCGTTCAATCCAATACGAAAAGCAACATACAAACAAGTAATAAGATAGAATCCAACTATTGTTTGTAGCCAATTGCAATTAAAAACATAAAAACTCCTAAACCTAACTAATCATTCACCCGGATGTGATTTCAATGGATTTAGCCTTGAATCATCATTCGATCATGCGCAATCATCAATTCGGGAATCACCGTGGTGTTTGGAAGTGTTATTTGATGAGTTCCTAAACCTTGGAAACCCCCAAGAACCTCCAAAAATCGTCCAAGTCGAAGATATCCAGAAACCCTAGGTCTTTAGGCTTAAATATGTGGCAAAACGGAGAAATTCCGCAAAACATGTTGTACCCGGCGTATCATACGCCTCCCAGGGGCGTATGATACGCCCCAGACCTTTTCCTGGGTAGTTTTGCTCTGTGATACGCCCCAGATACGCCGTGTTGATACGCCACTTCGTGAAAACCTTCATTTTTGGATGTTTTGGCCTCCCAAGCACCATTTCTTGACCACCCTTTGATTCTTGGACATCAACCACTTATTTTCTTCACCCGAAAACCTGCAAATCATCAAAACACACAACCAATCACCATATTCCATGTATTTAAAGTCTAAAAACACATCATTACGCACCTAAATCACATGAAAATACCCAAACCATCAGTAGTCTATACACATCCGAAAAGATCCATCCTTCTTTTTCACGAACAAAACCGGAGCTCCCCAAGGTGAATAGCTCGGTCGGATGAAACCTTTATCTAGTAGCTCTTGTAATTGGTTTGACAATTCCTGCATCTCTGAAGGAGCTAACCTGTAAGGAGATTTAGCAACAAGAGTTGCTCCAGGAACTAAGTCAATACGGAACTCTACCGGTCGTGCGGGTGGCAAACCGGGTAGGTCAACAGGAAACACGTCTGGATACTCTTTTACTACTGGCACGTCTTAAATCTTGATCTTGTCTTTCTCTTTTTCCACCACATGAGCCAGAAAAGCTACACACTGCTTCTGTAAACACTTATGCGCCTTTATGCAAGATATGATTTTGACACTAAGTTTTGCTTGATCCCCTCGAACTTCCAAAACATGATCGTTCGTCAATTGAATTCGAAGCAACTTTTCGGAACAGATGACTTCCACTGTGTTAAGAGATAGCCAATCCCTTCCGACAATGATGTCGAAACTACCCAACTCCATCGGTATCAAATCGATGGTAAATGTTTGACCGTTAAGTCTTAATGGGCAGTTCCTAAATATTGTACTAACTGTGATCTATTTCCCGTTCGCTACTTCAATGATATAAGGGGACTCTAAAGATTCCTCAACCTGATTAAGTTGACATGCAAAGTCGATCGAGATAAAACTTTGATCCGTACCAGTGTCAAACATAATAGATGCATAAAAGTCCTGTAAGAGAAATGTACCAGTGACCACGTTCGGGTCTTGACGAGCAGCTGGAGCTCCTATGGCAAAAGCTCTTCCACGCGGTGCTTGCACTGCCGGTTGTACTTTCTTTGAGCAGTTCTTTGAAAAGTGGCCTATTTCACCACAGTTATAGCATCCATCAGTGTTTTGGTTCGGATTTTTGGGTGGAGGGAGAGCTAAGGTAGCATTGTTGATTGCTTGATTATGTGCCATTCTGCAGTGTTGGACCCAATGGCCCTTCCTTCCACATCCCTTGCAGTGTCGGCAGGGAGTGTTTGCATCATGATGATACTGACATTTAGCAAACAGAGGATACATGCCAGTGTATGGTTTCTTGTGAAGGTTCAGTGGTGCAACAACTACTTGGTTGAGAGGAGTGGCCATCGTGTAGTTCTTGATGACCTTTTATTCTTCTTTGGGTGATGATGGGGTTTCTTTGATGATTCCTCCTTGTTCTTGTCTGAGCCAGCCTCCTTCTTTAAAGTTCCAGAGGCTACCATCACATCAGTGAGTTTCCCTGACAGGCTAATAGCTGACTCTTAGGTGACATGGTTTGCTCCAATGACCAAACTCTGTATGCAGGTGGGTAGTCCACCTACATATCTGTCAATCCTTTTCTCCAGAGTTGGTACCATGTCTGGTACCAATGGTACCAACTCATGATAACGAGTAGTATACCCCAAGTGATCTGCTCCTTTCATCACATGGTTTGACAGTTTAGTCTCCATCCTCTGCAGTTCATTATTGGGACAGAATTCGTTTCTTAGTAAAGTCTTGAAATCTTCCCATGACATCAACATGGCTTCTTCTCTTCCTCTAGCCAGAATTTGTGAGTTCCACCAAGTTAAAGCTCGTTTGTTGAATGATCCCGCAGAATAACGAACCTTGTGATGCTTTGGACAACTGCAAAGGTCCAGAGTAGTCTCGATCTTCTCAATCCATTGGATTAATCCAACGACTCCCTCATTACCGCTGAAGTTAGGCGGCTTACATCCTACAAAGGACTTATAGGAGTAGTTGGATGCATTTCCAGTATTCCCACTGGCCTCTCCTGATGAGTGCCCGGAGTTGTTACTGTTGTTCTGGATACGGTTGATCATATCTGGTATCACCTCTTTCAGCTAATTAGTCAGCTGACTGCTCAGTAGGGTTGCCAGGGCAATCGTAGCAGGATCCAGATTCTGGTTCACGTTCGGGTCAGGAGGTAGAGAGTGTGGAGAGTATAGGGGAGGAGGAGGTGGCAGTGGTGGTGGAGTCAATAGAGGAGGTGATCTTCTCGGTGGCATTCTAATCACAACCAATAAAATATCAGTTAGTGAAATGATCGAATGTAGAAGACACAATGCAAGTAAATTCCTAAATCATGTGTTCTCTACATGAAGGGTCCCTAGGTTATAATCTAAGCCAAACCGTTTAAATAAATGGCCTATATTTCTCTATAACCATGGCTCTGATACCAATCTGTAACACCCCGAGCCGGCGGGCCGGATCGTGTGTCCCGTCTAGCGGAATGGTCCCGGGGCGCGATATCGGGAATGATAATCGTGATGATCAGATTGTTTACATTTCACATGATATATAATGAGAAAATGCTAAATGAAATAGAATTACAAAGTTAAATTACATCAGTTTCGTTCATAATTTAACAATGTAAATTTACTATCAACATCATAATTCTTCTATCTTGTATTTGCACAAGATATACAAAATAATTTGTATAATGATGTTCAAAAATATGCACCTCCAAAATACTAGGTCCTCTATCTAGGCGTCCTAGTCAAAAGCACAAACTTCTTAGTTAGACTTGTTCGTCACCTGAGAAGTCATGCAAAAAGATCAAGTCAACACATGGTTGGTGAGTTCATATAGTTTTGTTTAGAAATAAATTTTGTACAAACCTGACCAGATGACAACCTTAACCTCACCAACAACCACCTATGTTATTTAATTAAATATGCTTATATATAGGGCATATGTAGGGTCAAGCTTACCGCCAGCCCAGCCACCAGCCCACCACAAATTAAAACACATGATATATTGTTCCTGGTGATAATTAAGCGTTTCAACCCCTTCATTCGATTCACAACATTTGAACAACCTGAAATTTGTTAACACTGATCACACGTAATGACAACCTTAACATCACCAACAACCACCTATGTTTTTTAATTAAATATGCTTATACATAGGGCATATGTAGGGTCAAGCTTACCGCCAGCCCAGCCACCAGCCCACCACATACCAAAACACATGATAAATTGTTCCTGGTGATAATTAAGCGTTTCATCCCCTTCATTCGATTCACAACATTTGAACAACATGAAATTTGTTAACACTGATCACATGTAATGACAACCTTAACCTCACGAATAACCACCTATGTTATCCAATTAAGTATGCTTATATATAGGGCATATGTAGGGTCAAGCTTACCGCCAGCCCAGGCGCCAGCCCAGGCACCAGCCCACCACATACCGAACCTCATAACATATTGTTGTTAATGATAAGTAAGCGTTTCATTTCTCATCATCCACACAATAATTCTTTAGTTCTTAGTTGTGACAATTGAGTACGAAAAATTCGGCATCAATGACGTGAGCACATTTGGTCGTGCTTGAAATCCACGTTGATTTAGCTATTGTAATTATTAGAGGTTGATAGTATGCGAGAAATGATGAACGTGGGCGAAAACCGTGCGCGAAACGGAGTTACGGATTGCCAGGAATCGCGAAATAAAGACAAAATCAAAAAAAATTGGAAAAACACTCTAGGGCGGTACGCCCCACGCCAAGCACCGGGCTGGGGCGGTACGCCTGGATGGTTAAGTCGGAAAAAATTGTTAAAACCGATCAGATTGCATGGAAAGTCTCATTTTTACTTCTTCTCGACCCTGCTCGACCTCCAGGCGACAAAAATCAGTCCTCTAGCATCCTAAATTCATTTTGAAGGTTTATAAACCCACCAAACTCACCAAGGATCGTGTTTTCAAGTCCCGATCGTTGTTTTAACCGCAGAAATTCGTCAAATCAGGTAACGGTTCGTTTTAACCTTCTAGTTTGATTTTGATTGATTAGATCTTGTTTTTGAACGTAATGAGATAGTTAGGATTGTTGATTATTGCCTAGATGATGGCTAGGATTGATTATAAACGAAGAACACGATGTTTTAACGGTTAAATCCTTGTTTTGATCTGTTGTAATGCCCGGTTTGCATGAAATCATACCCATAATTATAATGGTTTAAACCATTTGATTATGACAATGTAGGTGATTAGTTTGATTAATCTTTGTAATGCAAAGGTTAAATTTAAGTGTTTCAAACTAATCACAATCATTAACATACTTATTGGAACGATTATCTGATGTTTATGATAACAGTCAGATTAGTATGTTAAACATGGTTATTAAACCTATTCTAATGCTACATTGTGATATTTCATGATATTTGGATAATCAATGACAAGGATTGATTATTCCTAAGCCATTAAATTATCTACAAAGGGTTATAGTATCATAATCAACAACATTAACTATTTGGTTAATCCAAGATTATTCTGATTAATCAAACATGTCATCAACACCATGTTAGGAATCTGAATCAGTATAGGTTCCTACATTATCATACATTGTATGATATGACATTAAATTAACTAATTAAATACTTAACCTCAGTTTGATGACTTTCAAAGCAATGTCTTTGACATTGAACGTTCAAAAAGACCTAATCAGTAAGTTAAAACCTAAATAACTCATTAAACATAAATAAATGCAAAATCACCTCTTTATTATCTGTTGCGAGATATTCTGCTACTTCTAAGTTATCAGGTGAGTTTCGTACAACCCCTTTTCATTTTAGTGTTTTACAAATATCGGGGAATTTCTGTAAATCGATTTCTGAACATATGATATGTATCACTGTTATCTTTGTGATTTCATGTGACTTTGTGTGATTTCATGGGATTTTTCCGTTAGTATCTCTGTCACAGTATCAAAAGCCCTCATTCTTTGAAACTGTATCTAGTTAACCCATGTGGGGCCGAACAGGAAGCATTGATAGTAATATTGGATGACAACCCATTTGCTGGGAGGATTGCTTCTCCCCTGGTGTGAATGTTTGTTACCTGTTTCCGAAACACTTTCTTAATGTTAGTGATAGACATTAAGATAATGAGGCATTAAGATATTTACCGACGGGTAGTATCTTCGTAAAACGTAAAACTGTCCGAAAGGAACTAGATACGGGTCCCATGGTTATCTGAACTGTATATCTTGAAATTTTGCATATCATATTGTTTAATGACTAAACTTTACAAACTCACCAGCTTTGTGCTGACGTTTTTAAACTTAAAACTTTTGCAGGTAGACAGTGATTCCGGTGAGACTGCACTTCACAAACTTGTAACTGAATAAGTTAATGTTGTAATGTGAATTTTAATAACGAACCATGTAATGTAATTATCCTAAGTTAATCTGTGTGCTTGTGATATCGGATCAAGTAAGTCACCCCTAATCTCTGAGACATCACCACTATGCTTCCGCGACCGAATAGTGATAGCATCAACATGTGACGAGAGGTGGGGGTGTGACATTAGTTCTCGTAGTTTCACAAAATATGGAAATTCTTTTGATTCCTTAAGTTCATCACACAATCATGATCAACCATAGCATTTGTAGAAACATAACATTAAATGCTTAAATAAATAAATAGATAAACATTTAATAAAATCTAAGACCTAACGATTGGGCTTGGTCATACTCGAGTAGACTAGTCTAGCAATCAAGGTTCTTAGTAGTGAAGGAGATCTGTAAACATCATCAAACATGCGACTTATAATGAATCAGTCTAGCTAGGACATCTTTTGAGATATAGGATTTTATAGTTCTTCTAGATCGTCCGTAGTTGGTATAGTTCTTTAGTTCTTTGGCATATGTTATCTTTGAGTGTTTCCCAGATGTTTCTCGAAAACTGGTTAGGGAATGCTGTAAATATCATCAAACATGCGTCCCATATTCAATCAGTCTAGCTAGGACATATTTCGAACCTGGGATTGGCACATGATATCTTTGATATTTCCCAGACAGACCCTTGGAAATAGTTCTTTGTATATAGTTCTTTGAAATAGATATTTAGTTCTCTGACAACACACCACCGAAAATAGTTCTTTGTACATAGTTCTTTGAAACAGTTCTTTAGTTCTTTGACAACACACCACCAAAAATTGTTCTTTGATTAGACCGTTATTTCTTTGAAATTAGACCTTTGAAAATAGTTCGTTGTTTTGGATTTTTAGTTCTTTGTTTTGGATTTTTAGTTCTTTGAAAATAGACCGTTGGAAATAGTTCTTTTGAAAACCTGTTGAGTGTTTACCTAGGCAAAGTATAGAATAAACTATACAAGTAAAACATATATTTAGTAAAAGCATTTAGGTAAATATAATCCAAGGAAAATAATTTACGCATGCTTCTCAGCCCCACGTTTGTAAAACAAAAGCGTTTAGAAAAGGGGCAATGAACTTACCTGTGTTGTTATGCTATGAATCACAAAAGATATGCGCGCTCGTTGATTGTAGATTAAATATCATCAGCACCTGTGTTGATTTATTATGATTTGAATACTATAAGTGTCGAGAGATAACGTATATAGGGTTTTGGTCTCGGTGTGCGACTATGTGTCCTAGACTTTACTAATGTGTTTCTAAGTCTCTCTAACTAGTCTACACTAATTACCCCTTATAAACCATTATCCCGTAGATATTCACATTTAAACCTTACTTATGTAAGGTCTACATTACGCTTATTCAAGATCTTTTAGTTAATAAGGCATTTATAAAATCCGTTTTAAGTTGAAATCTTTAAGTTAGAAATCATATAATTTATTTTAATATATTTTACTAAGGAAGATTATAAATCATTTTTACTATAGTTAAAACATAAGTTTGCTTTTTAAAGGAATTAATAGTTAACATATTGAAACTTAGTCAATCTTATTCGATTAACTCTAAGTCCTCCGCTAAATCTTTGTTACACGTAGTTCGTTGATCATTCTTGTGTATAACCCACCTTAGAAAGTTCAATTGAACTATCTAATTTAGTTATAAATTTTCATAGATTTACTAGGTATGGGGTATTAACAATGTAGTCAACCCGTATATACTTAGCTTGTTTCTTGATATTCCATAGATCTTCACTTGTTTCCCCTTAGTTCTTTGATAAATCTTTAACACCTTAAACCCAAACACTTGTCTTAAAATGTGTGCTTGCAAGTTTGTAAGAGTTTTGGTGTTAGAAAACTTATGTAGGGTCAAGCTTACTGCCAGCCCAGCCACCAGCCCACCACATACCGAACCTCATAACATATTGTTGTTAATGATAATTAAGTGTTTCATTTCTCATCATCCACACAGTTCTTTAGTTCTTAGTTCTCGTAGTTTCACAAAATATGGAAATTCTTTTGATTCCTTAAGTTCATCACACAATCATGATCAACCATAGCATTTGTAGAAACATAACATTAAATGCTTAAATAAATAAATAGATAAACATTTAATAAAATCTAAGACCTAACAATTGGGCTTGGTCATACTCGAGTAGACTAGTCTAGCAATCAAGGTTCTTAGTAGTGAAGGAGATCTGTAAACATCATCAAACATGCGACCTATAATCAATCAGTCTAGCTAGGACATCTTTTGAGATATAGGATTTTATAGTTCTTCTAGATCGTCCGTAGTTGGTATAGTTCTTTAGTTCTTTGGCACATGTTATCTTTGAGTGTTTCCCAGATGTTTCTCGAAAACTGGTTAGGGAATGCTGTAAATATCATCAAACATGCGTCCCATATTCAATCAGTCTAGATAGGACATATTTTGAACCTGGGATTGGCACATGATATCTTTGATATTTCCCAGACAGACCCTTGGAAATAGTTCTTTGTATATAGTTCTTTGAAATAGATCTTTAGTTCTTTGACAACACACCACCGAAAATAGTTCTTTGTACATAGTTCTTTGAAATAGATCTTTAGTTCTTTGACAACACACCACCGAAAATAGTTCTTTGATTAGACCGTTAGTTCTTTGAAATTAGACCTTTGAAAATAGTTCGTTGTTTTGGATTTTTAGTTCTTTTGAAAATAGACCTTTGGAAATAGTTCTTTGTTTTAGATTGGTTAACTCTTCATAATGAATAGGTACTTTGAAAACCGGTTGAGTGTTTATCTAGGCAAAGTCTAGGATAAGCTATACAAGTAAAACATATATTTAGTAAAAGCATTTAGGTAAATATTCAGACCTGTAGACACCACATTTAAATCACCATTAGTTCGTTAAAACTAAGTAAGATCACCCCGTTATTCCCCCCAAGTATACTCCATAATACCATATGGATACAATAATGATGTCCCAAATATCATTTGGTAACATTATTCAATCGTATACAAAACGATTCAATAACGCGTAATTTTCATCAACATCAAATGGAACTTCCCTTACAACTAAGAATCTCCATTTGTCATAATAAAACAACAATCTCAATACATATGTGCACACAATTCCAATTGTGCCTCATACTGTTTGACCATTTTCAGTCAAACTTCAATTAAGAAGTTCACACACCTTGTGAATCATTCTTATTTCACCACACCATTTATAATTTAATATAATGCATTTGTGCACACAACTCCAGTTGTGCATCATACTGTTTGACCATTTTCAGTCAAACTTCAATTAAGAAGTTCACACACCTTGTGAATCTATTACATTGGAATTGCAAGTCATATGTTCACACACCTTGTGAATCAAAGCATGCACATTACCAATCCACCATTTGTTCACACATCTTGTAAATCAATTACATTGGAATTGCAAGTCTTATGTTCACACACCTTGTGAATCAATTACATTGGAATTGCAAGTCTTATGTTCACACACCTTGTGAATCAATTACATTGGAATTGCAAGTCTTATGTTCACACACCTTGTGAATCGAAGCATGCACATTACCAATCCACCATTTGTTCAAACATCTTGTGAATCAATTACATTGGAATTGCAAGTCTTATGTTCACACACCTTGTGAATCAAAGCATGCACATTACCAATCCACCATTTGTTCACACACCTTGTGAATCAATTACATTAGAATTGCAAGTCTTATGTTCACACACCTTGTGAAATCAAAGCATGCATATTTCCAATATAACATCTACACATTTGTAGATCACCACTTGTTCACACAATTTGTGAATCATTCAACCATAATAACCACAATCATTTATATCAATTTAAATCAACTCAACGAATCATGTATATGTGCTAAATGCACAAATGCTTGTAGTGTGGACTCACCCCATCCTACAACTACAATTTCAATCAAATAGGTAACTTACACATAATTTGAACACAGTCATTTGTGTTTACATCAAATATATTCCCAATTCATATGTTCACACATATGTGAATCATTTAACTACACTTCAACACACTGATTGTTCACTCTCAAGTGAATCAACCAAAACTGTCTATACGATTGTAGATCATCAATTACAATTCTTTTTATTTACCCAATATGTATCACACCATTAAAATTCATAAAAACACACTTATGTGTCTCATTGAGTTTTCACACCTTTGTTAATTACTCAAACTTTCACTAATATAATTATGTTCTCACCTTTGAGAATCCACTAAAACAAAATTTACATTATGTGTTATTTACACATATGGTCCACATTAGACACAAACAACAATTAGCCACGCCATTGTGATTCAAAAGAACAAATATTAGTGTCTAACTTCAAATTCAACATAAAGTCTATCATCCTTACATATGTTCACACACCTTGTGAATCATATAAAAGCAAATCAATCACAAATTGTTCACATACAAGTGAACCAATTTCAACATACTTTCTATAAACATTATCCACACTCATGTGGATTAATATCAATTATAACAAACATGAATGCCTACACACCTTGTAGGTCATCACTATATCACATTTAACACATGGTTTATATCCATGTTAATCACCAATTGAGTTTTTTTCACGTAATCACAATATTTGCAATTCATTACCACAACATTAAACAAACTCAACAGTAACGGGTGACTTACCTCGTTCAAATGGTTGATCACTTTCTACAACCTCTTTTCCACTTCTGTGACTTGTCTCTTGACTTTCACCACCAACACCTAGTTGCACTTCACATATATACAACTAGTTTCAATACACACAACACCTATACACATTGATTCAAACTCATTTAAATCTCATTCATTACTATGTGGCATTTAGAAGTCAAGTTATCACTTATAATTAGCATATTTATACCAAAATCATTAACCTTCAAATCTTAACATTTAATCAAACACCTGAATCGATTCTATCATTTCAAGGAATGATCCACAGCCATCATAACCATGATTTAATCATCCTACAAGTTATCATACTCAATGATATGGATTTTACAATAACCGGACACTATAACGGATCAAAACCAAGATTTCACCGTTAAACTGTCGAGTTCTTCGTTTCTAATTATTCCTAGCCGTCATCTAGGCAATAATCAACACCCATAACTATTATAATACCATATCTAATCCATATACTATCAAATCAGTAAGAGAGATCGAATCGTTACCCTTTTTAACGGATTTTTCGAATCAAAACGATGATCAGGAGTTGAAGAAATGATCCCTAACTCGATCCGTATGTTTAGATGGCTTCAAAACACTGATTAGATGGTAGAAAATCACCCTAACTCGCCTGGAAATCGCGTATATTTGACCCAGAATGAATTCTCATCGAGCAGATCAGATTTTTATGTCATCTGAGTCCGTCGCGTACCGCCAAGGATGGCAAAAGGATCCTTCGCGTACCTCCACCGCCTTACTCAGGTTTCGATTTTGTTTTCGCGATTCCGGGAGCATACGATCTCCATTTTACGCGCCGTTTTCGCCCACGTTCACGATTTTTTGAGCTCTTTCCAATGGTTATAATTTCAAAACCTGAAGAGTTCAAAATATTTGATCTCTTATTTAATTCTATATTCGACTCAGTGTATCCTGATATCGGAGCCTCGTTTCGTGATATAAAAAAAATGCTTGTGACCGTCCAAAACCTGTCGTTACACTGAACAATGGGGGAGCATTTCAAACAAGAAGAAACCCTAAAATCGTGATTTTGGCTCAACTTTTACCTCGTTTCTGCTTGTTTGAAGCTCAGATCTCTTGTACTTTCGTGTTCTACGTGTTGTGAGGATCGTTTTGACACCAAGAAGACTCGGTTTGGTGAAGAATCAAGGGTTTTAGGGCTTGAAAACTTAGAGAGAGAGAGTGTAGAGAGAGAGAGAGAGTGACGGAAATGATGAGAGAGAGTGAGTTGGTGGGGAAGATGAATGGCATTTATTGCCATTTAATTGTTTAAATCTTTCGGGCTCGTTCGGTTTCGCGTAGAAGTGTCGGTTTTCGGTCGTCTTCGTAACGAAACGTTACGGTTTTAAAAAAAGAGGTTATTAATTTAATTTAGGTGGTAATTCCTAGTAAATTATGTTATATCTTTTGTTTATTTTAAAATTTCCGAAAACGTTTAAGTTTAACTGTTTAATCGAAGTGTACAGTTGCCGCGTGTCACACCCCAGGCTGGCGGGAACGGATCGTGTTTTCCTGTCAGGCGGAAGGTTCCCGGGGCGCGATATCTTTGAGTGATAATCAAATGATCAGATTGTTTACATAGCACATGAGATACATATGAGAAATGCTAACATGACATGAAATAGAATTACAAAGTTAAATTACATTGTACATCATAATTTAACTAAGTAAATCTAATCAAAAGGAATCAATGAGTTTATATCTTGTATCTGTACAAGATATACAAAAGTGATTCAATGTTTTGTCATCCAAAAGTATGCAATCAAAAGTAAGCTAGGTCTTCTAAAAGTCCACTAGCTTAATACTTGCATATATGTATCTACACCTGTCCGTCACCTGAGAAAACATGCATTTAAACAAAGTCAACACTAGGTTGGTGAGTTCATAAGTAAGTAAATTGAAAACCATTGAATTGATCATGCACACATCCACAATGTCATACTTGTTACTTGTAATACTTGTTTCATCTGTACCGCCCAATGGCCTCTCCTTAGTTATAGGTACAAGTAGTGTATCACCTGATCAAGTATGCTTATATATAGGGAATCACGCAAGGGTCAAGCCCAAACGCTATCCCACCACATACTCAGTCAAGTTCTACTCCTACTTGCGATACAACTAAAGATATCCATTACCCGTTTGTTCATCGTTTTTGATATGTATTCAGTGGTTGTATTGATGATAGAATAATATATTGTGCGGGGTTTAATTATCAACCCGTAGTATTGATAAACCCTCCAGGTGTTAAGGATTTTAGATTAATGAAATCCGTTCCTTGTATTATTCTATACTTGAGATGGGTTAACTGTTGTTACTCTATTAAATATTAAGAGTGTGAGTTAACCGCTTGCAACTTGTCCTTGAACCATAGTGCATAGAGCCTAAAAGGAATCCATTGAAATCCTCACGTAATCAGATTTCAATGCATCCGATTTATCTCTACCACTTTGTATGTCTATTGTCCTCAACGAAATCTATTACTAGTAGTGTAACATGAGAGCAGATCACCTTCTCAACCTACTAGTCAATAGGGTTTTCGCTGGATTAATTACTTATCACTGTAGATTAATATCATCATGTGTCGCTTACCAGAACCTGACTTGAGGTCGCCCTGTCACCGGTCATACGTTACCGGCCAATGAATTGTTACGATCAACATACTAGCCCTACAAGCTAGAGGTTTGTCAAACCTATGGTACCACTATGCTATCGTCGGTTTAGTCACGTCAAACTAACTGGTCAGCGAATTAAAGGGGCTTACATGATCAACTTGAACAAATTGGCACATGATTGAAGTGATATAATGCAAACAGGTCAAATGTAACTAATTGTAATTGTATTCACTTGTACTCTTGTTCTCATTGTAATATGTTCTCCGTGATATTAACAAAGTTAAATAAGAGCTTGTCTTATTAAATTATGTTAATTAATTGAGTGAATGATGTTGTTATCATGAAATTACATTATCATGATTATCATTCCAGGTTCCTTGTTCTCTTGTAATATATGTTGAATTGAAAAGCTAAGTGTTATAAGAACTAGTCTTATTCCACTTACTTAATTCTTGTATCGAATGATGTAATAAAGATGTGTTATCTTTATATCATTCTTATGTCTTGTTCTTGTCATCTTGATTCTTGTAATTGT
The DNA here is from genome assembly GCA_009363875.1 of Mikania micrantha. Taxonomy (NCBI): domain Eukaryota; kingdom Viridiplantae; phylum Streptophyta; class Magnoliopsida; order Asterales; family Asteraceae; genus Mikania; species Mikania micrantha. The sequence goes on along the minus strand of CM018686.1, from coordinate 35,455,023 downwards.
TTCTATGTTAATTCTTGTAAGAATAACTAAGTGTTGTAAGAGATAATCATACAACTATGTTATTCTATTGTCTTGATGAATTATGATATTATAATATCATAATCATCTTATTTTCCCTGTCATCATGCAATCATACAAGCAAGCATACAATGATTTATGATAATAAGCAATTTAATATCAAATAATCAAAGTATTAACAATATGTAAGCAAAACTTTTAAGTAAATAAAAGTAAAGCATGTTTCTCAGCCCCGAGAGTTTAAAATCAATAAAGATTAAAGAAAAGGGGCATATGAACTCACCTTGTAGATATTGTATTTGACTTAGCTTAATCGAGAATGCACGCGCTCTTGTTTATACTTGATTGTTTTTTCACGATCCTGTATTGATTTCACGTTGTTTGTAATTAGTAAGTATAAGTCCTATGTGTTCGAGTGTGTGTGTATGTGTTAGCCATACATCTTGGCTAGCACGTGTAAGTCTCGGTATTTATTCGGCCCTTATTTCAAGTGTCACTTTGTTGTGTGCTTATCATCATCTCATTCTTGAAATTTCAAACCTTGCTATCATGTGCCCATTGTTTGTTTTGATATGAAACTTGGTAGTTAACCCCGTTTGTAGTATTTTATGCAACTTCCGTTCATGTTATTACTTACATTAATCTTATACGTTTATTTATTACTTGAATTAAGTGACCATCCCTTAACATAGGCCGAATAGAAAACTATGGGCCGAACCAGTTTGTTATTGGGCCGATTAATGAGCTTTAACACAAATCAAATCATCATAGGCCATGACACTATAATTGGATCGTACAACATGTTGTTGGGCCGGGTGAAATATGGGCTACACAAAGTAATTATGGGCCGAGCTAGTGGGCCAAAACATAATGTCTGGATAGATGGATAGGCCAAAGAACTGCTATTTGGACCCGGTAATTGTCATTGGGCTGAATCCTCATGGGGCTTCAACTAAACAAATGAAATCAATTATATTCAAGCCCATGTACTGGTCGAATAACATCATGATGAAGGTGAGAATGGTGCTGATCAGTAGGTGCATGCCGATTGAAAGCTGGTCGATCGAATTAATCCTTGTTTCAGCGAATGAATGTGGGAGTATGAGGCTTAGTTGAATGAAGTTGTTGGTTCGAATGAAAGATTTAACCGGCGAATGGCTTAAGCCCGAATGAAAAACTGGTGACTGGACAACAACTGGCGAAGGAGAAGTGATTCGGCGAATGGGCAGTGGTTAGTCGAATGTAGATGGTCGAATGGAGTGTCATGCGGCTGTGGTTCATTCGCCAATTCCCTTCGGCCGACACTATGTCATTCGGCGACTGGAGTCATTCGACCAACTGAGATGGTGGTAGGCCATGGGTGTACAGATCGGAATTCTATTCATTCTCATGGGGTTTCCCATGAACAACCATGTAGGGTTCAGTTTTTCGAAAGTGAGAACCAAAGGTTTCGTGGGTTTTAACCGGTTAAGGTTTTGGGTTGACTAACCAAAGTGTAAAAACCCTAATTCTCGCTACATGTCTTCACAGATTACCTCGTTTCAGGCGATTCTTGTTCCAGATCAGTTGTACTTTCGTGTAGAGAATGTCGAGGGCTACGCGTGGGCGAAAGAATCACTCGAATTGGTTGAGAAACAAGAAAGTTATGAAGGTTTAAAGTTTGAGAAAACCCTAAAATGGTGAAACCGTGATTTTGGGTGTAGAGAGAGAGTGGGGATGAGAAAAATAAAGAAGGTGACTCAATTAAGGGTATTTATACCCCGAGGGTGTTCGGGTTCGTTTTCGTTGCTCGATTCGCATTTCGTTACGTTTCCGGAAATTAAACGCGAAATTTGAATGGAATAAATAAAGTAAACTAATTTAATTTAATTTGATAAGTTTCAAAATTGTAAAATGTTATTTATTTGATTTTATTAAATTATCTTCGTTCGTGACGTGTTTTCGTTGTCGTTTCGTCAGATCGCGTAACCTTCGCGCGTAATTCGTTCGAATCGTCACCCGAACGAATACGACGATGGTTTTGCTTTCTGACTTTTGTTTTCTACTTTTCAGTCATTATTTCAGAATTCTAAACTCACAGATATGTTTGTGTGAATCGTCACCCACACAAACACACTGTCAGTTCGTTATTCTGAAATAACACTGTAATTGTGTTTGAATTGCGTTTCCTCACTGTCGGACTCAACTAAACATCCTGTTTTCGCATTGTTCTTGCATTGTTTTTGTACTGATTCGTCGGCCATCTGATTCCTGTCATCTGTGGACATCAGATCGCAACCGATATGTTTTCGTTGTTCACTTGAAAACTGTTGTTTCTCTTGATTCGTTGTGTTAACTGAAATTAAGTTTTCACTTAATAAACACAACTGATGTTTCAAATATACGTTGTACTTACTGTATTTAAGTTTGCACTAAAATACGTACAACTGTGTATTGTATTCAGAAATCTGTTATCATAAACACTGTTCACATATACGTATTTGCACATAGTGTAAGGTGAAAGTACACATACCGTACGGACTTGCCGGACGATCTGGCACTTGATGTTACACCGCGCGTATTTGTTCGGATCGTCACCCGTACGAACACGATGATAACTACACTTTTCGATGTGATTTTCTAATTATTGGACATCATTCAGAACGTTAAACTTTCAGATATATTCGTACAGATCGTCACCTATGCGAATATCCTGTCAGTTTAATATTCACATAACGGCGTCCAGTATTGTTTTGTTCCGCACAACCTCACATACGTTTATACGTAATAAAGTCCTAACTAACATTCACGTAATAGTTCTGTGTGGTTAGATAGTTTTCTGACTGTTAAACCATGGATTTGAAACATGTTTCTGAGATAAATGTGAAATAGTTCTATGTCAAACATCAAATGCTAATAGTATACATGTAACACACATAGTTCGTACCTTAGTTACTGTGCAAGTTACTTTTCCTGTTACGTTTCCGGCACTGATGTTATACAAGGATATATGAATGTTTGTATATATAAGTAATTTGATATTTGTTTATTTTCAAGCGTGGTTGCATATTTGACTCAAAATTGTCTGATAGGTTATCAAGAGATGTTCGTATCAGCATGGCCCAAGAAAAACCACAACTTTGGTCTGCATACAACAAACAGAGGGGTGGAGTATAGTCATACGATGGTTGGCATATACGCCACGTAGGGTGCTCTATGTGGCGTATAGGCTTGCAAATGGTTAGGGAAGAGGGGTGGAGTATAGGTCATACAATTGTTGGCCTATACGCTACGTAGGTTGCTCTACGTGGCGCATAGTCTTGGGTTTAGGGCAGAGGGGTGGAGTATAGATCATACAATAGAGGATGACAAGCTGACCATGCACCCATTCTGGAAGTTCCTCCTACGAGCGCGAAGTTCCGCAAGGGGCAGATTGGTCATCAAAAGGCTGTGGACTGGGACCTCATGACTGAGATTGGCGAGGATGAGCGGGCCACTCAAATTATCAGAGAAGACACTTCGTGGAGCCACACGTTCGATCTTGCCTTCTCTCCGTCATTTAGGGAGATTACAATCGATTTTTTGTTGACATTTACATACCGCACCCCACAGGAGGGTGATCAGGATTGGGATCCGAAGCTAGAAATTTCGTTTCATCTCTTTGGGCAGGGACATGAGATGATGTTTGTTGGCCTAGGTTTTGCGCTTTTACTACGAGCCAGAGATTGTGACCCCTATGTATACGGAGGGGATTTCTGATGTTGAGGAGGAGGTGTTGAGGTTCTGGTGGCCTCAGATTGGTGATGGTGCTTTTCTAGGTATCAAAGACAGGGTTAATTGCATCCGAGACCCTCTCATCTGATACATGCACCGACTCATTGCCACGTCCATCACCGGACGTGACAAAAGTCGAGAGTGGTGCACTATACATGATCTCTTTTACTGTTGAATTGGCAAGTTGTCACTAAGGGCAGTGGTTTGTAGTGTAATGATAGACTGTGAATATGGGCGTTGAGTTGGTGAAATATCTACCAAAGGTTGTCCTAAAGCTATTGGCAGCTCAACACGATAGTATTCCTCTCTTCTGGATTGATCAGTTGATGAAGAACTGTAACACTCTTATCTCAAGACTATATATATATATATATATATAATAAAGAATAAAGAATTTATTTGTTGACTGGTCAAATAGGGTTCGAACGGGTTAAATAAATTCGAATAAAAGATGGTCTGTTGGTTTGAAGAACGAACCGTCTAGGTTTCGTTTAAACTAGACCCAAACACATACAAGATGAACCGAAGTTAGAATATTATATATATATATATATATATATATATATTTGTTCACGTGATTGCAAAAAAAAAAAAGGAAATATGGAAACATGCATATGCTTTTAAGCCCATTTGGGTTCAATTAAAACGTGAGGGAGGTTTCTAGCTTGTGTTGGCAGCAGCGAACGGAAGAAAAGAAAAAGAAAAACACAGCAGGTAGAGATTGTAAGGGTCATAAGAACTTGAATAAATCTGAGCTATAAAAATGAAGATTTCAAGAATATGAGAGGTATGTTAAGTATTGCATTCATTAATATAGTGTTCTTGAGATTGAGGTCAACCCATTTATACCCTTTTTGTCTAGGGTTGTTTATGAGACTAAATTGAAGCTAGAAATCGTATAATCAAGGAATTAGGGAGGATTTGTGAAGAAATTCAAGGCTACAAGTAAGGTTTCTTTTCTTTAGTTAAGTTTAAGTAAATAATCCTCAAGGGTCGAAGATTTGACATGATTTTGGTAGTTTAATTCATCTACTTGTGTAAAGAGTTGAACTTGATATTCATTGGGCACTTAGAGATGTATTGTCAATTATTGATTACATGGATTAATTGGCTCAATCAGAATTTTAGTTGAAAACTAGGGTTCATGAGGGTAAATTGGGGATTTTTGACTAAATCAATCCGAAAACTATTTTAAGAACGGGTATACGCGGATTATGTTCAAAAGCTTCCATAGAAGTTCACTTGAACATAAAATGTTAGAAATTAGTCATTGAACACAAATATGGTATGTAAATTATAAAAATAAAGTTTTAATGTAGGTTTGACTTTTAAAAGTCAAACTGCCACAAATAAAGTTTATTGCTTAAGCCATTACTTTGGTTAATGATCCTAAGATGATTATTAGCTTGATTAACCATGATTGACTAGTTGAGACTCTCTCAGTCTAGCACGAGCAATAATGTATATGTATATTATATATATATATATAATAAAAAGATTTACAAAGGATTGAAGGGACTTTTTAAGAGAGGATTTAAAGGATGAAATTATACTTAAAAGAAAGTATTCTAAAACGTATAAAAACATCTCCGGTTATAATTACGACCGTTACCAAATAACTAATTTTAGTAATATGTCTTAAGAGTCAAAGATTAAGGGTTCAAGATTAGGTCGTGAGACCACTTTCTAAACTCACGTGTTAACTCAAAATGTTTATTATAAACTAGATTTGCACATGCGTGATTAATCTTACTCACCCGGACTTGGTGAACCTACTAATTTAGAATTTACGAACCGGTCAAATAACTCAGGTGAGTTTTGGGGATGTATCCGAGCTCTTTTAAAAAGGGTTTTTACTGAAAGGATTTTTATTTAAAGGATTTTTATGTGTGTTGCTGTAAGATAAAATGTACCTCTTAGCTAGCATTGCATAGACTTAGGTACGTTCGGTTATAGATGTTGGTCAGAGGCAAATCATCAGGGTAGTGGGAAGGGGTGGGTCGGTTTAACCGTAAGACCTACTTACAACTACCTCGGGGCATATACGCGTTCAAACGGATCCGTGCGAATTGGAGGTACCTTGCTCTATAAGCTAAGGATAAGGATAAGGATTCAGGCGACTGTTCACTACGGTGGAGTCGTTACGGTTAATGTCACAGGATAGGATTTGGTGTAGTATTGCAGTGGACCCCATGTGTGCCATTCAACACTGTATTTACACCAGTGGCTCTAGAGTAGTGTATATGTTAACAAACACCGCGTTAGGATCGTTGACGGACGAACACCAGACGTTCTTAGACTTGATTTGACAACCAGTTTACTTGCACACACAAATATGATTTGATTATTATTTTAACTGTCAATGGCCATGACTCACCAGCTATGTATGTAGTTGACTTGTTTTAGCTCGCGATACAGGTAATATAGGAACAAGGAAGTGAAGGGATTTAAGAAGGATGCTGACAAGAAATTGAAGACTAATTTGGAAACATGTCTACTTGATAAGACTATGGATTTTGTTAAAACATCGACTTAAGAAATTATGAATATTTTGTGACTACTTCACTTTAGCACATTAATGGTGCAACTATTACGATGTTCTAAAATTTCAAATTTATTCGTAATTTTGCGGTCAATATAAGTCTTCCGCTGTATTTATCTGGCTAAGGATGATACGACGTGACACCCCCAGGATCGGGGTGTGACAAGAACCGCCTGTCTGAATTAATAAAACATATTCTTTTCCAAAATTAAAAGCATATGTGAACTCATCCAGATCAAACAGCTAATCAGGGTCAATTCCAGACTTATTGAGGGTATGTTCATTGAATTGAACATTTGAATACTCTTCAATATTCCTAAAACTTTTAACGTACACTCTATATGCCTTAGCATAAGTAGAATATCCAACAAAGAAACCTTTTGCCGATTTCTTAGCAAACTTGGCTAGATGATCTTTGGATTCAATATGGTGCATTGACAACCAAACAGTTTCCAATAGATGGTTTTCTTTTGTGCCAAATATCATAATGTGTCATTCCATGAGTCTTAAATACCAATATCCTATTTTGAATAGTGTTGGTTGCTTCTGCCCAAAAGGTTACCAGTAGCTTGGCATTAGACATCATGGTTATAGCAGCCTCAATTAGTGTCATATTCCTTCTATCAGCAACACAATTTTGTTGTGAAGTCCTAGGAGCACTGAACTGACTTGTAATACCTTCGGATTCACAAAAGGAATTTAGTGTATCATTTTTGAATTATGTTTCTTGATCAAAAATGATGATCTTAAAAATTTGTGGTCACTTTCATTCTCAATTCTCAGAAGGAATTATTTCAAGATTTATGTTGTTTCATCTTCGATGCTTAGAAAGAACACCCAAGTATATCTTGAAAAATCATATGTGACCACCAGACAGTAGGACTTCCTTCCTAAAACTTTCACACTTGTTGGGTCAAAGAAGTGCATGTGCAACAGATTTAAGACTGTGTGATTGAATTCATCTCTTTGTCATGGTGAGATTATTTATGCAGATCACCCTTAAGGAAGGCAACACATTTATCTCCAGAGATAAACTTTTTTGATGATAAACCTATTACAAGCAGATTTTTAACAGTTCATATTTTTGTAGCTTACATGGCAGAGTCTCCTATGCCAAAGAGATGATTCATCGATTGAGGCTTTTAATATAAAGCAACATATATTGCTCAGTAGTGAAGCTGTGCTCATGTCTAGCATGCACATGTTATTCTTCATGGGATATCTGAGCAGAATTTTGTCATTTGGAACAACAAACCCATAACTAAACATAATGCATTGATGCTTAGGAAATAACATGTTATGCTTTTGATCACACACCTGTGAAACATATAACTATTTATAATTAAGTTCTTTAACAAAGTTGACATTCTCAAAGATTATTCGTCGATTTGTGATTGTCCACCTGCCTGTGATGTATCCACCCACACACCCACCAAATCATATCCAAATGCAACAGCCCCTTCAAAGAATGGTTCAAATTTATGTATGTGGGTCTTATTACTAGTCTTATGCTTGGAGCAGCCACTATCAACTGCCCAGATATTACTTTTAAAGCCTTGATTCTCCTGCACATAAAAGTAATTTGGTTATTTTCTGATGGGAACCCAAGCCAATGTGCTCTTGGGTTTGACATTTGCATCAGTGGATTGAACTTTCTTTAATTCCAACTTTGTTGGAGCAGAAGATGCATTGGCTGATGAGGTTGATGTAGGTGCAGATTCCTTTTCCTCCAAATCATTTGATTCTTGTTGGTTGATTTGGAGGTTGTCTTATTTCCATCTGATGCATTGATTTCAGTTTTTTTTTTGTTAAGCTTGAAAAATTTATCATCAGAAGCAACACATCGTTAGCTTTCCGATGACATAGTCAAATTACGTTTTGACTGAAACGTTGGTTGTTGCCAGATTTTCTATTGAAGTTTCTTCTTCTGATGTAGGAAGATCTCTTGTTTCTTTCTTTATCTGAAACACTTTGAATTTTTGCTTCCGATGACTTGTTCACTTCAGATGCTATCTTCTTGCCTTATGTTCTTTTATTGGGAGACTTACTACTTTTGAATCTTTCCTTTGAGGCTTTAATTTTTTCTGTCAAAAGTATACATGTGTCCTTCTGATGAAGAGAATGAGTTACAACATGAAGAATTTAAAGGTCTGGTGCTTCCTTTGTTGTTGTGGTAGGTCTTACTTCTGTTTCTTGAATTATAGAAGCAATCAGCTGCTAGATGATCAAACCCTCCATAAATAAGATGTTGAACCTAAAATTTTCCTTGAGCTTCAATGTTGCAAGAAGATGAATTCATTTTCTAGTGCATATTCTTTGATTCTACCTTGAGAGCTTGCTTCCCAGCATGAGATGGTATGTCTTTGGATTTGGATGTTCTAGCACAACACCTTGATTCACTGATTTTGCCCTTTGTGACTTGTTAGAAGGACATGTCACATACTCATAAGAAGAGGTTGTGCATGATGTTACAATGGTGGCTTTTAACAAAACAATTTTGCTCTTTGAGTTTTTGTAGTTTCTTTTAAGCGTTTGATTCAATTTCCTTTCATGCAAAAAAGTTCCATCCTCTAATGACTCTTCATTGCGAGTGGGGAAATAATCAGCTGAGTCAGTCTCACTGGCCAGCTTGAGTATGTCAAGCTTTTCACCATATACAAATTTTGATTTTGGTTTATAGTTAACCTCTACCTTTGTAGTGTAAATAGTTGGAGGCTCCACCTCATGATAACCCAAATCGGCCTTGTTCTTTTACACAATTTGTGAGTCAGTCATTTTGAGTAGTTTCTCAAACTTGTCACCTTGATTGAGTAATTTGTCTCGGTAGGATTGAGCCAATACAAGTTCTGTTTTAGCATATATTAACCTTTCCAGAAGTTATTGATTTCACATTATAATTTGTCTCTTCATGTTTAAGATTAGAAAAAGTTTTCTCTAAGGTTTCAATTGTTTATTTGTAAGTCCTTTCAGCTTTATAAAATTATGCTATGACAATATGTATGGACTCAAGTTCCTCACAAACTTGTGCATTGAACCTTTTATATACATTTAGTTTTTCTAGAATTGATGTGTGCACATATTATCAATAACTTTGAATAATGAGGTTGAATCATTTGCCATGAATGCATTGTTTAAGGTAGAAACTTCCTCTTCTTGAAAACTCCAGTCTAAGAAATCATAATGCTCAGCAACATTTGCATTGTTGGACTGATTTGCAGCTTTTGGTTTCTGATTTATCGGCTGGCCTGCTATTGAAGAGATCTTAGAAATTTCCTAATTACATCTTGATTCTCCAGCTTCACACCTGCAGCAGTTAGTTCATCAACAAGTTGGACATACCTCAAATATTGAGATGCCATGTTCTCATTGTTCACTTGAAAGAAGATCTCAAACTTCTGCTTGAGCATATCCTTCTTTTTTTTCTTTTACAACTATTGATCCCTTATACATTTGCCGCAGAGAGTTCCACAGTTCCTTAGCAGACTTGCATTTCTTGAATGCATGTATGATAAAGTTTGGGATAGACATCTGAATCAGCCACAATGCCTTAGAATCAACCTCCATATTCTTATAATCTTCATCTAAATAAAGAGATGGAACCTTTGGCACAACACCTCCACCAACTCCAGCAGCAACCATGGTTGTATCCAAACTCGCTTCTTTGCTAAGTTGCTAGTAAAATGTTATATACTACAAACTACAGTTGTATCCTCGTAGGGATACATGGCTGCACAAACACTAGAAACAAACTAATGCTAAATCTAGTATTCTATTATGACTTGACACGCCAAGCCGTATTGATTACAATTAATACACACGACTTCATTGACTTTAACATTAATTACCTAGACTACAAATTAAAGCCATTAATGAAAAGTATCTTCTGTTGTTCTATTAGTTGTTCCTTTTTGCTGACTAGCATATGATTGTCTTCTGATCTGGTTCCTGTTGAGCATTCTCCACATTTGTGGGATAATGACCGTCCAAATCATTGTGGTTGCAACATGATCTGTTCTTCGAAATATTTGTCTTTTGTCCTCTAAAGGCTTAGTCAAATACTGGATCATTCACGTCATTGAGGCCTGCAATATGTTGTTATCTTTGGGAGCTTTGTATTATGTCTTGTTATCGAAAGGACAAGGTTATCTTTTAGAAGTATTCAGTCTTCTGAAGGTTAATTATACCTTCCGAACGCTGATGACTTCCAAAAGATAATTCTATCCTTCTGATATCTTCTTTTGGGCTTATGGGAGATTGGTGAGGCCAAGGTAGTTAGTGTTTTGACAAGCACCAGCCTTTTTAATCTTACAATAAAGATCTTGAAAACACTATATTTTAAAACCTACAAGAAAAGAACTTTTCATATTTTTACCTATTAATTTTAGGTAATTTGTTATTATTACATGTGTATTAAGATTATATATGAACCCAAACTAATGTAGCCAAAGTAATCCATGTATAACCCGAGAGCATTTTGTTGTTATTGAACCATCACGGGGAAAAAAAAAAGTTAAAAGGTTGATCTGACAATATTGTTAGTGGCTCATTCGTTTACTTTACTTCTCTTAGTGATAATGAGACCTTGTTGTTTGAACAGATATAATAAAAAGGCGTTTATTGAGATTCAAAGTGCTAATGTTACTCTTGGATTAAAGCAAATTCAGGTTTTTACTTGTAACATTTTTATTTATCAATATGTAAGTCTTTATGTTTAGGACATAAAATATCAATCATAGTTCATATGTAGATTGGTAGATTCTTTAAATTGTTCCATGAATTATGAGTAATGTTCGTCTTTTTTAACACTCATTTTTAAAATGACATGACTTACATTTATTTCGAAATATACCGTTCAAGTTACTAGTTGTCCTTAAAAGTCAATATTTCTCATCTTCACCCCAACTATTTTTCATTTTTGGGCCTATAGGACCTTCTTCACCCAACACTTCATTAGGAAGCCTCCTAACGAATTTTTCAAATGCACCTTTTAACACTTTTGGCAACACCATCTTCCCTTCGTTGATCTTATTTGTAATGCCGTAGCTTATTTTTGGACCCCATTTTCTACTATAGTTCAACCACAATGGCTCAACAACTCCTGAACCCAGATGTGGTGCCGCAAACATCATCGCACTCTCTCCCGTATCCATCATCAAGCCGTCCTTTGATGCATCATTTCGCATTCTTATCAAGCCACTTCCTTGTAAAACCAACCCGGGTTTGGAGTAAAACGCATGACCATGTAACGATGAATAGGCCACAGGTTTATTCCCATTTTCAAATTCAATGTTTGAAGCATCAATCAATTGACCTGCATTGTGTTGTGAGAAGTAAACACTTTTTAATTCTCCATTGTAGTTACTAACCCTCAATGTCAAATGCTCCCAATCACCAACATGTTCACCTATTTTTCTTAGGGAAACATTAAAAATTCCCACTTTTGCCCTTGCCGGACCGTTAAAAGGGTAGTACACCCACACGGGTATATCTGTAAATGTCGCTCCAAACATAGGTTTTATGTGGAAATATGCACAAGAATGTGCCAAATCACCTTTTTTGACCCTTTCTTTAGCTAAATCATCTGTAGGTAGGTCTAACCAATACAAGTCATCGTTTGAATCATCTTGAGGTAGGTTCGAGCAATCTGGTTGTATGGGGCTTGGTTTCGCCTCCTTCCCCTTTTCATACAATAAAGCCCCGTTTTTAAAGTACCAGTTGATCGAGGAGGGGAAGTATTTTTCATCAGGGTGGAAATAAATCCTAGGCGAGTAAGCATGAATTAGTGCTTCAACTTGGGACGCATTGGGCATGGCCATAAGGTTGTTTTTTGTATTTTTCAAGCAATAAACATGTGACACGTCAGCAGTCGCGTCACCATAATGAACCCCAAATGATCCGGTTGATACACTGAGCTTATTGACACCTCTATCTTTGGGCCTTGTTTCATACAGATGCATATTGTTGGTATTCTTCTTCTTGCCTAATCCCCAAATCCATCTATCAACTTCCATTTTATCAGTATATTTCGACTGGACACACCGGATCTTTTCAACAGACGGTTTTTTAGGCGAGTTTGTGACCACATAACCAACTGGTTTGTAGCCTTCAGGAGGTGTTGGCAGCCAGATGTAGCAGTTGCCACCATCTTGTTTGAGTTTATGTGAGTTGCTACTCCAAATAAGAGAATAATCTGTGGGCTTAGCCATACAACTTTGTGACGAAAAAGACTCATTTGTGTTAGGTTTTCCAGCAAGAATCCATCCAAACAAAGGCCTGTTGTTGGGTTGGCTGTAGCAGCCGAGCATGAAGAAACCATCTGGTATCGAAGACGGTTCGTAGAACGTTGCACCCATATTGTCGGGTCCACCTTCAAGAGCAGACCAAATTTTGTTGAATGAGGATATTTGACACACCTGTAACCCCCCTAAATCAATAGTCCCAGTTGCAAAACCATTCCCTATCATCATAGTCGCAAGAAAAAAAAAATCATAAATTAGCTTCAAGATCACATAGAAAGGTAAGATATAACAAGCTGACACACCATCTAAATTTTAATCCTACATCAAAGCAAACTGACATTCAAAAATGCAATGAATGGCCGTTTGATTTTACAAGTTTGTTAATTAAATGTTTTAATTTTTCAAAGTTTAGAAAAGTTACATTAATTTAAAACCACAGTCACCACAAGAAAAAACACCTTTAGGGCGACAAAAGTCATCACTATTGATACAAAAATCGCTGCTAAAGGTGTCACCGTCGCCACTAATTAACATATGTCGCCGCTAAAGGTGTAGACCTTTTTTTTAAATATTTGATTTAAAGTTCGCGTTTCTTGGTTTCATACCAACTTAAATTGCAGAAATTATAAAGGCAAATTGGTTTTTAATAATCCAAACTTTGATCAATTGGCCGCTGCCGGTCCCAACTATGAAAATCCCCAATAATGGTCCGAACTTTCGACATATTTACCTGTGGTGGACCACCGTAAAAAAAACCCTAGCGGCGTTAACTTTTTGTCGAGTTTCGAACGGATTTTTGAGGGCTTTTGTTCAGTTAGAGAATATGAGTCGAATGACGTATAGCTTACCTCGAAACGTTGCATCAAATTTCCCAATTTTGGTGTTTAAACTTTCAATTCATCAAAGAAATCATCAAATTGGGAAATTTGTAGCAGCGTTTCGAGGTAAGTTATACGTCATTCGACTCGTATTCTCCTTCTGTACAAAAGCTCTCAAAAATCCATTCGAAACTCGAAAAAAAGTTAACGCCGTAAGGGTTTTTTTGACGGCGGTCCGCCACAGGTAAATATGTCGAAAGTTCGGACCATTATTGAGGATTTTTAAAGTTAGGACCGGCATCGGCCAATTGATCAAAGTTTGGATTATTTAAATCCAATTTGCCAATTATAAATTATATTGCAATAACTAATATGAAACATATAAAACTACATAAATACCAAATTAAGCATTCAGATCCTGTTTACAAATACATAAACCATATTTCCGATTGCAAGAGCGACAGCAGCAGGAGGAGGGGCGACGTGAGCAGAGGAGAAGCAAGAGTTGCTCAATCGAGCGGGAGCACGATTGATAGCAGTAGCAGTTGGTAACAAAAGCATACACCGGGTAAAGTTACACGGAGGCGAGATATATCGAGAAGGATTGCAAGCGGCAGGGACGAAGCATTGGCAGAGAAGTGTTAGATGAGGAGGGAAATGGAAAATGAGGGATAGGGAAAGATGCGCTATTTATTTCACCAATAGTGGCGACACGTAGCCGCTAAAGGTGTTGTGCTAATGCTAAACTGATGTTATAATCTTGGCCATTGATTTACAATAATTTTAATGGTCGGATTTATACCCGGATTAATCCATGTGCATGTCGCTACTAATAGTCCCGTCACCTCTAATGGCATCGCCACTATTGATCAATTTTCTTGTAGTGAGTTACATGTATCCCATTTTTAACTTGCAAAAATTACATATCTCACTAAATAATATTTCGAGAGCATTGTACATTATGTAATAAAAATTTGTACCTTCAAAAATAAATAACATCAAACCCCAATTTGAAACAATTGAACGGATTAAGTTTTTTAGGTGATGTAGGAATAGTAACACGCTAACACCAAATAACAAAATTTCACGAAAATATCTAGAATCTATTATAATAAGAAAATACTTGAGTAGGAAACATGTCACTTTGTAGTGTATCGTAGATTTTGTTTTCATTTCTCATTCTCTCATATTAAATAAGAAAACACGTGTATTATATGTTGTCTTCTCATTTTCTCATTTTATTTCTCTTACTAAATAATGATAATAACAAAAAATAAATATTTTTAGAGATATAAATAAATTTAATTACGAATAATTATTAATTTTTTTACCTAAATGCTTAAAAATTAAAAATCTACTTATTCTATATAATACATTCATATTCTATGCTAGTTACATAATATATTAACGTTGTGATTTGTGAATATATCCTCTTGTAAAAATACTCGACAAAGATACGTACATGCGAGAGTCGGATGCACTAATTTTGTTATTTATGAGATAATGAAATGAATTAGTTTTTTTATTTAACGGCAAAGGTCTCAATCGTGTGAACCCACTGTTTGCAGGCCATGTCACCAAGGTCTAGTTACCTGGACCTCCCATGAGCCACCACAACCGCCCCAGGAGGAAACCCTACTGGGAAAACCCCTGACCCCCCTCAGACCCCTATTTCGCTGCGGGAGGGTTTTGAACACAAAACCTTACAATTTGAAGAATCTTAGGGTACCATTGAGGCAATGTCTCATTGGTATGAAATGAATTGGTTACCTGGTGGAAATATGGGTATTGGTGAAGGAAGCTTGAATATGGATTCTATGGGCAACGGCTTCTGACGTTTGCGGCATGGATTCGCCAATAAATTGCACAAACCCATATTTTTGGGATGACAAGTTTTAATGATTAAACGGCATATAATATATATAGAATTAATGATATAATTCTGAAAAATAAGGAATGATAAGTGTTAATGATTAAACGGCATATAATATATACAGAATTAATGGTATAATTCTGAAAAATAAGAAGGAAATGAAAAATAAGAAAGCAGGCTTTATAAAGAGGTTGAAGTGTATGGCGTGCAAGGTATCCCTCTAAAATGTATTAGGGTGTAGGGTAAGCCGTCTAAGACACCATCAACCCCACGACAAGTATATCTTCTTGTCAAACACATTACAACTCAACGATATATTGGTGTTGGGATAAGACATAAAACACACAAGGTCCTGCGATCGAATTCCGCATGAGGGTTTTCTAAAATTATTGAGTTTGTTTATTAACTGGTAACTTGTTATTTTATATGATTGGATGGTACCTTTTGTGGCATAATAATACTACGATGATCCAATTAGTCGTTCATAAAATATGTATATCCTTCTTACTTTATTTTGGTTGCTTTTTACGTAATGTTTAAATTTAGTATAACCTAATTGTCACGAAATAGCAATAATCTATTCATCTTATCCGTTACAAAAACTCAAAACTACTTTTTTGGTAATTTGTGTACGCCAAACCTTGTTATTTCATAGGAATATGATTGATTTTTTTTTATTTATGTTGTTTAAAAAAATACAAAACAAATTTGCATTTTTAAAATAGTGGCAGTAACACCCAAATCTTTTAATGACCGTAAAAATGATAAAAGTAAAATGTTATAATATAAACTTGTGTGTTAAAGTTTAAACCGAAGGTTTAAAGGGGGCTAAAGATGTACAAATTACAATTAGGAATTTCCTAATACAATTATAACCGCTCCTTGCCCTCATTTAGGTGGTGTTCGTGTTTATTAAAAAGTCTGCACAGTCTCTTCTGTCTACACTGCATAGACCATACACAAACATTTTCATTTGCAAAGTGTTCACCTTTCCAAAAATGTTTCGTTAAAAACCGGTTGCACGAACTCTTCTTTATGCAGATCTGGCTCCGCCACTTTTAAGATCTTCTAATGGCTGCAAAGATCATCCACCATCACTGTTGGCCACCATTGTCCGTTACCACCGTCCACCACCACCACCGTCCACCACCCCCAACACCACCACCGTCGCCCACCCCCAACACCACCATCACCCGCCACCAGCTCCATCCGTACACCACCACCAATTTATGATAACAATAAATAGACATTAAAAAAGAAACAGTTTTTTTTTTCTTGCAGACTGCACATATTTGCTTTATCTTTTATTCTACAAATGTCTGCAGATGTGGTATACTGGTACGTAAACTGTAGACATTTTACATTTTAAAAAACAAACACCATCTTAACCATCACAATGGTTTTGACTTTTGAGAGAAGAAGACATACGAGAGAGATTTAGAGGAGCAATAACAACCATCTTTTTGGTTGAATTTTCACTTTGACATAACTTTTAAACTGAAAAATTTCAAATTTGTATTTCATTACAGCGGTAGTCTTTGAAATTATTACATTCGTATTAAATCTAAACAATTATTTACAAAATAATTGACTGTCAAAACTGGGATGCCAGAGTTTTAGATGCACAGGTACCCTCTTTCAACATGTCAAACTCGCCCTTATTTGATCTTTATTACCTGCATTCTAATATTTATATAAACTCATCAATTTTGGATGAATTCTAGTTTCTGTTATTTAAAACTTTTAACTAATTATATAATTTTTGTTCATTTAACTTTACCTATTTAGTTACTTTGACTTTAAATCTTTAAACATGTTTCTGTACAATTTTATAAATGCAAACAAGAATACTTCAATACTGACACTAAATTAAACTAACAATAATTATTAACCTTTTAATAATTCTAAATAGATTGTACCTTTGGTTCACTTAGTTCGTGCATGAGAACTTGCTTGTTTTTACTGCCTAAGATAATCGAATCGTTCCTTTGACTCGGTTTCGTGTTTTGAACGTTTCCGACTTCACCAGACCTAATTTTGCCCATTGTTGACTGAGTTTGAACAACTTTGACTTTTGTTGATCGATACCGGAGCCATTCCAACCAATGTTTTGAAAACCGGAACGGACGGTCGGACCGGTCGAACCGGGAACAGGTGATTGAACCGGTCCGGTCAGGGGTTCTAGGCCGTTTTGGGTGAACCGACTTGTCGAACCGTTGAACCGGTGGTCGGACCGGTGGTTGGACCGTTTTTTTTTATTTATTTTTTTTTTTATTTTTGATTTTTTATATATATATATATTTATAAAATGCTTATAAAATCATTCGGTTCTTAAATCCGGTTTGACCGGTCGGACCTCTGACCAGTAAGGAGACCGGTTCGACGTCCGGTCCGGTTATGAAAACATTGATTCCAACAGCTGATCAGGTTTGACCTGAGATCCAAAAAAATTTTGAACCAAGTGATACCCAAGTGTTCGAGTATGACTCGAACCATCCTTGAACCATGGTTTCCCTGTCACCCACCTCTTCCACTAGCTTTAGCCACTCTCTTTCGAAGGCCATAGTGAACCAAACGCACCATACCAAACCACAACAGACATTCGCAAGACAGGGGCTTATCATGACAAGGAATCAGCAGCCACCTTGGCCTCCTTCAAACTCATGGATGATCAGCTTAAACACCTTCAGGAATCTCATAAGGATCTACAATTACAGATTGCTTAAACGGCACAGCAATCGGATG
Source organism: Mikania micrantha (assembly GCA_009363875.1). Lineage (NCBI taxonomy): Eukaryota > Viridiplantae > Streptophyta > Magnoliopsida > Asterales > Asteraceae > Mikania > Mikania micrantha. Next base: position 35,437,035 of record CM018686.1, on the reverse strand, counting down.
TGGAGTTGCTTGCTATTTCCTTAGAAGGCACGAAGAACGTTATAAACAAATTATGTGTACAGGTAGGTCTTCTTGCCAAACAGAAGTCACCGGAAGGATCTATTTCGTTTGATCCGAACGGTGGAACAGGGGGGTCTATCCTCGGACGCCATAAACCGGATCCGATTTATTGAATCGTTTCACCGGTACCAATCTGGAGTGATGGGTGGCTTAGGCAAATCGCTACTTTGAATTTTATCACATACCAGAAACATAGCGTTTGATGATCGCTTCCTTTTACAGAGATGACGATGCGGCCGATTAGTATGATTGGGCCCTTCGTCACTCCCAATTCACCTCATGGATGTCGTTCACCACAGTGATTATCAAACGATTTAGACCTAAAGACCTTGAAACGCCAGAAGGTTTAATCGTTAAACTTCAACAAACCTCAACTATGGCAGATTAGCGTTACCGGTTTGAGGAAATATCTAATCGCACGATGGTGCTTCCACCGGAATTTTAGGTTAGCTGTTTTATCTCCGGCTTATGATCGGCTATTAAACAATTCGTTCCCATTCATGGATCAAGTAATCTGGAAGAAACCATGTTGATGGCCCAGTTACATGAAAATTGAATACAACTGTAGCACGGCATGTGCCCTGTATCGTTGGGCTTAGGTAAGCCTATTCTTCCTACTCCTAAAATTTTTCATTATTATCCTTTTTTTTTTCTTTTTGTTTTCTTTATTTTCTCTGCCGAGAACATAGCGTAAGCTTCTGGGTTACTTATGCTCTGATTGTTAGGGAGTGTTAGGCAATTTATAAACTATGTTTATTAATCTGGGATTGAATAAATTGATGAGCAAGAGTGTCTATGGCGTGTCTTAGGTGACCGACCTGGTTAGAGTATGGGCGTTGGAAGAAAACTAAAAAATGTAGCCCTTGATGTTTCGTATTTGTCAAACTCTCAATCATAGTTGTTCGATGAGAGGCCCCGAACCCGGGTGTAACACCACGATCGATGGCGGAAGCATCAGGGCAGCACGAAGTGTATATTGTTCATAGCATAATGTATATAGTTGTACATAATCAAACTTCAATTCCTCATTAATTTCAGCATTTAATACATTGTTTTAAATGTCAAACCCTAACTATTACATCAATTAAATTCAAAACATCGAACATAAACAACATCAAATCCAAGCTTAATATTGCTAATGGGCATTCCCACCTAAGACATGTTTAAAAATCAAGTGTCAACTACAAAGAGTTGGTGAGTTATCATAGGTTTAATCATATAACAAAAAAATTTAATAATAAATAAGTTAACACATGTGAATACCAAGCACAAATGCACAAAGATTGTAAATGAACAAACATTTAATCAGATAGTTAAGTTTGACCAATAGGGAACAATCACCGCGAGTTTTCCCCCACTGGAATACCCATCCTGGGTGGGTGGTCAATCCAATGGATCCATTATTGTTACCACCAATAGATAAGTTGTGATCAATGCAATGCTCAATAGATAAGTTCAATAGATAAGTTCAAAAGATAAGCTCAATAGATAAGTTCAAACAACTAAGGCCATTTAAGCTAAGTTCACATGGTATAAAGATAAGTTAAGTTCAAAGATACATGTTTCACCCCAAAAGTTCAAAACAAGTAAAAGAGGAGCTATGAAGACTCACCTTTTGATGAATTTGATAGTTCTGCAATAGATAATCAAATAGTAGCTCAAATTGTTCAACAAATTCAATAACAATCTGGATAGTTCATGACGCATAAGTGTATATCCTATGTAGTCATGAGTTATATGCAACATCTAAAAACTAAATAGGTCATAGCGTTTGGTTTTGTTTTGAGACATTGTTAAATGTTTAGCAATTGCTTTGTTTAAAATAAATTTGGTCTTATTGTAAAATTTTAAATGTAAATTTTAGATAAAATTTCTAAGTTGAAATATTTACAATGTAAACCATTCAAATATTTTCAAGATTAAAAGAAATGTAATTATTAAATAAGTTAGAAATAGTTTTAACAATCAATGATGAAATATTTATTTGTATATTAAGTTTAATAATATCATAAAAGTTTAAATGTTTGTAAGTTATTTATGTTGAAACAAAAGTTAAAAGAAATGTTTTTGTTTGGATATAAAAGATTTTTTTTTTAAATACCAAATCATTTGTTTAACTTGTAAACACCAAAAAAAAAAATTTAACAATGTATGATGATAAAAAAAATAAGGTATAAAGTTATTGTATAAAATGTTGAATAATATAATTAAATACTAATTATGTTATTCGTAAATAAATGTAAGTTATCTTAAGAGATTTTCTTATATACAAATATATTTTTATAAACTATTAAACCCTTTTTAAATGATGTATTTATTATTATTTAAGTAAATATATTATATACATATATATTTTTATTTTAACAGAAAAATTATTTTTCTTTATATACTTTAAATTTTTGTTTATAAAGATTTTCTGTAAAAACAAAATTTTAAAAGTAATTATAGTTTAAAAGTTATAATATAAATACAAAAATTTGGTCCAAAACCGGTCAGGAAACGGCTTGAACACGCGACCACCCTCCTGGAGCTATGCTGACTAACTGGTTGATCTAGTCCTTGGCCGCGTTATTGGAACCGAATCCATTTAATGTTAACATAACAAGACAAAGGATTCACAAATCAGTTCCCAAAAACACGAAAACCCTAGCATGTTTCTCAACCAAATTCTATCGTTTAAGGCTTCGATTGAAATCCAAATGATAGGGCTTTTGTTTTGTATTAGAAAAACAAGCAAATTGATGTGTAACTTACTAACCTTCGTTTACGATTTGATGGGTTTCGATCACCGATTCAAAATGACGAGTAGCCAAGAGTTGGGAGATCGATTTAGCGATGAATAGCAGTTGTGAGTGGGTACTATTTGCTAAGAAAGTTTCGTAAAGCTCCAATGAACTTTTATTGTCGATTAATTGAGTTTATATACACGTTTGAGCCGCTTTTGATTAACGCGTTTTCAAAAGTATTTTTGGTAATGGTTCACGATTGATATGCTATCAATTCGATTAATTGGTGATTGAGGAAGATTGAGACTCTTAAAGCCTTGCCATATTCTAAGTCCTCATGGCTCACTTAACTAGCCCTCGTATTCGAACATGCATAAGTTCTTGAAATTGGCAAAGTATTTGAAATCCATGAAGTTCGCGAAACTTCACAGTATACGAAAATCATGGAGTTTACAAAATGCCAAAGTATACAAAAATCATGGAGTTCATGAAGTCTCAAAGTATACGAACCCTTGGAGCTCACGAAATACCAAAGTATGCGAAATCCATGAGTTCACAAAATTAAGTTCATCAAATGAGGCTCGACTACTTTTAGTTCGTGAACTTTGATTCGTTCATAAAACATTGTAGAAAACTCACCTGAAATTTTGGGGACTAGTTATGGATGTGCAATGGCCTTGCCAATGCCTAGAAGTTAAAATGGAACTAACTTTATGCATAAAGGAATGATTTTTATGCATAAGTTCACTTTTGTCTAAAAATCGTACCTTTCTCAAATCAAACACTTGCCCGATGTTTGATAAACCTGTATGTAGCTTCTCGTGTTTTCTTGCCTCTTTTTGACCAAGTTGGAACCGTTTCTGAAGTTCCAAAGCTTGGCAACTTCGAGTACTTTGGGAGAGAATGATGCCCGTCAAAAGTGGTCACGTATCCCTAGGCACTACTATATATAAGCTAAGTTCACGAAGTAGAGTTCACGAAATGGGGTTCACGAAATGAAGTTCACGAACCGAAGTTCGGATACTTCAATCTTCGTGAACTTTGAGTTCACGAATTGAATTTGGTTACTCTCCTCTTCGTGATCTTTCATACAATTTATATGTATTCCTTTCCTTTTTTATTCCCTTCCTACAAGTTAATTATCCATTACCCACTTGTGAGTTTAAATAACTTGTATTTAAAATTCGGGGTGTTACATTCGAAATGCAAGAAATCATTCGTCTAATGAATGAAAACATGAAACGAATGCAACATGAGATTGACACACTCAAATCAAATAAACATGGCTCATCAACAGATTATGATGGTTTCTAATGCATTTAACTAGATTATGTAGTCATTCTGATTTATTTGAAACTTTGTAAACATTGCTGGGTGATTTGTATTTATGTTTTGTTGGATTATTTGTATTTTGTGCTTTTTAGGTTTTTAGTATGCATTCTTGTAATTCAAACAGGTTATTCGTGAATATGTACCATGTTTTGTTGTGAAAAACTGTGAAAAACAAAAATTAGGGAATTTTTTTTGAGAATTGACTTATGCCGACGTCAGCATAGAGCGAATTTAAAAACTATTTTATTTTTAATTAACTTCTTTCCCATGACACAGGGCGTCGCCACAACCATTTTTATTTTTTTTAATTTATTATAAGGGAGATAAAATACTTGTCCCAACGACTTTTAGCTGGTGACGGTTTGTTGTCGGCAAAAACATTCTATCCCGACGACTAAATTTATGTATAACGTCGAAGCTATCGCAACGAAACTCGAAGCGACAACATATCATTAGGATAGCTAGTGGCGACTACATTTCGTCAAGACAAGTTGACGTATCATATTAGAATTCTTGTAGTGATATTGTAACCTAATTATCTACTAATTATGTCTGGCAAAATGGACGGGTTGGGTTGTATTAGGTAACGGATCAGAACGGGTGCGGGTAAAGATAGGTGCGGGTCATGATGGCTCTTAAGAAAAATCAGATTTGATCTAAATGAGTCGCTTATAAAAAAATCAATTTAGCTTAAGTTAAATGAGTTGAAATGAATCAAATGGTTTATTTGAATATTTTTTTAAATATTTTATAATTAGATATATATTATTAATCATTATTATTTGATTGAAATATTGTATTAACATATTTTTTAAATTACTCATCTTGTCCCGCATTATTTTAAAATATTACTCATCTCAACCTATTATATGTCATAATGTTACACATTCCAATCCAAAATACAATAATTCTTACCTACATCTACCCACTTTTCTTAATATGTGTCAAGATCTCTCTATATTGTGCTCTTAATAAACTTTTTCCCAGCTATCTGTTATCTAACCCAAGTCACCAGAATTTGATGGATTTTACCATTAGGACAAAATTTTCCACTTCGTGAGGGAGACTGAAAATGTTGCTTAAATATATAAACATAATTAGGTTTTGTTATAATATTGTAAATCATGATCCCTTTTTTGTCCTCATTTAAATTATCAAGTACTAGAAAAAATACCTTTCTGTTGACCAAATATCAAACAAATAATTTTTCAACTACAAAGAATCAGTACAAGAACAAAAAGTTGAATAAATAATATATTTACATATATCTCATCCTAGATCATACATGAAAAAGAATATACTAGAAAATCACAATTCAAGGAATAATCATCAATCCTTGACCCAAACAAGCACGCACCAAGTATAAATCATCTAAATCAGCTGCATTTAGTATCATTACGTGATCGAAAAGAGGTTAATAAGTCAATCTGCAAGCAGTTTAGATCGAAAAATGGATGTTACGGGTCCATCACCTATTGTTCCATTTCTAATAGTGAATGTTCTTGCCATAATAATCTTGAGTCCTGTGGTACAAAACCTAGTCATGATTCCTGTTTTAGTGATACTGATCATATGCTTGTTTTCTTCAGTCTTTCCTACGAAAGATGATTCGGAGATTTCATATCAGTACCAAAGTGGATCAGGTCATGAGGGTGAAGGGGGTTTCGGATTTGGAGGTTTTCTTTTGATCATGATATTCCTTATTCTCAGCCGCGTCTTATGAGCTAGCCTGTGCCTGTGTTTGTCATTACTGCGTATCAAGATGGTATTATAAGGGTGTTTCCTGCATAAAATCAATAGTTTGCTCCATGCAAAATGTGCTTTGCTAACAGAAGATTATGTATGTCCATTTTAGAAATAGTTTGTTTCTTCTTTTTACATGTAATCTGTTCTTCAGTTCTTTGGATACAAGATATATGCAACCAAATTTTCATCACATGGCTAAACATTAAACAAGATTGTCAAGTAACTTTATAGTCAAGTTACAATCATGGCAGGAAGTTATAAAATCCACATTAACATATAATAAAGGGAGACATCACAAAACTATTTGGCAATGGTTATGCATGTGCATGCATACTTGCTATCACAGTTTCCCCTTAATCAGCATAAGGTTTGTTTGGATCAATGTTTTCAGAACCGAACCAGACGTCGAACCGGACGTGTTACTGGTTGCTAGTTGAACGGATTTCAAGAACCAAATGACATAATAAATATATAAAAAAACCCAAAAACATTATAGAATTATAAATAGATCTAAACATACATAATTATGTAAAAAAAAATACAAGGTTTGATTTTAATGTTCCATTCTATGAATTTAAGTAAAAAAAATTCAAGGTTTGAAAACCGGTCCGACCGGTAAACCGGCTCAACCATCCGGTTCCCTTGAAGGCGATTCACGTGTTTCTTTTGAGCCGGCCGACCCCCTGGTTCCCGGTCCGACCGGTTGGTCCGGTTTTCAAAACTGTGATTTGGAAACAAAATCCTTATCTTGATACAGAAGGTCAACAAAGTAGGTGTGTTTGCTCTCCAAAGGTACTTCTTCCAAACAAAACATGACCATATATGTTGACTAACTTAGGTGAATGGATAATACGCAGATCACCTAATCATTGACTCTCCCTAACCTAACAACCAATTAAACATACTCTTACATTGTGTTGATTTGTGTGTTTCATGTGTTAGCTAAGACATATATATGTATCTATAAACAATTACCCTATGTTTGTCACACTCACCCAAGTAAATTATGTTAGCTAGAGTGCCATCTCCCCTTGTTCCTACTTTGATTGTGGGTATCCTTACTCTGATCATATTTAGATCCATTCTAGAGAGTTTCAAGGAAACCATTTCTTCAATAATTATAGGGGAAGAAACAATGTTGTTTGTTCCCATCTTATTGTTACTGCTCATACACTTGATCTCCAGATTCCTCCCTACAAGCCATGATTCATATTCATATCAGTCTAATAATGGCTCTGATTTTGATTCCGATGGGCTCGGATTCGGGTATCTACTCTTGGTCCTGATCTTCATCATCCTCTGTCATGTATTTTCTTGAACTTAACATGCTTACAAATTGACAAGTCTTACAACAGAAGATGGAGATTATCTGCGTGTTGTTTTGTTATTTCTCACTTAACACAAATAACTTGTAATTAATGGGGGGATGCACACATGGTACATACATATGTGCACATGTTCACGCATTGAATGTATAGTAGGTTTATTTTCCAATAGCTTACACATGTTTTCTTGTTTCTGTAAGTTTGGTACCTTGATGAACAAACGATGCTCAAGATGGGTTTTTTTTTTTTTTTTAAAAAAATTAAGTCACAAAAAATGCTGCTGGAAGTGTGACAAAAAAACAGGAGTTATTATAGAATTTCTAAAATTTTTTTTGTAATGCATGAATGCATAAAACTGGTAATGTATGTACATGATGTATATAAATGTCTTTATATGAGCTAATTCAATCACTTAACATCATCATTACATGTGTTATTATCATTTCCTTATCACTACACATCATCATCATATTTATTCAATATTTCATTATTTAATTTTATTTTTTTTAATTATAAATTAAATTAAAAAAAACATAATATTATTAAAAAATTATAAAAGTACAAATAAAACTAAAAAATTACATAAAAAAATATCAATCCATATTATATCTTTTCATAATCCGCTCCTTCATCTTCTCTGACATTTCACGAGCGCGATCGGTTAAGTGATCGGTTGGAGTTCACAACAATTTTATATCATTGTTGTATTGTTTTTGCTCCTGTAAGTCGACAAATTTTTGTAACGACTCGGAGATGATTTGCAACGTGTCTTAATTTGTAATCGGTTGAAAACGAGGCTTGTGGTCGTGTATTTTCCGGACGTCTTTGTCTGTTTCGAAGTTTGTTAACTTCGAGACGGGATGTCATTTTGTTGATTTTCTCATAACCTGTCACACTGTGATACTAGCAAATGGCATGTTTTCTCTATCATAGGTCATCAACGCCTCGCTCATAATCGTTTCGTCATTCTCACCACTTTTTTAGTTGTTGTGGTGTTGAATCCATACTCCGTTAAATTTTGAGATTTTACGTTGTAAGTCACGCCATCTGGCGGAAATCATGTCGTTCGACCGTTAGGAGTCACGACCATTGCAAAAAAAAAAACTACGCTCTAACACGTTTCCAAATTTCTATGCTCGTTTGGTTATTAGCAATGAACAGATCTTCAGAAATATCAATATAGGCACGAGCTAGTGCTACCTCTTCAACTTCCGACCATCGAAAAATGGTCGGTTTTCAGGCACTTCCTTTCGACTGTGCTTGCGTTGCGATGTAACCGGTTGAGGGTCGGCTTGTGTTTCTGGAACCACCTCAACGTCGGGTTCCGGTTGGGTTTCGAAAACACTTTCAAAAGCGGGTGAATTTTGATTGAAAAGCGGTTGTTGTGGGTACTAATTTGAAAACGTTGGAAATGGGTTCAGGTTGTTTGTATCACCATGAGGATGATAACAATTCATAAACGGATTAAAAAAACGAGTTGTTTGGATCCATAGTGTGTAGAAGTTTTTTGAAGATATAAGAATTGAAATTTTTGATGAGTTTTTGAGAGCTTATTTTGTGTTTTTGATTGTGTTTTAAATGAGTTTATATAGGGTTTAAATTATTTTTTTTGACCTCAACGGTCTCATAGCCTTTATTTAAGGTTTTTATTCTTTTTCCTTGGCTTCCAACGGTCATCACGGGGTGAGAGCCCTCATGCCTTCACCCTTCACGCCCCTCTCACGACCAGGTGTAGTGGGAGGAGGGCGCAACCGGTGCATGACTGACCCCCGCTCACACCCCATAACACTTGGTCTTATATACATGGCTTTCAAAACCAGACCGGACTGGAAACCGGAGGGTCAACTCGGCTCAAAATAAGCATGTAATCCGGATTTAAACTAATTGGCCGGTTGAGCCGGTTCACTGATCAGACCGGAAACTGGTTTACTTTTCGAACCAGATTTCAAATTTTTTTTAAATAAAATTCAAAGAATGAAACATTAAAACCAAATCATGTATTATTTTAAGTTTTTAACATGATTATGTTTATTTTAATATTAATTATATTTGTTTAAATCTATTATTTTTTGGGAATATTTATATTTTTATTATGTTATCCGGTTTGATCGGTACAACATATTCGACTAGTAACCAATAAGACGTTTGTTCGATGTCTGGTTCGGTTCCGGAAATATTTTATATATATATATATATATATATATATATATATATATATAGGGTAAGGTTCCCTAAAAAGTCTATTTTGCCTAAGAAGGCTAAGAAGGATTTTCAAAAACTCGAAAACCGACTCAAACAAACCCCGATTGAATTCATTTTTGCATCATTGGAACCGGCTTGTCGAACCCTAAAACCCAAACCTTAAATCATAAACAATAAACACTAATACTAAAACCAAAACTTTAAAAACAAATATTTAACATAAAGATAAAACTTAAAAAGCTAAAAACCAAGCCCTAAAACCTAAAATGTAAATCTAGTTGTTAAAACGACAACTTAAAAGCTAATATTGTAGGGTTCGATGAGACGGTTCCAACGCCATCGAAATGAGTTTAATCGGAGTTCGTTTGGGTCGGTTTTTGAGATTTTAAAATCCTTCTTAGTTTTCTTAGGCAAAATATACTTTTTATTTGATCCTTCCCCTATATATATATATATATGGATGTGTTCTATTCATAATCTTAAGACAAAAGAATAACTCAATAACTAATTTATATTTAAAGATCATAATTCAAGATTCTAATATAATGGTTGTTATTAAATTATAATAAAATAATATTTTTCATTTGAAAGTAAAGGGGAAAAGGGTAATTAGGTAATTTCTTCTTTACTCCCTTCCCTGTGATAATCTCAAACATATCAGAGCATCTCAAAATCATCTGATATTCAACTCACCGTATCAAAATCGCATAAAACATTTTCTTTTTTGTCAAGAATTCTCGAAAAAGAAGGCGATGACAGAGACAAGTTCGTCAAGAAGCAATCCGACAGAGGGAGCTTCGAATCGAATCATCATCTTTGAAATGGCGTCGAACACATGCAGGTTCTTCGATCTACCATTTGGGTGAAACGAACCATCAATTTTTTTTAAAATTTTTGGTTTGTTAGTCTTTTTTTTTTTTCTATACTAGGTTAGGAGCAATTGTGATTATACCCAATTTTTTGGGGAAAATGGTGTAGGTTGCTTAATTTGAACTTCTTTGCTCTGGTTTTCAAAATTAAAGGTTTTTGAAATTGGTTTTTGAAATTTGGGTTCCGTAAATCACATTAAAGTCTTTAAATGTCGTTTATTTTAAAGTTTTTTTTATTGGTAAACTTAAAGTCTGTATTGATGTAAATCTTGTAATGGAGAATATTTGTAGTGATTAAAATAAGAATGCTAGTTTAACTAAGTTGCATTAGTGTAAATAGACACAAGTTTTCTTAAAAACACGACTTATTTGAATACAACTTGTAAGTATTGTAATGAAAAATCTATGCAGTGATGAAATAAGTGTGTAAGTTTAAGTAAGTTACATCAGTGTAAAAGACATAAATTTTCTCAAAAACACAATTTTTTTCAACAATTACTGCTTAAGTGCTTGTAATTAATTCATTTATGTTATTCTATATTACAATATTGTAATTTGAAAAAAAAATACAATATTGTAATGACTAAATAAAATTTCTCCTTTCTAGTTTTGGGATTAGTATAAGATTTAGGAGTGGGACAACATTGAGTTTGATAATAGTAATGTGGGAAATGGTGAGGTTGTTAAGATGGCCAAACGAAACTGTTTAAAGGACAAACAACATAAGAGTTAGATCAAACTTTTGAGGAGAAGGAGACCATTAGGAAAGGTAAGTAGAAAGAAGGGAAGGGTGACTATGTTCAAGGTTAGTTTGTTTCCATTATTATATGTATTGTGTCGCATTATGCATAATTAAAGAGAAGCTAATGTCAGAAAAATAAAATAAAATTATTACATGATTTATTAATTATTAACTTGTCTAAATTTGGTTTTTTGGAGGTCTGCTTCTCTTGTGATCAATCGTGTGTATACCCAATTTTTTGCCTTGCATAAATGTGCTTGCAGATAGGATTTTGCCTTGTATAAACGAAACTGTATACCCAAGGAGTGAGCTTGCAGATAGGATTTTGCCTTGTATATATGTGTTTAGTTTTTGTAATTTGCTGGTGTAATTATTGTTTATTTGCTATGGTAAAAGTATTGTAGCTGGAGTTGAACTATTGTAAAAAAGTGCTAAAACGGGTTTTTTTTGAAATGTTAGAACGTTGTAAGTTGGTGTTAGATTTTTGCTTTTTTCTAAGTGTTTTTTTAAGTTGCGTAATCCTTTATTGTTGTCTATTTTTGGGTGCATTATGATAGCAAAATGTAACAAATTTTGTGACAGGAAGATAATACTGAATCTTTGTGTTGAGTTGTTGCAGAAAAGTGCTAGAAATGAGTGTTTTTTGTTAGCGTTACAGTGCTGTAAGTTGATGTTAAGTTGTTATAAAAAGTGTTGTAGATTTTTTTGCTAAGGTTTTCTGTAAGTATTGTATTCCATCATTGTTGTCTCTTTTTATGTCTATTTTTAGTTGCATTCTGGTTGCAACAAGCTATAAATTTTATTACAGGAAGGAGTAACCAAGCGTTGGAATTTAAGGATACACTAGAGCCAAGGAAGGGCCTTGCTGGTAAAACATTGGATAATGGGTCTGTCAAACTATGAAAGAGATGTGAAACACTAGGGTAGAGGAAGAGGGTGTTTGCATCAAAGGTTAATTCACTTCAATAACCTTGTAAGATATGAAATAGTTGTTACTTAGATGGTAGGGGAGAGGCATAGTTCATGTACAATGTACTTTGGTTAGAATGTAATTGTTTTGAATCTTTTCAATGTTGTGTAAAATAGTCTGGCATGGTCTACATACCAAAGACAGAAAATTTACACCACTGTAATTGTAAATAATCCAGTGTTTCAAAGTGTAGATGGATTGAAAGTTTTTTGAATTTTTATGGTTTATAACAACTTGTGTTAAACGTAGTGTGGTATGTATATTTGTTATGGGGACACCTATAAAATAACAATTATTATGCATTGTTTTTGCAGGCTTAATTGTAGGGATATTTGTTTGTTTAAAAAAATTATAATAAAGTATTAATGACATTAAAGATTTATTCTTTAAATACCAATATTCAACGTGACAATCAAATATTAATAAATGCACAAAAAATACACTTAAATAAGTGAATAAAAAGTCACCAGTGAGACTTACTATAATCCTTACACCATTATGCTAAAAATTGTAGAAAAAGAAGATTTCTTGTAAGAGAGAGTATAATATATAAACCACAAAATACTAAAGGATAGATTTAAAAAGTCTCGGCTAATAACGTTTGGTGAAAAAGAAAATAGTTTACAAGTTACATAGCAATATATATTGATAATACTATAATAAAAATTTAATACAAGTTAGGAAAAAAAACTAAATAATAAAACATAATATATACGTCAGAAACTAAAATAAAAACAACAAAACAAAACACATGATTTAAAAGGTTACGGTTCATAAAATTCCATCTTTACAACAGTGTAATCGAAGAACTAAAACCAAACTAGTTATTAGTTTGAGATAAATATAATATATAAACCTACAAATATTAAAGGGTGGATTTAAAAAGTCACTGAACATTTGGTGAAAAAGAAAATAGATTACAAGTTACATAACAATTCATCTTTACGACATTGTAGCAAAAACTTGATAACAAGTTAGGAAAAAAAATAAAGAATGAAACAAAACATGTATTTTAGAATGTAAAATATAAACAACAAAACATAACAAGTGCATTAAAAGGTTACGATTCATAACATTTGAAGGAAATGAAAATAGGTTACAATTTAACAACAATTCATCTTTACACCACTGTAGTAAAAAAGTTGGTAATGAAATAGGGGAAAAAATTAAATAATGAGATAGAACATACATGTCAGAATGTAAAATATGAACAATAAAACATAACACATGCATTACAGTTCATTATATTTTGCCCTTACAACATTGTAACCGAAGAACTAAAACCAAACGGTCACTAGTCTGGTGTCTACCAAAAGCTACAAAACATAATAAATATAATTGGTTGCTATCAGCATCAAATTTTGGCATCAAGAATAAATGAAATGATAATATAGGCATTTGTTGGTGGAACAGTAACAACGATCATGTTTTGTTAACACAAAATAAAAATGTTACCATTAAAACCAGTAAATAACATTAGCTATACTAGATGGAAGACCGACCAACTTTGTCTTGCTCTTTGCAGTTGCAAGAGTAATGAAAAATTCTCAAAACATAAATTCATAATCATAGAACTTTTTTGCAACATGACAAGTCTTTAAAAACATGATAAGTCATGAAAAATAGTAAAAACGTGATAAGTCTTTTAAAAAGTTAATTCACAACATGATAAGCCATTAAAACATTGTAAAAGTAAGATTAGACTAAAATTTTTTACATACTTTAAAACATTACACAAGTGTAATAAAAATGTAATATATAAAGATATATCAAAATTATAAAAAGATAAAAACATATCGGATGATCAACAACTATATCCATATAGACACATCATGTTATTTTACACCATTGTAAGGGTATAAAAAATAAACTAATTTTGTTGTGCATTATTGTAGGAAAGATAACATATAAAAGAATAAGTAATAAAACACATTGTAAAAGTAAAATTAGACAACTTCTTTGCATATACTAATACATTGCACGAGTGTAAGAAAAATGTAAAACATAAAAATATAACAAACTAATAAAAACATAAACATACGTGACTTATCAACAACTACGCACATGCACATATATGATGTATATATTTACACCACGTACTGTAAGGTGGGGGAGGGGCGTAGTTCATGTGCTTGTAAGATATGAAATAGTTGTTGTTACTTAGATGGTGGGGGAGGGGCGTAGTTCATGTACAATGAACCAAATGTAAATGTTTTGAATCTTCCCAATGTTGTGTAAATAGTTTGGCATGGTCTCCACATCAAACACAAAATTTGTAGTCTATGGATATAGATATCAATATAACAACAATGATAAAAAGAATAAATTAAGACTAATGATTTTAACACAGTTTATGTCAAAAATCATTTCACCCTGCTATGATTTTCCAAACGTCGTGTGTAGGACCTCTTTAGCGATATCATTGGAGTTGATGACAACCATGGAGGGGGCTCTAGGGCCATAAGTTTTTACCCATTTTGCAAATGTCTTATATTGTTTCTAAATGTCTTATATTGTTTCTTCTTTTTGAAATCAAGCAGGTTCCCACCTGTTACCTCTGCAATTTTAAATTATATATATATCGTCAGAGTCACATGAAGGATTATTAACACGTATATGCACATAATCAAGAAAACTAAAAGGGTACAGATGTGATTTACTAATCGAGTTATTAGATTTCAACAGGGTTTCAACAGATCTTGATCATAAGCAATCTTATATCATACAAACTCTGATAAAACAAAATTTAAAAGCTTTAGCTGAAAAGCAATTAAAGTTAATAGAATCATATAATCATCGTTAGCAACAATTTCAGAACTTGGTGGCCCAGAAGATGAAATTTCTTTTCCAGATACACACCCCACTGATCCCAATCTTTAAAAACCCTAACCCTCGTTTCTCATGACATTCTAAGCCAGTTTCACCTCTCACACACCCTGATAAAAAAACGTGAATCGTGTGTTTCACGTCCCGGATTTTGGGACCTAAAAGCTTGGGATGACATGCCACACATTTTTAAACCAAGATGCCACTGTCAAAAATCATCTACAACCACCAAAACGACATGTTGTATCATGTAGTTGAACTCAACAAATCACAAAGCAACAAATCAAATTACAGGAGAATAACATTGATTCACACGATCAATTACTAATTTCATTTCATAATATCCATCATCCTTTTCAAGATTACTCCTAAACTTTGCACCTAATTCTTTCTCTACCTATCAATCACCTAAAAAATCACAGTTATCATCTTTCTCTGGACTACATTTTCTCATATAAGGATAAATTCATGCTTAAATTAACAAAAAAAAAAACAATAAAATTAGCTGATCATTACCTTTATTATGTTGGAAGATCTTCAAATATCAAATGCCAGAGAGAAACGAAGATGTAAATCAAACCAACATCAAATTGAATCGAATCTCAACTTCTTCTTCTTCTTCCAAATATGTTACAGTTAGGGTTTGCGTCATCTTCGAATCTCACGTTCTCTCCGTCTAGAATTTTCTGGTTGTCGGTAAGGTGGATTGAGCTGTCGCCGATGGATGAATAAGGGTCGGAAGAATGATTCAAAAAAAAATGGGGATATGATATGAGCAAAGGAAAAGTGTATTAGACAAGAAGTAATGATTTCATCATAACTTCAATTAATGACATTGAAAGTACAAATTAAAAAACGACTAATATGCCCTCAATGAATATAATAAAAAAATGGCATGTGTTATTGTGTTATTGGATGAATGGAGTTAATGAGTTATTGTTTTAAACATGGGTTATTATTATATCACAATCCTATATATATTCCTAGTGTATGGGAAGATATTCGTCTCCTCGGTCTCTATGGTTGCATAGCACTAATTTATTCCCCTCTCTAAAAATCCAAATTCCCTTCTCTTTGCGATCCGGTGTATAATAATATAAAACAACTTGGGGTCTATCGTGTTTTTCACCAACTTTAAACATAATTAATAACCATATTTATAGAAAATTTATATAAATAATTATTCTTAGGTTGATGTTCTAGCATAAGGGAGTTTCACAAAAATTCACAACCATGTACAAATTAAAGTTTAGATAAATAAAACATCGATGCTTACGAAAAAAACTGAAAATTTTCTGACAAAATATTTGTCGCAAATTTGTCGGAAACTGGTTAATTAACGACAAAATACAGACAAAACACGTTTGCTGGAAAAATCCTCATTGGAATACTTTTCCAATGATTTTCTGACAATAATTCCCATAATCTAGTGACAAAACATGTTTGTCTTTAAATTTGCAACAAAATACCGACGAAACAGAATTGATATATCTTCAACAGATTAGCGACAAACTTGTGATAAAACATGATTTTTTATTTATTAATAATAATAATAATAAATTTTGGTAACAACAAATCATTTAAATTTTCTAATTTCTTTCCAACAAACATTTTTATTATTTTTCAATTAAATTAAACATACCAACAACTTATTGACAAAGTTACTTTTACAACAAAACCATTTATTCATATATTTTTTATTTAAATAGTTACCGACGACTTTCCAACGATAATTGTTACTTTATTTAATTATATTAATATTGTATACTGACGAAATTCTAAAAATATAGTATTTTTCTGTGTTTATGACGAAATGCCGACAATATCGAATTCTCTTTTTCCGAGAAACATTAACATATATCTGTCAGAAATCCTAAAAGAATTAAAAGCATTCGGTTTTATGCTAAAAATTATCCCAAAAAACTCCAGAAAATTCAAAGAATATAAAAAACAATATATTTTATGCATTACAACTAATTCTCTAACTAAACAATATAACACATGTTATAAGATCTCAAAATACAACACAAAAATGAAACTACCTATCAACAACTTTTTTGATAAGTTCTTCCATTTTTTTTAGTTTCTCGCGTTCGACCAGCTCTTTTTCTGCTTCTCTTTCCATTTGTTTTGTAGTTTTTTGTGTTCGGTCCGCTCTTTTTCCGCTTCTCTTTCCATTTGTTCCAAACGGTTTTCTAAGTTTTGTCATGCCTTCGTTTCTTTTTCTAATTGGGATCAAACATTTTTGACCTATCATTTGTTAAAACATATATAATTAATACATATTTGTCACACCCTGCCAAGGCGGAACACGCAAGGTGCGGCGGTCATGATTTCACAGTCATTGTTTACATTGAACGCCTTCTATATGCATCGATAATAAAGGTTACATGATGTCTTAACTTACAATCATCCAAACATAACTAACAAAACTTCTAAACTTCCAAAATATGATGCGTAAGATTTTACAAACATGGCCTAAGTCAATAGGCTATGCAAGGAAAATCCCAAAAATATGCATTTGAATGTGTTGTGACTTGAAGCTAATCATTCCCAAAATATGTCCCAATGCTTGCTTCAATTATCTGAGAAATACATGCTAAAAACAGTCAGCATAAAGCTGGTGAGTTCACAGGTTTAGACACGTAAAAATTGAGTTGTTTCATTCGACCACAAGGTTTCAAAATGTGACTATTGTTCTCAAAAACAATATCATGAGTTGTGTATATCAATTATTACCATGAGCTCCCATAACCGAACTCGACATGATTGAATTGCCCCATCCCAATGTTCTATCACAAAACATTGTATTAAGATGAATATTGTGCACCCGATCTGAACTACAATCAAAGTTAGCGCTACTAACCACGGGTGGGGTTTGTCACTCCCGAATAGTACTATTCCCAATAATTCACGTTTACCCACAATTAACGGTTATAGAATAGGGGACTTAAAAGCGATAAATGTGACTCATGTAATAATGTGTTGAACCAAAACCACCTGTGTCAATAAAATGAGTACAAGCATGATTTCCCCCCTGTGAATTGGTAAAACATTGTAGAAAATAGGAGCCGTGAAACTCACTATTAGTGAAGATCTCCAATTCCTGAGTATGAATGTTGTCTCGTTTGGAATCTCTACCCGGTTCCTACAACATTGCGGATTTTTGTTGAGTTTGTGAGCATGTCAAAGTTCGTGTTACTATCTTTAGGTTCCGTGTTCTTATTACGGTGTTCTTGTTATGTTGTTTGTGGTATTTTGTTGTTGTTGTTAGATTTGTCGTAAAAATAAAATGTGTTTTATAGTTGGAAGAACTCTTAAAAATAATTATGTATTATTTTTAAGAAGTTTCGTCATTAATAAAACGTATTTTGAAAAATGTTTATTTGTGTTTATCAATATCTAAAACCTTGAAATATTATATTTCAATAATAACCATTTAAATCACTTCATATATATACGTATGTGAGTTAATATTTCATTTTCATGACAAATATAATATATATAGATATACATATACATATAGATATATATATATATATATATATATATAGTACATATAGGTATGAATGTTTAAACTTTGCGTTTTGTGACAGATTCATTTCAGTGACTTTGATTGAACTTCAAACATTTTTATAAAATTATGAAACTTTACAGTAAAGTATTTTAACGTGTTTTGAACAACTTTTATTTAGAAACGTTTTTGTGATTCTGCTCGGAAATAGGTCGAAACAGCCGTCCAATTCAGAAGGTCGAAAATCGCGCACTGATTTTGTAGAGGCTGTTTCGGGTATCATTTTGTTGAGTTAGAAAACGTATAAGTACTTTTTGGAAAGCTAACTTGACGACTTAACTTTAGAGTTTGAGTTTACTCAGTTTCGAGTTGTGATGATAAAGTTATATGACGTTTAATTCGGGATAGATTTTGTCCTAAAAACAGAAGTGTGTATTTGTTTGTATATCATTTTAAATTAAACATTTGAGAGTGGGTTTCACCTTAGCAAGCAAGGAGAATGTAGAGACGTAGAAAGAGCTTGATCTTTAACTAAAAATTGGAAGAAGATGATCTCCAAGTAAAAACAATTCAATTGTTGCATTTGAGTGAATTGTAGCTTCAGGAATGGGACAACGTGAATTCTTCCATCCAAAAATCGACGTAAAAGGCTGTTGTGGTATTTAGTTGAAAGACAAAGGAAGTGTGAGTGGGTTGGTTGTGTCTTGCAAAGTCCCCAACGTCTTTCTTTTATACTTGGAAAAAAACGTGGTCTTTAATTAATTTAAAGAGGTATGATAGCCATGATGGTAGTCAAGATTGTTGAGTGTAGATTTGATAAAAAAAAATTGAAAAATGATGAGAGTCTTATGAGATTTTCCGTCAAAATGGAGAATAGGTTGAGGTTTGATTTGTTTGAAATTGTGGTATGGTGGTTATATATATATGTATATATGTATTGTTTTATTTTATTTTTTTCTTTGTTGTCATCTAAAAGAAAAACGAAGAATAGTTAGTTTTTTTTAATTAAATATCTACGTGCACAGATGCATTGATGTGTCTAAATACTTTTTTTTTTCGTTTGTGGATATTTGTAAAGAAGACTATATTCTTTTTATAATGATTCATGAGTATTACACTTATTCAAGAAAACATGAAAGAAATTTGAAATGATTATATGATGAATAAATGGGTTGTGTGTAAGACTGTCCAAAGTGGAGTGGTGATTTCCTTACTTTCAGACGTGTAAAAGATAAAATAATATGATTGGTCATCAATTATTGTTGTTTAAAAGAAAGTTGAGAAATTAGAAATCGTGAAATCAAGTCAAGAAATAAAAAGGTAGGACCGTAGGAGTATTGAATTTAAAAATGAAAATTTTGATGGTGGCATGGTGTATACTACATCTGTCGTCAAAGATGTATGTGTGTAATATATATATATAATGATTTCATTTTGAAATATTTTGGATTAAATGTTTTTTTTTCTTGACGTGTTGAATATTTAAGTTGGGTATAAATGAGTCTAGTATAGACATATAAAATTTAAGTTTGGTTGAGATTAAAAGCTGAAAAATTAACGGATGTTACAATATTAGAGCCTTGAATGAATAAAGATAGTGGAATTTCAAGTCTGAAATCATGTCCAACGATTATAGCAGCCAACTATATGACATGAAACAACCAAATGGTGGGATTTGATCCATTATTTGGCATGAAACAACCAAATTTATCCTAGTTTAAAACAAAAAACCACAATGAAAATAAACCTATTTTTTTCAATTTTAACATACATCTATCATGATCAATGTTGATATTTCTGTCTTAGCCAATAATGTCTAATCAAGAAATAAGAATAACAATATCCTTTGTGAGTATCGATCATCACCATATGAAATTGACACTCATGATGATTGTAGCCCTGTCCCCACGGAATGTGGATCAGAAGATCCTACTTCGAACATTCGGCCACGATTGTTAGGATGTAGACACTCCCATACAATAAGTACATCACAATCAGAGTTCTCATCATCATTCGGCCCATACTCCTTCACAAGTTTATTATGGAACACTTTCTCCATTTTCATCAAACCAATCAATTCAAACTATAACCAAAGTTATCAATCAATCATATACATATATATATATATATATATGGAATGGGATGGTTCCATTGTTAACCCTCCCTTATATTGTTAACCCGTGTTAACCCGACATTTTTTGCCTGAATCTTTGTTTTTTTTCATGGTTTTTGTTATACATAAATATGGGGTTTCTTTTTTGTGTTTTTGCTAATTTATCACCGTTTAGAAATTATTTACAAACGTAAGTAAATGTAATTTGCTTACATTTACTAAATGTATGTAAGCAAATTACATTTACTTACGTTTGTAAATAATTTCTAAACGGTGATAAATTAGCAAAAACACAAAAAAAGAAACCCCCTATTTATGTATAACAAGAACCATGAAAAAAAAAACAAAGATTCGGGCAAAAGATGCCGGGTTAACACGGGTTAACGATATAAGGGAGGGTTAACAATTGAACCTCTCCGTATATATATATATATATTAACTTAGATATGATTCTTTTGATCGTGACGCAACAAACATTAACTCATCCAATTCATTAATATTGATTTCTCATTCCCACAATCTTTTTTTAGTCTCTTTGGTAGCATGGGTATCAATAAAAAATAATTCATAGCCAACCATTTTTGTTGGATATAAGATGTCCGATCATCTATAATATCAACGCTACTATTGGGGTACGATCCAAAGAGTTACACCTTAGAAGATAGTAATGAGATTATGTCTAAAATTTATTTTAAACACATTCAATTACACGAATTATATATAAAATGGTATTATTGTTATTATTATTTGTGAAATTATAATAATATTGGAGAAATTAATTATTTTGATAATTAATTAGACTTAAATTGATAATGTTTAATTACTTAAACTTTGGATATAAGTTATAGTTTACTAATTATTGTTAGTTAGTAAAATTAGAGGGTAGTAATTAAAATGGTTAATTACTAGAAGAGTTTTAGTGTAAAGAAAATGTGGGGTTTAGAGTGTGATTTAATTTTAAATTAGTAAATTCAAAATTCATAAAATTGTAGATCAATTCAATTTGACTTTGAATAGAAACCTTAGATCTAAACTCCTCACCACACAACACACATCTCCCTGTCTCTTCTCTCTTCTCTCTCTTGGCCGTAAGTCCGTAACACCCCCTCCCCTCCTCTCTTGGTTTCTGGCCAGACACCACCAAGCACCACCACCATAGTCAAGCCACCATAGGTGGTTTAGATTGTGCGGTTGTTGCTTCAATTGACGATAAAGATCGTGAATCGTGACTCGGTCATCTAGATAGACTACTATCAGATTCAAGGCATGTTTTTGGGTGTTTTTCATTAATGTCAAATCTATACACTCTATGGTTGTGATTGTACTTATTCGTTTGTAACTGGAAACCTTTTTGAGAATTTGTTTTTTGTAACAATTGATTTGTAACCTAAACACTTCCGCATATGCAAATATGATTTTCATAATTAATGTGATTAATTAAAAGACCAAAATATTTACTAACATTCCCAACAGTGGCATCAGAGCCGCTTTTACACGTGAATAAACATTGTTTTTTTATCGATCTTTTGTTTTATTTATCAAAAACGTTTTATTTGACGAAAGATCGAGCTTTTGGTTGTTTTATTGTGAGTATGATGATTCGAGCCCTAAGATTTGACCCATTTGAATGGTTGTAATTTTTTATTTTTCAATTTTTGTTGGATGTATTTTTTACGGGTATTTGGACCCGATGTAATAGAGTAGATTTCTATTTTTTGTAAATAGATAGAATTTATTTGCGTAACCAAGCAAATTGAATTGAACACAAAAATGGAATCATTCAAGGAGCACGAAGATGGAGATCTTGGATCAAGTGAGAGATTACAATCAAGGCGTTTATTTGTAAACCCTAGACCTAATTCGGTTTACGTTTGATGGCTCGAACGAAACCAAATAAATTAGATTATGGCTCGATTCATAGTTAAATCTAACAAAAACAAAATATTTATCACAATTTTGAAAAATAATAGTAAATATAAAAGGACTTTTATAATTACTAAAAAGGAATTTAAATAAAAAGTTGTTTTGTTTAAACGAAAAAACAAATTGTAAAATAAAAGAGTTTATTTTATAATAATAATTTAAATTTGTTAGTTTTAAATTGGTTCGCGCAAACCACCGACTTAGATAAAAATAGGGTATATAAAATTAATCGAGTCGAGTGTTTGAAAGGAGTTTCAAGCAAACGCAAACCATATGTAAAATTGGATTTTACTAAAAGAAATTGCATGATATGCTTCATGCTACAAGCCGTACAATATGTTTTTGACCCGAATGGTAAATAATCATAAAAGAAATCCCAATTTATTAACATGAATATTAATTGCACCTTCCTTGATAAGTAACACTTTAAGTAGTCTATCCGAACCCCCTGGTGTTAGAGATTTACAGTGCATCCGGGCCTACGGTTTTTGGTAAAAGGAATAATTGTGATTCCTAAGTTACATATGTCGATTTATCAGTTACGAATTGAGGAGGAATATCACTTAAATAGTTAAGTAGGTGCAGTTGTGGTTAAACATACAAATGGCCAACTATACCCATCAACCAGCCCCAAAACCAAGAGTTGTGTGGGAAACACAATTGGTAATCGTTTCCTACCTGCCTAGTCATAACAATGAAGATTGCTACAGCCATTCATTGATTATAACAAAGAAGGATCTCATTTCTAATAAAATGTTTTGTGTATGGGTCATAATATAATTAGGCAAAGAATGAAATTACTAAATTTGATAATATTGAAATTTGTAGATGTTGCTGACGCAAACTCCACTGACAAATGATCATCTAGCACGTCTTGAGTGTCCACTGACAAATGAATTAGCTGGGGATATAATCCTCAATTCATTGCCTAAGTCATATGACTAGTTCATGTAACACCCCGACAGATGGCGGAAACGTCGGTATGCCACGAGGGATGTGTAGATTGTTCAAAAGCTCGTGGGCATCTAATTAAATCATCACATAACATTTAATCAACCAAATTAATTACATCAAAAATCATGTTCATCATGAATTAGTTACATCAAATACACAAAGGATTTAGCTATCTTACTAAATTCTAATCGCCAGAATTTCAGTTATTTAGCTAAGTCCAAGATCCTACGTGATGATGTCCCAAAAGAGTGTAGAGCTATCATGCCCTACCTACTTGTCTTCATTTCCTGAAACATGTAGAAAATCAAGTGTCAACTACGAAGTAGTTGGTGAGTAATCATAAGTTTTTATATTTAAAAATGTTTTTCAAAATGATTATAAGAGTTTAGAGTTTCTTGAGAAAATCCACGTGAGTACGTGTGAGAATATCCAACACAACATCCCAGCATGAAATCCAAACACATAAACCAACACATAATCACATATCTCATATAATCATAGACAATTATAGATAATCAACCACATAACCATTCAACAAATCTCAATCCTCAATATTCTCAAATAGTATATGTGACAATACATGGAATTAATATGATTAACATAAGTTATAGACATGATCCATGGAGTGGAAGCAACCCACGTGACAATTCATGAAATCAAAGCAATTAAACGAAGTTAAAGGCAATGATTCATGGAGTTGTGATAATCCAAGTGGCAATATATGTAATCATTGTTAATGATCGTAGTCAATGACAATGTCACACGGATATATAATAATCAGTGATAATCCATAAATAATGATAATTCCATAATATGAATATCATATTGATAAACAGGTATCATCCATGTGTTATCAAAATAATATTTAAATTTGGTATACATGTTTCACCTCCGAGTTTTAGAACAAAACAGTTAAAAAGGGAGGTTATGAGAACTCACCCGAGTCCCTAGAATCTGTGTTTTCGTGAAATGCGCGCTCGCGTACACAAAATCAGAAGCCAAATCAACAATCTGTAATTATTATATGTTTGTGTTCATAAGTACTTATGTTAGACCATAATTAAATGTTTCATGATATTGTGACATTAGGTCATTAGGTGTACAACAACTTAAGTTTATCACTTAAGTTATATGATTTCTCACTATTGTGATCTTAGTTCCATCATTAAGAATAGATTTAAGATTAGTTAGCTTCATTTATCAATGATGATGCTTATTGTGAAACCTTATGTGTACACCCCCTAGACATGTATATTTAAAGATGTTAACAATCATTATATCAATATCTATGTTCAATGATGCATGCATGTTTGTTCAAGTTGCCCATCAAGATCAAAATTATTAAGATTTCATTTTCAGTTTAAGAAATCATACTTAGATTGATATTATAATGTGTTCGGTTTATATATTACCTCATAATTCAATTATATTTATTAGTAAGAAAGGCAATCTTTATCTAATTCATGCATGCATGGGTATATATATGTGTGTGTGTATATATATACATAATCATGTCCTCCATTTACCCTTAATCCCTTACTAAAAACGAAATTAGGTTTTTTTTGTCACACCCCCAAATTTCAACTAACGGAATCTTACCGTTTAGGGCGTGACAAACCAGGATCTCAGTCATTAGACACAGCGAGAGACCTCTATATGCTTTCAAACATAATTCAGTCTTAATTTGTAAAATCATAGTTTAACATTTGCGGAAGCGTTTGAAAACCAATAACTAAATGTAAAAGTTGTAAAACCGTAAATACAATGTTCAATGTTTTAAATCAACAACTAAAGTAAACTGTATGCATGAGACTCAACGTCCTAGTCCTTGCTTATCCTTGCTTGTGCCTTAGTGTCCTGAGAAAACATGTAAATCAAGTCAACACAAAGGTTGGTGCATACACAGGTTTGTATGAGTAATCACAAATGTTTGAATCAATGGTTTGAACAAGCTGTTTGTAAATAATGTTTGCAGATCACATAATCACACATTGCATAGTCATGATAGCTAGTCATTTGTACTATTTACATAAGTGGTTGACACCGAAGCTGACAGTTGCATGCTATTGCATGTTTTGCCTTCCCACTATTGTCTAACACAAACAATAGTAATGTTGAATTGGCTAGTTAAACACCTGCGTAGATCCCATCTACCAAGTGAGGTTTGTCAAACCCAATAGATCTATCTTCAACTACCACGCTTTGCACTACGGCAAACTAAACGGTTCAATGTGTAAGGACTTTGAGTGTTATGTGCACACTTATAGTAAACAGCGAACTCATGCAAGTGATATGTATCTAAAATGTTTGTTTACACATGTTTTCTCCCCCAAACAGTTAAAATAAGAAAAGGGGTCGTGTACGCACCTGTGAATGTGAATTGAATGATCAAATATACGTGAAATCGTGTAAACGACCTTCTACGAAGAATCTGTTTTATAACAATAATGTTGTGTTATTCGTAATGTCCAATCGTTTTTGTAATCATGTACGTGTCAATACACGTGTGTTAGTTTGTTTAAAACGCACACACAAAAGTGTACATGGCTTTTAATTCGTTTGTTCAAATCGTATGAACATATACGATTATGTTTAATACGCGTAATTATACACGTTTGTGTTTTCGGTTTTAAAACATGAATTTTATCATTTCATCATATTCGAGATTCAATTCTGGTTCCAAAGAATTTTTAACGGCTTAAAACGGAGCTGAAACGAGTGATTTATGGTTAAAATACCAAAAATGGTTTTAATATCAAAAACTGGCAACCCTCGAATTCAAACCCATGACTTCCCCTTCACAACACACACTAGTTACCAGTCCAGCCCGCTAGGGATTCGCAAATGAGTTTGGTTTTTAATTGTTTTAACCATAAAACCCAACCGGTTCCCCTTGGTTATCTTTAACCGAACCTTTGGAATCCAAATCGACCCACCATTCGTTAGAGTTCGATCTCCAAACCTTAGGGTTTTGTTTCCATAGATCTAAGCGAGTTCTGGGATGAATTCAATTTGATTTTTAATCACCAAAAAGTTCCAATTCGTGATAATCATAGCTTCGAACGTGATTATGCTAATCCCCATTCAAAATTGTTTCAATTCGTGTATGTTAATCCAAAACAACATAGGGTTTTCATTTAAAATAAGATTTCGAACCTATCTGTAATGTTTAATTCGAATTCCAAGTTCGTTACAATCAAAAACCCCAATTCCATCATAATCGACGAGCCCTAAAACTTGAATTCATCGAATTCATTGTTGTTTAGTGAAATTAACATAGGTTTCTTCTTGAAAGGATAATTTCGAAACTCTCTGTTAGGTTTAATTTGAATAACAGGCTAGTTTAATTCGAAACCCCCAAATCGTTTTAGGTCATGAAGCCTAGAATTGGGTTTCACACAATTCGTTGTTATTTGTTAAATTTATCATAGGGTTTTCATTCAACAAGGAATTTCAAAACTTTATGTGGTATCTAATTGACTTCTCATGCTCGTTTGTATCAAAAACCCCAATTCGTTCAATGTTATGAACCCTAATAATCGAATCCTTGCAATTCGATATTAGAATTCTAGTTTATCATGGGGCTTTGCTTGATCGGAACCTTTAGGTAGTGTAGGAGTCAATTCTCACCTGATTTGATGCCCAATTGATGTGGTTCGACTTGAAGGTTAAGTTCGGCTATGTCCCTTGATAGAATTCGGTTCCCAAGCTCTCTCGACACCAATTGATGTATGCAGAACTCCTTTCAAGTGCCGATTAGTGATTATGAGTGCTTAATTCAGATTGTTAAAGTCCAATTATGTGTATGTTGATGATCCACGACGGTTTTAGACTTTTTAGTTGCAATTGGGTTTAATTTGGTAATTAATGGGTGTGATAATGTGTAGTAACCGTTTATAATCATCAATATGATGATTATGAGTGCTAAATTCAATTAATTATGGTGATTAAATATAAATTTCACATTTCCCCCAAGTTTCATAAACGAATTTTGACATTTAAAGCCAAACTTGTATAATTTAACTAATTACAAGTTAAATCCTCTTAATTTAAGTGTTTGTATATTCGTTTTGCTCAAATTTAATTCTTCTAATTTGATATTGTTCAATTTCATGTGATTCGAGTTAGTTTTGGTTAACGGAGTTAATCCGGAAACGTCGGATTGTCACATTTTTCCCCATAGAAGCAGCGAACCTATAACATGGTGGCACCTAGGTTCGTCCAAAAGAAAATGGAGGGTTCGGCCAAGAGAAAACGAAGGTTCGGCAAAGTCAAGCGAACCGTAGGTTCGTGACCCCTAGGCTCGCCTAAGAAGGTTCGGTCCCCATCCTATGCAGGGTTCGTTCCTCTCCTAAGCGTGCATGATAAGGTTCGGCTATCATCAATAGGTTCGCCAACTGCTAAGGTTCGCATGGGGAAGGTTCGGCAGGAACTAAGGTTCGCAGGTTGGGTTCGCCATGCAGGTTAGCTGCTGAGGGAGGTTCGTCCCTGCTAGGTTCGTGAGGAAGGTTCGTAGGTCACCATGAGGTGCCTGGTTAGGTTCGGCCGAACTACACAGGTTCGCCGACCTGTGTACACCTTCACGAGCCAAACCCTGTTCATCTTCCCCATCATCGTGAAGCTCTAAGTGATTACATTTTCTCCCATGGCATCCTCAGCTTAGTACTAGTCCGATTAGCAAGTATAAAGTTTGAAAATCGTTTAACAATTGATAGCCATAAACACCTTAGGTTTTGTTAGTGAAAACCGAAAATAACATCTAAGTTTACCTCGAAATGTAGACTAAACGTGAAGTTTCCTCGTATCTTCTTGTTCCTCTCGATCACACAAATGCGTAGGCGCCAAGATCTCGTGATTCCGTCAAGGAACGAGGGAGATAGGCTAGAGAGAAGGTAGAGAGATAAGCGGGTGACGAAAATGGTGAGTTAGAGAGAGAAAGGGTTTTTGAGAAATGAGGGAGAAGAGGAAATTCCTCTCTCTTATATCGCGTATTGCCCCCGCTTGCTCGGCCTCGTTTTTATCGGGTTAAAAAATAATTAGATGCTCGGTTTTTTTTGTAAAACACATTTAAAACATACAACATTTAAATAAATGAGTTTCGTTTTAACGAAGTGATTTTTAAATGAAAATCGTTTGAATAAAATACTTCCGTTTACTTTCATTAAATTAATTATTTAAATAAATTAATTCGTTCGTTTTCGTTTAAAGTTGTGATTACTAATAAACGTTTTAAATTTTCATTTATTAATTTAATATTGTTTGATATTATTTTTGTTATCTCGTTGAAACGCATTACTTGCGTACGTATTCGTAAAGATCGTCATCTTTACGAATCCGACGCTCGTATCGTATTTCGATTCGATTTACAATTTATGGAATATCATTTCAGAATATCATTCTTAATAATTATATTCGTGTGAATCGTCACCCACGCGAATACATTTATCAAATTAATATTTCTGAATTAATATTCGTGTTTTAGTTATGTTCGTAACCTCACCATTGCGTGATTGTCTTTATTAACACTTCCATTATTTTATTAACTTTAATATTGTAATTCCCAATCCAAATCCCACTAAACCATATCACTGACACATCCGTGATAGACCGAAATATGCATATGTATAGGGCATGTGTAGGGTCAGTCGCAACTGCCCCAGCCACCATCCCACCGCTATTTCGATAAACCATGACCATGTGTCCTTGACTATGTTTAGTAACCAAACAGTAACAAATTCCTAATTCCTTCCATTCCAAATCAGTAATCCCATAATCGTGAATTCAACAGCGATAAACTCCCTGGTTTTGTTTAGTTGGGATACAACTAAACTTCCCATGGTTTACACGTATAATAATATGCTCTAAGTATGTATACCAATAACAGTGATAATCATCAAATAATACATCATCATTAATAATTATAAATCTCAGGTCGTAACAGTACAATCGTACAGATGTACGGACGACCGGAAATACAGTGATGTTACAGTTCACATTCAACTATAATATTGAATGTTTGGAAGAAAACAATCCCAGAGCTACATATGATGCTCAAAACTGCTCAGATAAACAAACCAAGCTCTAACAAAGTTGGTTGATGATGAAGGAGGGTCGAACTAAGAAATGCAAAGGTAGGGGCAAAAAGAGCATGAAAGGTAAAGTTAAGGGCAACACCAAAAGCAAGGTGGTTGTGAAGACTAAACCTCTAAAGGATGCCAACTGCTTTCATTGTGATGAAGCATGGCATTGGAGGAGAAAGTACCCCAAATACCTAGTTAAGATAAAGCAAAAAAAGGGTTCTGCTGTAAACAACTCAAGTATTTTCATTATGGAAATCTTTTCTTTTTCTAGCAAATCTTAGGTGTTTGAAACCTGATGTGGTTCCCACATATGTAATGATTTACAAGGACTAAGGAAGAATAAAAAAAGTTTTATCTACTCCGATGTCGAATATGATAGAAACATAATAATTGTTGATGAGAAATGTACCCGTGACAACTGTTGGTTCGTCACGTGGTTCATTGGCTCCAATAACAAAAGCAGGAGCAACAGTAGCATTGTTTTTGTGTATGGGACATAAGTTCTTAAAGTGTCCTTCTGTCCCACAACTGTAGCAAGCTCTCCTGCATGTAATAGCAAGAACTATTATGGTTGTGGTAGTGCCAGTATATGTTGGTGGTATGACACGTTGCTATCAAGTGACAATATTCGTGGTACACCACCTAGATAACCTGGTGCGATTTTTATACCATCACAACCCTAGATTCATATAGAATTTTTGTCACTACATTCTTCTCCTTTAATCCTCCCCCCGACCACTAAAACAATGTTACATGCGATTCTTCTCATTTTGTTGTTAGTCACACCACTTATGTGAATGATGGGCGAGGAGGGTGCTGGGTCTCACCGGATTCGTGTGAGTCTCGCACTTGGGATATAGATCCTTGGAGAGAAGGGTAACCATAGAACTTATGGAAAAATCGGAGAAGGAGGGATGCCGGTCGGTTTTTTCTCTTTCAATCTCAAGATCGACTACTCTCTCACACACAATTGTGTGTGTGGTAAACGGCTGAACGATATTTATGGTGAAAAGGATTAGTTCCTTTTATATCTAGAATTTGGGTGTGTGTATCACCGGTCTCTGTTAGCCTCACCTTTAAACCTTTGTTGAAATCACATTATTTGTCACCAACCATTATACGCCAACTAAAATTCTTTAGAATAATATAAATATTCTTAGGGTTTGTTTGGTATGAATGAATGAAAAGGACAGGGGAACGGAATGGGCGAGAGAATGGAATGGACGTGGGAAAGAAATTTATCATTACCATTCCATTGTCATGTTTGGTTATATCTGGTAATAAAATGATTTATTACTTCTTGTTGTTTGGTTGACATGAGAAGATAAAGGAATGTAATACATATTGTGAGTCGAGTCGTGGTTTTAATCATTGTTCGAATCATGGTTCGGGTTGTGGGTCATGGGTCAGGTTCGGATCATCGGTCGGTTCATTGGTCAGTTATTGTTTAGCTCATGGTTTGATTATGAGGCATTTCATGGATTGGGTCATAGTTTGGTTTGTGGTTTGTGGTTTGGGTCATGGGTCGGGTCATGGTTTGGTTCATGGGTTGAGTCATTGTTTGAGTCAAGGGTCGGGTAATTGTTTGAGTCATAGATCGGGTCATGATTCAGGTGATGGTTCGAGTCATGGTTTAGGTCTTGGTACGGGTCATTGTTCACATCATGGTCCAGGTCATGGGTCAAGTCATAATTCGATTCATGGTTCATGTCATGGTTTAGGTCATGATTCTAATCATGATTTGAATCATGAGTCAGGTCAATGTTGGGTCATGGTTTTGGTCATGGGTCGGGTAATGGTTTTGGACATGGGTCGGGTGATTGGTCGGATCATTCCTTTAAGAGAAGGAATGAAAAAAACACACCCTTACTCCAATGAATGAAAATAATCAAAAGTGAAGGAATCACATTTCTTGTGAAATGGTTCATTCCATTCCTATGTGGTAACCAAACACTTTTTTTTCATTCTAGTGTAATGACTCATTTCATTTCACCATTCATTTATGTATACCAAACGCGGGTTAAGTTCAACTAAATAAGCCCCTTAACCTAAAAAGCCTAAGAAGGATCTTGAGCCATTAGATCATTAATCAATGACTATGATTAAATCAAGTTGTTGGAGTGTATTTTAGTCATGCCTACTTTTGTTGACTTTTTATCAAATTACCCCATATTTTTTAAACGTTCATAACTTTTACATGCGAAATTATTTTTTGAAAAAAAAATACCATAAAAACAAACATTTTTTTATCTTCAAATTAATATAATTTTTTCTATAGAAAATTTTTGTTTTTTTAGTTCATTGTTTTTTATACAGGTCATTGTATCTTTTGTACATGCTATTGTGTCTTTTTATGTAGGTAATTGTGTCTTTTATGTTTCTGCTCAATGCTGTGTTTTCATGAATAATTTAAGACATAATGATGTTCCATAATACATAATGTCAAGCAAAGATGACACAATGACAAGTATAAATAACACAATAATCTTGAAAAAAGACACAATTACATGTAAAAAAGAAACAATGACGAGTCATTGTGTCTTTTGAATAGACATTGTGTCTTTTGAATAGACATTATGTCTTTTGTGTTTCTCCTCAATATTGTATTTTGTATATATATTGTGTGTTTTGTACAGGTCATTGTGTCTTTTGTACAGAATTGTGTCTTTCGTGTCTCTGCTCAATCTTGTGTTTTCCTAAACAATTTAAGACACAATGATGTTGCATAATACATAATGTTAAGCAAGGATGACACAACGACGAGTATAAATAACACATTGATATTTAAAAAAGACACAATTACCTAGTGAAAAAGATACAATTATATTTAAGAAAAACACAACAAGATAATTATACACAAACTTTTAAAAAGACACAATGATAATAATTAGACACAATGAGCTGAAAAAAATTAATTTTTTGTAGAAATATTATATATTCATTTTAAAGATAAAAAAAAATGCTTGTTTTTATGATATATTTTTTTTTGAAAAAATAATATCATATATAAAAGTTATGAATGTTTAAAAAATGTTGGGGGAAGTGGTTATGACTAAATTACCCTCTAACAACTTTTCTCTCTAAAATTTTAATTTATTCTTTTTAAATTTGATCTCATAATCTAATGATTAATAATCCTTCTTAGATGTTTTAGGATAAAGAGACTATTTAGTTGATCATAATCCTACCAAATGCTACCTTAGAATATATATATATATTGCCATTTTTAAATAAATCTGGATAATGATTACGTTAAACATAAACGTGTTTTTGTAGTTTAATATTTTTGCTTCATTTTCCCTATGTTCATAAATCCTTAACTTAATAACTAGGAATAATTATAAGACTAGTGGGTATGCCAAGTGACCCACTCACTCCACGTAGGCGCCACATAAGCACTCACCACAATCACTCACCCCACCATTTTGGTGGAAATGCCCCATTACCCACTCACTCCACGTCATCATTCCTTTATATATATATATGTGTGTCTGTGAGAGATAGAGAGAAAGAAGTGTGTGTCTGTGAGAGAGAGAGAGAGAAAGAAGTGTGATATATTCTCCCGTTGCCCTCCCAACCCACGCCGTTGTTCCAGCCACAAGACCCACTCATGCCCTGATCACGCCCTAGGGGGGGCGGTGTGCCACGCCCCTCCACGCCTTGATCCACGCCCAGCAAGGGGGCACACCCCACGGTCTAATAAATTAGAGTTAATTACACGGATGATCCCTGTGGTTTACCCAGATTGCACGGATGGTCCCTAACTATCAGAAATTACAACGATGGCCAAAAAGTTTGCAAAAACGTAACACGGATGGTCCCTGGGTTGGATGTCTGTTAACTTTTTCTGTTAAGTGTGTGTGAAATGACTAAAATACCCCTATTATTAAAAAAAGAAAAAAGGATAAGTGTGTTACAGACACAGTGATACACACACTTGCACCACCGAAAATCTCCGGCAACACCACCACCACGCATCTCCGGCAACCACCACCACCAACCACCACCACTGAGCACCTCCGGCAACCACCACCATCGAAAACCTCCAGCTTCTTCAAGTTGTGTATGTATACACACACCATCACGATATATACACACACCATCGTGAGATATACACCACCACCGTCAATCCTTTTTCCATCCAGAATTTGTTTACATCCATATCAAGCCTCGATGAACTCCCCATCTGAATATTGTTTCCATCGAAAAATTAAAAAAATAAAATTTGTTTCAAAGAAAACAACAAGATCCATGCGAATTTTGAAGTTTAACCAGCAAACCCAACGATTGCGTGAGATTTAGCAAAAACCCAAGATTACAAACCTGTGAGTTAAAGAATCAAAATGCCTTCGGTGGAAGAATCGATCCAAGGTCGGAGTGGAATCTCGTGTCGAGTCAAGATTCAAGAAGAGGTGTCGGCGATGGCTGAAGACTCCGATCTGTCGTCGGTGCGCATCAGACCTTGCTCCACCATGTCCTCATCTGTAACGACCCATTTTTTATGAAATATTATAAAAACGAACATGATTGGTGTATAATTATGTTTTTTTTTATTTGATGGGTGTTTTATAAGATTTAGATATCTTGAAAATATTTGGTGGGTGTTTACTAACTTAATTTAGTTAGTTATAATTAGTTAGATTTAACTAGTAAAAGAGGGACCAAAGTTGCCAATAGCTGAAAGTTGTAAAATGGAGGGTTAAAGATGTTGACTTGGTCAAAATTACACATTCTTTATGTGTGTGTGGCTGGAAACGTGAAAGAGATGGGAGGGAGACAAGGAGAAACCTCAAAATTATGGAAATCCATCAAATTGGTGCATGATTCATGGATTGATCTTGAATGCAACTCAAGATTTGAGCTCTCCTTGCATTCTACTACACATAGGTAAGAAATTTTGGTGGGTTTTGATGGGATTTTCGTGGGTTTCATATGGGGGTGTGGGTTTGATGGGTGAAATCAAATTTTGAAAGTTTAGATGGTGTCATATGTTTCTAATCATCATGAATATCATCTAGGAACAACATTTTGATTATTTCATTGAGTTTGGTGTGAATGAGTAAAATGGAGTTTTGCATGTTCATGAGGAAGATGAACTAGGAGTTGTTAAAAATGGGTGTTTAATGATAGCTTAGATGATAACTCTATGGTTTCTATCATTTGAAATTGTTTGACCTTGGTGATTTTTGAAATTGATGATTAGAAACATAAATGGGGGAAATTGATGGAGTTTAGAAGTAATTGAAATGTGTAGGTGAAATTCCTGCACATATGTTGTTTGATGAAATGTCAACAACTTAGATTTTTATCTAAGAATGGGTTTAAATGAAAGGGTGAGGTTAACTAGTTGTTATGATCATAAAATATGAAAATTTTGTGATTTGGGGATTGTTTGACCATAACCTAACCGTAAGTGGTGATAATGGGTCAAATGGGTGTAATTTGACTAGTTATAGTCAACTCTTTTATTAAAACCTATTAGTGGTGATAATAGGAAGCAATAGTGGAGGTAGTGGAACTAAACGATTCGGAAAGAAGATTGTGGTGGCGGATGACTTGTCGGGGCAAGGTAAGTCACCCACCTATATACTTGATGTTGTTAAATGGTGTTATGTACATTTATGTATGTATGTATGTGTATGTATATGTATGTGGAATATTGTATGATTGGGGTTTGACAATAATATGCAATATGTGTTACATTTGCTTAGTTATTGTAAAATTTGTATGTTTACAAGTGGTGTGTAGAAGTATGAATGATTCACAAGAGGTGTGAACTTCATATTCGAAATTTGACTGAAATTGGTCAAATGATACATAAAAGTTATGAAGGTGTAACTAATTGGTGTTAAGTTACTTGGTGTTGACAATAACATGCAATAGGTGTTTAAATTGCTTAGTTATTGTGATTTTCTTATGTTTATAAGGGGTGTGGTGAGATAAGAATGATTCACAAGGTGTGTGAACTTCTTATTTGAAGTTTGACTAAAAAGTAGTCAAACAATTCACATGAGGTGTAAATGTGAAATGGGTTGAATCACAAGTGGTGTGATCTTCCCTTGGTGAATCTATGGAGTTTAGGTAAATCACAAGTGGTGTGATTACCTACTTTGAGTATCCTTGGTGAAAAAGGAAGTCTCAAAGGAGTGGTGAATATTTGACTTTTATTTGGTGATTATTTTTATGTTCTAACACTTTAATTTTGTTTTGAGGTGCTTATAGATATGAATTTCATGTGTTGAAATGGTTGTTTTATGGTGACAAATGAGAATCCTTGGGTGGAAAGGAAGTTCCATTTGGTTTGGGTGAAATATGGTTGTTAAAGGGTTTAGGTGTAAACGACCCGTTTAACTACTCGTCTGGTGTTAAACTTTATAATATCCCCAAATTATGTTTGAAACTTGGTAGTTATGTTTCAAGGGTGTTATTGGATGTATTTGGGGGTAACGGAAGCGTTATAACGATCC
Source organism: Mikania micrantha (assembly GCA_009363875.1). NCBI lineage: Eukaryota > Viridiplantae > Streptophyta > Magnoliopsida > Asterales > Asteraceae > Mikania > Mikania micrantha. The sequence goes on along the minus strand of CM018686.1, from coordinate 35,401,186 downwards.
GAGGTAGTCGCAAGGGTGCAAAACGTAAAAAAATGCATTTGCTGAATCTGCAGAGGGTGTAGGCTACGGTCCAGGGTGTAGCCTACGGCTGAAGGGTTCTGTTAAGGAGGCCGTAGCCTACGGCCCAAGGTGTAGCCTACGGCTGGGGGTGTCCAGAATTGCCTATTTTGGTCGTTTTATTGCGTTTTGGGATCCGATAACCTTCCGTTATGAACTAAAAAGTATACATAGGTGTTCTTACTTAGTTCTAACGAACTAATGGTGATTTAAATGTGGTGTTTTGTAGGTGAACGTAAAGGGTGATGGTGGTTGTGATCGGGTTGCTTGTAATGGCTCGGATCGAAAGGTGTTTTGGGGTTTTATTTTGTTGCTTAAAAACAAAGGTTTTGTGAATCATTTTGGTGTAAATGGGTTTGTTAGATGTTTAACTAACGTTAACTCTTTTGGAACTTGGATGTAATTTGGTTATAAAAGTGTTAATATGCACATGTTTATTTTGAAAAGTCTGGGACCTAACTCTGAGGGTGTTTGAAAACACGTGTCATACATGTGGGGATTTTGGGCCTTACAAGTTGGCATCAGAGCTAATGGTTTGAGGGATTCAAGTGTGTCGCGAACACTTGAACTCAAATCGTTGTTCTTTTGTATGGGGAGTAACGTTCGATCCGAGATCCGATCACGAAGCCAGGGGTTTAAGGTAACAAGTTTGTGGTGTGTTTACCTTAATTATATATGTTTAATGGTGTTCGATGCAAATTTGTTTGTTAAGCCAACATTTTTAGTTATAATATGGTGCGAAGGAATTAAGGTAACATTAGGTGATATGGTTACCTTAATATTTTTGTGTAATGGTGTTTTGTTGTGTTTATTTTATGTGAATAACATTTTGATCATGATATGAGATGAAGTTAAGGAATTGTTCAAGTGAAGTATATGATGTTATGTCTGGCCAACAAAAGATTATATTCTTGACATGGACATGATCTTAATAGAGTCAACTCATACTATGATTATGACTATTAGGTAAGGTGTTTGGGGTTTGATATTATGTTGTCTTTATACTCATAATTATTGCTATGGAGTAGGTGGTAAGGGAGTAGTAAGTTATTTACTTATTGACCAAATAATATATAAGTATGTTATAGATACTTGTTTTGGTTTGTGAAATTGATGATTTTGGTATGTGATTTGTATTGCGAAAATTTTCATGTAAGTCCACAGGTGTGTGGCATTGGGTTGAATCACCTTCGGGTGAAAATTTCATGTAAGTCCACAGGTGTGTGGCATTGGGAGATTTCACCTTCAGGTGAAAATATATGTAAGTCCACAGGTGTGTGGCATTGGTGAGAATTCACCTTTGGGTGAAAATTTATGTAAGTCCACAGGTGTGTGGCATTGGTGAAAATTCTTGTAAGTCCACAGGTGTGTGGCATTGGGAGACTTCACGTTCGGGTGAAAATTTGTGTAAGTCCACATGTGTATGGCATTGGTGAAAATTCACCTTTGGGTGAAAACTTATGTAAGTCCACAGGTGTGTGGCAATGGGGAAATTTCACCTTCGAGTGAAAATTTATAAGTTCATGGTTATGTGGCATGGGATTTCTCATGTGAGATCACTGGTGAGTGGCGTTGCGATTGGTAGGCAAGTTCATCTTGGTGTGGTATGGGGAATGGCATGTAAGTCCACTTTTGAGTGGCATAGGTATTTGACATGTAAGTCCACATTTGTGTGGCATTGGGGGTAAATCATACATGAGAATTAAGTTAGTAACGATTAAAATGCCTTTGAGTAGTTTGGAACTGTTAGCAATGGTTTGTGTTTGAATGGTGTATAATTAAAAGCTAATTGGGATTATCTACAAGTGGTGTAGACATCTATATTTTAAAGGCTAATTGAGATGAACTACAAGTGGTGTAGACATTTATAAATGAATGTGGTGTTAAAATGTGTAGTTAATCAAATTAATTCTAGGTGAAATTAGTATATTGATTGACAATAGGAGAATGTATGTACCACACATGTGTATGTTATACTGAGCCATAAAGGCGTGTTTGGTGTCTGGTGTGGTGTTAAAAACCGTATGTAGGGCGAATTTGATGGTCGTAAATTGAATCACATATGTGTGATGACTTGTTGAAAATACGAGTCATATGTTGTTTGGTGTAAATAATGAAAGATAGTTGTAATAGGATATGTTGATTATCCTTAATTGAACTGTTAAGAAAGTGTACACTCTACAGTTATTGATGTGTCAAAAATTTCTTATATGAGTGTACTATGGGTGTGAAGTACATGGGGTGGAGTTTAGTCCTAAGTTAATGAATACGTTTCATGTGAGTGAAAACTTTGGACAAATTGTATGGTTAGGAGGAATATATTTGTCTAAAACCAAGAAACTAACAACATCACGATCATGTTGTATTGAGGAGGTGGTGGGTTGGCGGTTGGGCGTATGCCTTAACTATACCCTATACATAAGCTCCTTCGACGCAACAAGAAAGTGACGGCGTATAGACTTGGGGAAAGGACGGGGGATGGTGAGGAAAGAATTTTAAACAATTTGGCATGAATGCCTTGGGGAGAATAAAACTTGGTAATGACAAGTTGTTATTTATGAAGGTAAATGTTTAAGACATGATGTCTAGGGTTTTGACACATAGTGTCGTTATGAAATGTTAAAAGTTTTGACAAAAGTGTCTTAACTAGGGAGTGGTAACTATAAACATTTGATTATGTTGATTGGTGTGCCTGTTTGAAATATGTGGTAAATAATATATGTTTATAGATTGGTGTAAACATCTATGATTATATATAGATGTGTATGTGTTGTAATATTTGAATGGAAAGAGGTAGAAATGACCTGTATACGTGTGTTGACGTTACAGGTGGTTGAGTTTATCTTTTAAAAGATAGGAAAATGCTTGGAGATGATCCATAAGAGTTTGTATATTATATTAGAAGTTCATGGTTGGGAGAAATGAATCTGTTAGTTTGTAAACAGGATTCAAACATAAATTATGATTATTGTCAAGTGTAAATTGATGTAGATAATTCACAAGCGGTGTGAACCTCTATATCATTTGTGTGCTAATAGATAAAGTACAAGGGCGTGTAATCTCTAAATAGCAGAGGTGTTTGTGGTAATTAATAGTAAGAGGATTTTGGGGGCAAATGAACCAATAACCATAACTAGACTTGATTGTTAAGATGTTAACTTATGGTGGGTGGATTTGTGTTGGTAATCACAAGTAGGGTGATTTCTTAAGGTGAGAATTTTGGTGAAAGAAAGATGTTATTAGCATGTTTAGATGATTAAATAGGAAGGATGATTTGATGAGGATTCACATGTGGTGTGAACCTTATCAATGTTTAATGGTACTATTTGGTATTATTTGGTCGTCATGGGCAGGTTGACTAATAAAGTTCCTTTTGTGTTTACCCATGAATTCTATGATGTTAAGAAGGGACACGAAACTGTTGTTGTGCATGACGTATCATCTTCACACTAATGGTCAAAGATAAAGAACCATTCAGGCCTGTGAGGATATGTTACGGGTGTGCACAGTTGGTGATTGGGGGTAATTGCGATGACTATCTACCCTTGGAGGAGTTCTTGTTTAAGAACGGTTATCATTCCAGGTGTGGAATGATTTTGTAAGAAATAGTATACAGAGAAGATAGTATATTCCAGGAGTTGGGGAGAGGGTGGATAACAAGAACATGTAGGTAAGTAGTGGTTAATATGATACTGAACGAATGGATGTAATTCGAATTCAGCTAAAGGCGGTGCAAGACCTTCAGAAATGGTATGTGTATGTGCATAGAAGAACAATCAAATTCCGAGTGTGAGGCTTCGTTGTTAAAAGCTTCTCCCGAGGAGGGTGCAATTTGTTCTTGTAAACAAGGGAAACTAAGCCCACGCTTTGTTAAGATCTTATGGATATAGCTCGGATTGGCAAGGTTGCTTATCGCTTAGAGCTACCGGAGGGATCAGGTTGAATTCAGAATGTATTTCATAGATCTTATTTGCCAAAATTGCTTGGTGGGTGAATTAACTTATTTGCAATTGGAGGATTAGTTTATGGTGTAGCGGAAGAACCGTTGTGGTTCTGATGCAACGTGGAAACCAGAGGATGAAATGTATAATTATTATACTTTTCTGTTTAAGGTGTAATTAGGTTTCGGGGACGAAACCTTTGTAAGGAGGGGAGAATTTGTAACGACCCATTTTTTATGAAATATTATAAAAACGAACATGATTGGTGTATAATTATGTTTTTTTTATTTGATGGGTGTTTTATAAGATTTAGATATCTTGAAAATATTTGGTGGGTGTTTACTAACTTAATTTAGTTAGTTATAATTAGTTAGATTTAACTAGTAAAAGAGGGACCAAAGTTGCCAATAGCTGAAAGTTGTAAAATGGAGGGTTAAAGATGTTGACTTGGTCAAAATTACACATTCTTTATGTGTGTGTGGCTGGAAACGTGAAAGAGATGGGAGGGAGACAAGGAGAAACCTCAAAATTATGGAAATCCATCAAATTGGTGCATGATTCATGGATTGATCTTGAATGCAACTCAAGATTTGAGCTCTCCTTGCATTCTACTACACATAGGTAAGAAATTTTGGTGGGTTTTGATGGGATTTTCGTGGGTTTCATATGGGGGTGTGGGTTTGATGGGTGAAATCAAATTTTGAAAGTTTAGATGGTGTCATATGTTTCTAATCATCATGAATATCATCTAGGAACAACATTTTGATTATTTCATTGAGTTTGGTGTGAATGAGTAAAATGGAGTTTTGCATGTTCATGAGGAAGATGAACTAGGAGTTGTTAAAAATGGGTGTTTAATGATAGCTTAGATGATAACTCTATGGTTTCTATCATTTGAAATTGTTTGACCTTGGTGATTTTTGAAATTGATGATTAGAAACATAAATGGGGGAAATTGATGGAGTTTAGAAGTAATTGAAATGTGTAGGTGAAATTCCTGCACATATGTTGTTTGATGAAATGTCAACAACTTAGATTTTTATCTAAGAATGGGTTTAAATGAAAGGGTGAGGTTAACTAGTTGTTATGATCATAAAATATGAAAATTTTGTGATTTGGGGATTGTTTGACCATAACCTAACCGTAAGTGGTGATAATGGGTCAAATGGGTGTAATTTGACTAGTTATAGTCAACTCTTTTATTAAAACCTATTAGTGGTGATAATAGGAAGCAATAGTGGAGGTAGTGGAACTAAACGATTCGGAAAGAAGATTGTGGTGGCGGATGACTTGTCGGGGCAAGGTAAGTCACCCACCTATATACTTGATGTTGTTAAATGGTGTTATGTACATTTATGTATGTATGTATGTGTATGTATATGTATGTGGAATATTGTATGATTGGGGTTTGACAATAATATGCAATATGTGTTACATTTGCTTAGTTATTGTAAAATTTGTATGTTTACAAGTGGTGTGTAGAAGTATGAATGATTCACAAGAGGTGTGAACTTCATATTCGAAATTTGACTGAAATTGGTCAAATGATACATAAAAGTTATGAAGGTGTAACTAATTGGTGTTAAGTTACTTGGTGTTGACAATAACATGCAATAGGTGTTTAAATTGCTTAGTTATTGTGATTTTCTTATGTTTATAAGGGGTGTGGTGAGATAAGAATGATTCACAAGGTGTGTGAACTTCTTATTTGAAGTTTGACTAAAAAGTAGTCAAACAATTCACATGAGGTGTAAATGTGAAATGGGTTGAATCACAAGTGGTGTGATCTTCCCTTGGTGAATCTATAGAGTTTAGGTAAATCACAAGTGGTGTGATTACCTACTTTGAGTATCCTTGGTGAAAAAGGAAGTCTCAAAGGAGTGGTGAATATTTGACTTTTATTTGGTGATTATTTTTATGTTCTAACACTTTAATTTTGTTTTGAGGTGCTTATAGATATGAATTTCATGTGTTGAAATGGTTGTTTTATGGTGACAAATGAGAATCCTTGGGTGGAAAGGAAGTTCCATTTGGTTTGGGTGAAATATGGTTGTTAAAGGGTTTAGGTGTAAACGACCCGTTTAACTACTCGTCTGGTGTTAAACTTTATAATATCCCCAAATTATGTTTGAAACTTGGTAGTTATGTTTCAAGGGTGTTATTGGATGTATTTGGGGGTAACGGAAGCGTTATAACGATCCGAGGTAGTCGCAAGGGTGCAAAACGTAAAAAAATGCATTTGCTGAATCTGCAGAGGGTGTAGGCTACGGTCCAGGGTGTAGCCTACGGCTGAAGGGTTCTGTTAAGGAGGCCGTAGCCTACGGCCCAAGGTGTAGCCTACGGCTGGGGGTGTCCAGAATTGCCTATTTTGGTCGTTTTATTGCGTTTTGGGATCCGATAACCTTCCGTTATGAACTAAAAAGTATACATAGGTGTTCTTACTTAGTTCTAACGAACTAATGGTGATTTAAATGTGGTGTTTTGTAGGTGAACGTAAAGGGTGATGGTGGTTGTGATCGGGTTGCTTGTAATGGCTCGGATCGAAAGGTGTTTTGGGGTTTTATTTTGTTGCTTAAAAACAAAGGTTTTGTGAATCATTTTGGTGTAAATGGGTTTGTTAGATGTTTAACTAACGTTAACTCTTTTGGAACTTGGATGTAATTTGGTTATAAAAGTGTTAATATGCACATGTTTATTTTGAAAAGTCTGGGACCTAACTCTGAGGGTGTTTGAAAACACGTGTCATACATGTGGGGATTTTGGGCCTTACATCATCGGTGCTTGTACGACTAGACCAGCATTCGAGAGCAGCTGCCATGGATGGGTGGGTGGAGACCAAATGCTCGTCATGTGTCGACGGTGGTGATGCCTAGGGTGGAGCCACACCGACGGTGATGCTAGGGTGTGTTGGAACAATTGGATCAAAGACTCAAAACAACAAATGGTATTTTTGTGACAAACTCAGTCACGACTCTTGTTCTTCATTGATTGAGAATTAAAAGAAAAACACCACACTTACAAAAACGATCTGCAAAACAATTAAATAAGAGAACCTTCTAAACCACTCTAACCTACCCACTATGTAATCATGGACTAACTTTCCCTACAAACAATCAAACATGACCCATTACTTTTAACCACTACTTTTACCCTAATAAATCATAAATAACATGTGCTTAATTAAATTTGCTGCTGACCCGTTTCCGACCCATGACCCGTATCCAACTTTATCAAGATTATCCTACATTCACCCCCTTAATCTTGATTTTAAACCATTTCTTCATCAAAGCAAAGTTGGCTCATCATCATCCCGTGTCAAATTTGCCACTTCTTCCTTTGGTTCTTGCTTAGGACACTCAACCGCATAGTGACCATACTCTTGGCAATTGTAGCATTTGATATGTCGTTTGTCTCGATAGTTACCTTGTTCTCTCCGATCTTCATTGTGTTGAAACCGACCACCTCGACCTCTACCATAACCACGACCCCTTCCTTGACCACGACCTCTTCCTTGACCAAAATGGTTTTGATCAAACTCACCACGCTTGGTTTTCTCTTGCCAATCCTCTTTGGTAAGTAATAACTTGCTTTGATCGTTATCCTCCTCATCAAGAACTTTGATTCTATCTTCATAAGCCTTCAATCTCCCAACGGCCTCATCAAGTGACATATGTTCTATCTCCGAGTATTGCTCAATAGAAGCAACAATTTGCAAAAACTTCTTTGGAACCGAATTCAATAGCTTTCTTACCACAACCTCATCTTCCAAGTTAGACCCAAGACTCTTAATCTTTGTAGCAATTCCACTAAGTTTGCCCGAAAACTCATCAATCGTTTCACTCTCTTTCATCTTCAACATCTCTAACTCGGTTCTAAGAGTTTGAATTCTAGCCTTTTGAACGCGATCGGCTCCTAAATACCGCACACGAAGCGCCTCCCAAACATCTTTTGCATGCTTGTGCTTTGCAACTTGAAGCAACACATCTTCGGGTAAAGTTTGAAACACAAATGCCCTTGCTTGTAAATTTTTCTTAGCCTCAACAGCACCCCCCGTTACCGGATCAATTGCTTCCCACAAACCGTATGCTTGTAGGATCGACTCCACCATTATTGACCAACTCGTATAGTTAGTGCTTGTTAATTTCGGGCATTGCAAAGGAATATTTCCCTTATTGCTTGCTTGCACAATTGCACCACCACCTTGATTTGTGTTTGCCATATTTCCTCTTTGTATGTTACCTGCAACTTAATTAAGAAACAAAGGTGGGATTAAAATAATTGTTGTTTCAAGCTAACTCTCCTTTTTCTTTTCTTTTTTTTTTTCTCTGCGTCACACCTTTTGATGTCTGACACCTTTCACAATCACTTAGTCTCAGCCTTTCAATATCATAAAGACCTTTTTTTTTTCAATTTTTCGCTACCACCTCAACAACACCGTACATCTTCTTTCTTTTTTTTTTTTATCTGCAATTCAATCCCTCCTGTTCACCGTCTCCCACCTCAAACACCACGATTTTATGTGGTTTCACACAGCCGCTTGCTTTCCTCACCAAAAACTTCACGTAGGTCTCAATTCCGATCTTCACCACACAGGTTACTTCGAGGTTCGATTTCTTCACAGAACGATGTGCACACAGCTGCTCCTCCGACTCACCCAGATCGATTTGCTCCAGATCACACAGATCTGGTGTTTTTCAGCTCACACAGAACCCGTTCACAATCACATAGATCGTTTTTCGGTCTCGTCTCAGCCGTTCACACAGAACAGCTTCTGGTTCACTTAGAACCTCTTTTGCCGTGATCACGCAGGGCTGCCTCCTTTCTCGTCTTCTCCGGTTCACACAGAACCTCGTCGGTCTTTGATCTCCGATCCGTGTAAGAACGTTGCCTCGCTCTGATACCAATTGTTGGAACAATTGGATCAAAGACTCAAAACAACAAATGGTATTTTTGTGACAAACTCAGTCACGACTCTTGTTCTTCATTGATTGAGAATTAAAAGAAAAACACCACACTTACAAAAACGATCTGCAAAACAATTAAATAAGAGAACCTTCTAAACCACTCTAACCTACCCACTATGTAATCATGGACTAACTTTCCCTACAAACAATCAAACATGACCCATTACTTTTAACCACTACTTTTACCCTAATAAACCATAAATAACATGTGCTTAATTAAATTTGCTGCTGACCCGTTTCCGACCCATGACCCGTATCCAACTTTATCAAGATTATCCTACAGGGTGTAGCCACGACGGCGGTGATGTTGAAGAACCTGGAGCAGATCGAGTGGTGGTTGGCTGACATTGTCTCCGGTGAGGATGTGGTCATCGGTGATGATGTGGTTGCGATTCCAGTCGCAATTAGTGTCAAATGTTGTGGTCACCGGTGATGGTGTGGTGGTAGTGTGGTGATGGGTGGTGGGTAATTGCAGGTGAAGGTGGTGATTTTGTCTGGTCGCCGGTGTGTTACCAACTTACCAGAGAAGAGATGTTAAAGGGCATTTTGGTCATTTAGAAAAATTTAACAGGAAAAGTTAACAGACATCCAACCCAGGGACCATCCGTGTTACGTTTTTGCAAACTTTCTGGCCACCGTTGTAATTTCTGATAGTTAGGGACCATCCGTGCAATCTGAGTAAACCACAGGGACCATCCGTGTAATTAACTCAATAAATTATTTACCTTGTGAAAATCTACGTACGTTTAGTTTTCGAATCATGGTCATTGTTTTTCGGGATTTAACGCCATCTTTAGTAATTTACGAGTTTAATTTATGGATGGTCTTTCCGACTAAATTTTAATGATAACAATAATATACATTGTCATAATCAATTGTCGGCAGCACATTCAATAGTACTGATTTTCTGATGCGAAATATCGTTTGATTTCATTTGCATGCACCAAGTAAATAACGTAACAACTTGTTAAGAAAAGTTTGTCAGTTTAAACGAGTTTAGACAATTTTAATTTGGCAATAGAAGGGCCAAATTGCTTTTGGGACTTGTAGGGCTGAACTGGGCCTAGTTAGATTGGTCCAATTTAAACAAACTTCGTATGAATTTTGACGGTTGTTACACATTGGATGGAATTTTAATTTCTCTTTGAGGAAACATAAAGTTAGATATCTTTTTTTTTTTGAACGGCAACTTTCATTAAAACCAAAACACAAGCCAGCAAGATGCTAAGAGCTCAAAAAACACCAAAATACATACAGTCATTAAACACCAAAGGAAACATACAATAACTAAAGACCCAATTTAAATTTTAAAAACAAAAAGCATTCCACTCCTCCCATGACAACGATCTCCACCTGGCACGGTTATTAACCCAGAAAGCTAGATATCTGATGGGTAAACTTGGAGTGTGTTCATTTTCTCCTCATAATCAAAGCGCACCCTTACCCCTAAGAGTCTTTCTTCCCTAACATAACCACAAATGAGCTCTTGTATACACGTAAAGTTTTCAAGCATTCCCTCCGGAGTTAATTCGATCATATCGGATATCTCCATAGGTCGCTTAGGATCTAGTGAATGGAATGAAGATCAAGGCATATATTCATCTAAGAATGATGTTTCAGTCGCCATGAGTGACCACATCAAGAAAGAAACAAATGTATATGACCAATTTTTAACTATTCACGGATGTCACCTCTTTTTGATACAATATAAATCAGATGAACCCGATGTAATTGCCTGCCTAAAACATTCTGAACCTGATAAAAAAAAAATCACTGTTAGGCTAACCGTAGGAAAGGGTCTCCTATGAATTGATTTTGTTATGTGTAGTCATGTCTTGCTATCTTACTAAATTTGCTCTTTTAGATATCATCAAATCCAATCTCCTTTGTGTATACCCAGATGAGCTTTTATGATTCAAACATCATATATTGTTGGGATAATATCATATATCCCCTTATTAAATATCAAAATTACATATATCTCCAATGTTAAATTAAAATTACAAATATCCCCATGTTTCAATATTGCTCCTTAGTATGGATAAATATGTAAATTGTTTTTAATTAGTTCATTAAGGCTAAAATAGGAAATACATAATTAGTTTTTTAATGAAATGGATAAATATGTAATAAATTTGGTTTAAAAGAGGGAAATATGTAATTTAATTTTATGATTGGGTAAATATGTAATAAATGGTTTTAGCAAGGGATATATGTAATTGACCCTATATCGGACATGTTATCATGTCCATAGATATTGGACTACCCTCGTTATCACTAACAGAATCATATTAAACAAAAACGCAGATTACATTCTTCAAGATGAATATAAGATCTATGCATACAATTAAAGAAAAATTCTCATAAGTAGGTGAACAATTGTTGAACTCTAAAACTGATTATGAGAAATAGGTAGATCAAAGGATTAAAAAAAATTAAATTCTCTAACGCAAATACATAATCTATGTAATTTTCTCTTTATTATTATTGTAAATCAAATATCAATCAACCAACCAACCATACCTTCATCTCGTAACATGGTTATCTATAGGTTATAATAGGGTGAGATATAGGCACATCTTACCTCCTCAAGGGAAGAAAGAATGCATACCATGTCTCAAATATAAAGAGACATAATCAAACAAATATTAATTAAACATCATAGGCCTTGAAATCAATTTTCAACTTGATTTTTACGGACGAGATATTGCGAAAGGGAATGATTGCGAGTGAACAATCCAATTACATAAGTTTTTGTGTTCTTTGTATTAGAATCACTAAAACAATGATAAAACTCCTACATAGGTGTTCATTTTATTCGAACTGCTTCAAAAGGCAGTAAAAATGTCAAAGAAATAATTTTTTTAAACAACCGATGCAAAAAAAAACAAAAAAACAAAAATACCTTTCCAAAATTCAAAAAATGGACCAAACCGCTGCAAAAAAAAAGTTAGTTTTCTAAAACTCCCCCTCAAAAAATGGACCAAACCGCTGCAAAAAAACAAAAGTTTGTTTTTTAAGACATTCGACTGTTGCAAAAAATAAAAATGACCGCTTTAAAAAAACTGATAAACATTCGACTGTTGCAAAAAATACTTCGTAAATGGTAGAAAAACCAATGTTCAATTAATTTCAATGTTCGAGTTTGAGATCTTATTTTAAGTCTCTTTCATTTTACTCACGTATTTCTAATGTTCATATAATTTTAGCATGTTCTTACATTATCGGTCAGCAGTCACAATTATATTAATTTGATCGCGATTACCTCACGAACATTTAAATAAATTTTGAACTCAAACGTTCACAGCGTTTACAAACATTTTGTGTTATATACAAACCTACAACGTGTCCGTATATTATCAAATATTTGTGTCTCTTATATCATTTTTATCGTAATTAGTTTACTATCTCTTTATATTTAATAGCAATATTACGAAATAATAATAATTAAATAATACTTATAGCTAAATAATATTAAGCATGAAATTTTAAATAATAGTATTTAAATAATAATAATAACAATCAGAAAACGTAACGTTTTTTATGGTTTGGTTTTATTCTTTAGTAATGTGCGATTATGTTTGGATTCGAATTCCTTAATAGTAACGTTTAATTTATTGTTTTACGACAGATTGACAGTCATTCAAGCTGATTTTTTTGTATGTATTTTAATGTCTGTGATGTTGTTATTGCTATCATGATCGAATACCCATATGAGCATAGCAAACACGATTACAACAGCTATCCCTTAAGGTTTTACGTCTTTAAGACATCACATATTTACGATTCGATAAACGGAATCAGCGGGATACCCGCAGCACCGCTCGGTGAACCTACCATTTAAGTACCATAACAAAATTAAACATATATGTTCATTTGTGGTCCATCCTATTTTGAAACTAGTATTGAGATTGATTCGCCATTTGTAGATTCATTTCCAAACTTATCTTCGCTTGTTGCCTCAGTCCCAGTCTTAGTGTCGTGCCTCTCAATGAAGAACGCGGGTGGTTTTGGGTTAGGTAGGTGCACATGTTCATTTGTAAGCATCGAGACAACTTCCGACATGGTAGGTCTGTCTGTGGCATGGTCTTGAACACATAATAGACCAACATGAATGCAAGTCATTACTTCCTTGGGAGTGCATGTATCTTCCAATACTGGATCCATCAACTCCAAGCCTTTGCCTTGATTCCACAATTCCCATGCCTGCATTTATGATTCACTCTCAACTTACCTCAAATATATGATTCAAACAAACAAACAGATCTATTTTGGTTGAATATGATTTAGTTTTCAAACGTATGAAATGATATATGCCAGATTTAGGATTAACTTACGAGTCCTAGAAGGTTGAGTGGATGTTCCACATCATAGCTCACATAGTTCATCTTGCTGCTTATAATCTCAAGCAACAAGACACCAAAACTAAACACATCTATTTTTGTTGAAATGATACCATCTATCAGATACTCTGGAGGCATATACCCACTTGTATAAAATCAAGAGTACGTTAGCACATTATATAATTCTTACATATATATATATAACAAAGTGTGACAGTACAACTTATGGGCTCACCGTGTTCCAACGACTCTACTTGTATTTGCTTCAGACTCATTGATCCCAAATAACTTAGCCATTCCAAAATCTGAAATTTTTGGCTTCAGGTAGTCATCTAGCAAGATGTTACTAGCTTTCAAATCTCTATGGATTATCCTCAACCTTGAAAACTTATGGAGATATAGAAGTCCTTGAGCAATGCCATCAATTATTACAAAACGATTGTTCCAATCCAGTAATCCTTTCTTCTCATGATCTGTTAAAAAATGAGTAGCATAAACCAAGGAAAGAACCAAGTATATAGAGAGGAACCAAGCTAGTGTTATTTCTTACCAAATAGAAAGACATCCAAGCTTTTATTAGGCATGTATTCATATACAAGGATTTTTTCTTGTTTTTCGACGCAACAACCAAGAAGTCGAACAAGATTAGTGTGTTGAAGTTTGGCTATGAGCTCCGTCTCATTCTTAAACTCCTTGAGTCCTTGCCCCGAGGTTCTTGATAGTCGTTTGACCGCAACTTCTTGTCCATCAACAAACTTTCCCTGTAAAATGCATCCCAAATTAACCTGATCAAATCTTTTTAATTCTTAGACTGTCTTTAAAACTTTACCTTATAAACTTCTCCAAAACCTCCCTTTCCTAGCTTATTAGCATTTGAGAAATTGTTTGTGGCAGATGAGATACGTTGAAAGGTGAAATAACGCAGCTCCATGTTTATATTCTTATTTGCTCGTATGTAATTGTAGACACGTCTCATGTGAGGTAGTAACAGTTTCTTGATATCCTTAGCTGTCCCTAAAATTTTAATAAAGAAGTACTTGTTAGATGGTTAAAATGTGAACTTTACAAGTCGTCACATGTACATTAACTAAATTCCAAAAGTTCCTGAAGCATTATTATGTAAATTTATTTCTGCAATACATTTACATATGGTTTTACAAATCTTGTTCTTTGATTCTGGCAATTGGTATTAGAGGGTCAATGCAAGAGGAGATGAAGAAAGAGAAGTCAAACATCAGTTTTTTAATTGCTGGTTGAAATTCATTAATGAGAAAGGAAGAGCAATCAGTTACAATTGACAATAAAGAAGAGTCCAAATGATTAGAACATCAATTTGATGTTTGCAAGAACCAATCTGCTAACTTCAAACTTAAAGATAGAATCTAAAGAGATAATTTATGCCAAATAAAAGCTTAACCGATATGGTTAGATTCTAACTGCATTATAACGACATTTCAAATCGAGTTAGTCGGGTCACGGGTTATTTAGGTCGGGCTAATTGGGTTAGTATTTATTTGTTATTATCTTGACCCAATTTTAAATTGCAATAAATAGTTTATGTTCTAAACATATAATTTAATAGAAAATGTGTTGAACCATATATAATTTGATTAATAGCCTAATCATAAATTGTTAACGTAATCAAATATTTAGTTGAAAAGTTAAATATGTTTTATATTTAATATTAATATATACAAAACAATGTTAATCATCCTTATTCAGGTATTCGGGTTAACCCTACCCGACTAATTTTTAAAATATACCTGAAACCCGACTGTATTAACAGCTCGGGTGACCTGAATAACCTAACCAACTTTTTGGACTTGAATAACCTAATACTATCAAGCTTATTCGGGTTTGAGTGAGCATTATGTTAGTAGGGTTCGGGTATTTTTGACACCCATTTTCATAATAATATAAAAAATATTTTATATTCTTATATTAACTTAATGAGCTCAATTTTAACGTTATTTTAATTATTTTGTGAAAATAACGTTAAGATCGTTGGGATGATCAACTTCAAAAGATAACTTTGAGCCGGTGACTCTTTCGAAGCAGCCTCTCTATCCCAATTGGGATAGGGGTAAGGTTTCTATCTATCATTCCCCCCATACCCTACTGAAAAGTGAGAATATACTAGGTAAGGTTGTTGTTGTATATTAACTTAATGAGCTCAATTTTTTTAACTTGGATACTACGCTTATTTAAACTTAATGGATATAATTTTTTAATAAAATATAAAAAAAAAAACTAAAAATTTTGGGCCCCTCAAAATATTAGGTCAGGGACGGTTGCCCAATTTGCTCTTGGTAAGGGCCGGCCACTTAAACTATCTGACACATATCAATACCCCTCCTTTATTCGAAATCCTTGACCACAAAGATGAAATACAACAACATACAAGTAGGAACAGAGCCAAGGAAGATGACAACGAAAGTGGATCAGTTAGAGGAAGAAGAGAAAGTGGAAGAAATGTGGGTCAAAGAAACAAAGACAAGAACGAATTCAAAATGAGAAGATTACGCTCATTTTACATACGAAAAAACAACGGATTCATCTCATGTAGGATGAAGAATTAACGATATTATAAAGGCAACTCAAGAGTTATGAGGAGCTACCTAAACTTATTTAGTTTAGGTGGGAGATGGAAAGAGTAAACTAAATACCAAGTACATGGGTCTTGATAATTTCAAGAAATTTTAGCTTGGAGGTGTTATATGTATTTGAAAAAAATCAATGGTTCAAGTATATATGTACATTTGAAAGTTGAAAACTGACTTGTATCAGTCGCTATATATGTCGTCATCATCATCGTACTAAGTATATTCCACCATTAGCAAAGCTAAGGTAAGCTCTGAGGAGGATAAGATGTAGACAACCTTACCTCTAGCCCATAGGAATAGAGAGACTGCTTCCAATGAGACCCCCGGCTCATGATGCCTGATTAACCAATTAACCCAACGCTTTTAACGTTATTTTTACAAACGTTAAGTAAAACAACATTAAAATTAGTGCAATTTTACTTTTGTCCTCGAGGGTCGACACATATATTACATTATATGAGCGCACCACACTCGGGGCTTAGTCACTATATATGTGATCAATGTAAACGATGTCAATATCGATCATCAAAATTTCTGCTTCACATTCACATATAGTTTGCCAAATGTTGTTCTTTGATTCCAACATATAATTTGTTGGCACATATTACAAGCAAGTTCTTATGTTATCAAGTTCATGTAAAACTGTAATATTGACAAGTAAAATGATAAGATTCATGTTAAATGGAGTAAAAAGGTGTGGTTGATACCTTTAAAATTAATGTTCTTGTATACCCAATAGCATGATAGGAGCACAACTAATGGTACAATCATGATAATCAACCCAATCCAGCCCTTATTCTTCTTCGTACCTACTGCATACATTGAATACAAGCACTTTTCTTATCCAGCTTAAATCATTTGTATACATTATTTTAGCATTATGTATAATAACTAACAGCATATATAAGACTATACACATCAACGTTGTTTTGCATTTTGGAAGTCTTTAATTTGCTCCAAAGTTTTAGAGAAATGTTGGGATATCAGAAGGAAGGTATTGTTGGGTGCTCGTTATGCCTGGCAAAATGGGCAGGTTGGGTTTGATAACGGGTCAGAATGGGTGCGGGTCAAGACACGTTTTAAGCAAAATCTGTTTGGGTTTAAACGGGTCATTTTAAAAAAATATTAATTTCGCTCAAGTTAAAATGAGTTGTAACTAAACAAATAGTTTATTTAAATAATTTTAATGATATTCTCAATATATATATAGTTGATCATTTTTACCCACTAAAATCCATTATGTTCTCATGATTTTTAAGTTATTCATTTTGACCTGTTTTGTGTTGTTAAGATGTTACCCATCTTAACCCATACTATATCATAATGTTACCAATTTCAACCCAAAATATAATAATTGTTTACCCAATTTTATCCATTTATCTTGCTATGTGTCAAGATTATCAGGTAAACTTCTCGCATAATACGTCTAACTAATTTCTAAACTTAGAAAAAGAGCAAGGGAATATTACAGAAAATTTAGAACTCAGAGTTTTCATCTTGTGGTAATGTTCAAAAGTGATCAAGTGCTACTAACCTTTATGATAATCGATGGTGTAGTATTGTATGGATTCGTCAGATCGATCATTACTGTCAGGATTGTATACCATTTTATTGTAAGTCTTGCAGCCTATCCTGTTTCTTGTTGTAGTATAGGCCACACAAGAACAATTGTTCCAACATATTCTTTGGCAATCATATAAGTTATAGCTTTCATTGTATACATATTCATCCAAATAACTAACAATATCGTTGCTGTAGCGACTTGATTGACCAAAGTAATAGTCTTTCCTGCATTTTAATTTTTCAAACTCGTCTTCAGCACAACCAGGAGGGTCATCAACGGAGCGACAATGGAGGTTTAAATTCAGAGAAGGACTCTTAAGCTGGCCATCTTGATGCAACCTCAGAGCTGGATATGAATCATATGTTCTTGTTAAATATGTGAATGATTGCTCAGTTTCATTAGAAACGTAATGGATGCGGACATCTGGACCAGAAGATTGAAGATTAGTGTTTTCGAATGGACTATTTTTCCATGGTCCGCTAATCCAATGGATATTATCTTGCCTTAAAATGACCATTTGACCTGTTTCATTGAGGTCTAATGTAAATAACCCTTCAGCCGGTAGCTCATCGTTCCGCCAAGCGGTTAGTGACCATCTGTGGCCAGTCTTGAGATTAATTCCCAGTTTCATTCCAGGTAAGAGTGTGTCTGTCGGGTAATCAAAGCTTTGCCACAAAACCTGCATAACAGACCCATCTGGATGCAGTTCTTGAAGCACCAAATTCCCTGAATTCAATAACGTAACAGTCACATTGCGTGCTACTAGTCGAGTGGGACTGAAGAGATCAAGAACTGTGCCTCCACTATATAAAATGCTGAGCTTCCCATTGACATCTATAATTAGCTTGCCATATACGTCCGGGATCGGATTATTTCTGTTGGCTACCCAAACTGCATTATTACTGAATCCATCAGATGCATCTGTCCGGTCGAAGCGTGATTGCCTGTATCTGATTTCATTGTTGCAGTAGAATACCCCTAGATAAGGACTCACCATACTTCCAAAGCTAAAGAACTTTAAACTGAAGACCCTGTTTGATGAAATCAATTCATCCCAATCTTTGAACACTTGGTCTTGATGTAAGGTATCTGTTTCTGAATAACAAGGATTGTTGAACAAATAAGTGAGAAAGAGGATCAAAAATAAGCTTCTGTATGCCATTGTTTAAGGGTAAAAATTAAACTTTGGGATGAGAAGTGGTATTATTGACAAGTTTTGTTGACTCAAAACGCCTTGTGTTTTAGTCAACCTAATTAGATATCTGAAAGGGAATTTAATGATATTTTGCATTGGACTTGGTCATGTTCAAGTTGTTTCTACCCCAGTCTTTACGGCCAACTTATTTTTTGTCTAGAAACCAAGATTGTGATAACAATTAAAAAAAATGATTAAATAAAGATTTTGTTTATATATTGAATGATAATGAACCGAGTACATTAAAATTAGAGCTGGCAAAACCAACCCATTCACCATATTTTGGATCAATATGGGGGGTATTAATAATATTAACTTTGGATATTTTGGGCACTAGTAGTTATTTTATTGGGTCTCTATTAGAGGTGGCAATTATTACTCAAACCAAAGGAAATGGGTTGGTTTACGTAAACAATTGTACTATAATGAGCAGAAATGAGTAACATCATAATATTGAATGTTTGATATAGGTAACACTTCAACACAATACGGGTCAAGATGGGTAACCAAAAATCTATGTAAATGCAATTGATTCAAACATTTAATAATGATTAACATATATGATGAGAAATTACTAAAAATTATCCAAATAGACTTTTTGTTTACTTATAACGCATCTTAAGTTAAACTAAATTGATTTTTTTAAAAACAATCCATTTAGACACGAACTGATTTTACTTAAAACTCGTTCTAACCCGTACTCATCCTGATCTGAACCCGTTCTGGCCTGTTACTTAACCCGACCCAACCTACCCATTTTGCAAGGTATAGTCTCTATGGACTAGAATAAAGACAACAAAAGCATAAGCGGGTTAGGATGGACATAGTAAACTAGCCGTGCGGGTCAAGATGGGTTGTTTTGAAAGCTTTATTACACACCTCTATCATCTTTATATAAATGTAACCAACTTTCAACTTTGTTCCAATTAGGTCACTCATACTTTTTTTTGTTCCGATTAAGTCACTCATACTTTTTTTGTTCTGATTAAGTCACTCAAACTTTTTTTTTGTTCCGATTAGGTCACTGTACTTTTAATTTTGTTTCAATTAGGTCACCCATATGAGTGACTTAATCGGAACAAAAAAAATATAAGTGACTTAATCGGAACAAAAAAAAAGTATGAGTGACTTAATCGGAACAAAAAAAGTATGAGTGACTTAATCGGAACAAAAAAAAGTATGAGTGACCTAATTTGAACAAATCTGAAAGTTGGCTACATTTGTATGACGTTTTCCCTTTTTAATATGTGAACCACCCAATTTATTTGAAGAAGAAATCACCTCCGATTATTAGAATGAAGTTTATGCTCATTAAAAGTCACTGTAAGCTTGGCTTTATGCTCGAATAAGTTTTTTTGACCAAACATAAGTTCTTTTGTTCAAATAATTCATTTCATCTTGGATTTTTTTTTGTTCATCAATAATTATAACCTTTTAAAACTCGACTCGTTCTAACCCAAACTCATTTAGTTTTGAACCCATCTTGACCCAAACCCAAATGATCAATTTTTGAATCGACCCGTCCTGACCCGTACCCATTCTGACTCAGACCCATCTTGACCCGACATCCAACCCGACCTGGCCCGCCCGTTTTGCCAGGCCTAATTAAAATGATAAGAAAAATTCTTTAAATAGACAAAAAAAAAAGAAACAAACAAACTTTATCTATATTATCATAATATGCTTCTGTATGCCATTGTCTCAGTGTAGACAAGATTTTGGGATGAGAAGTGATATTATCAGAATTCTTAGATATTTTTCTTGACTTTTACTTCAGCACTTTATGTTTTAGTCAACCTAAATACACATATGACAGGGGAAGTTAATGCACTTTAGACTTTGTCATGTTGACGTAACAAGAGCCTTGTTATTTTCTACCCCAGCGGCCCTAGAGGTGGGCAAACCGGGTTCAAAACCGGGTTCAAAATGGACCGGGTTCGGTGGAACCGGTTTTGAGGTGAACCCAAACCGGTTTGGAACTGGTTTCATAATTCTAGATCTAGAACCGGTAGAACCAGGTCGGGTCGGGTCCAAAACCGGGTACACCTACCGGGTTCAAACCGGGTTCGGTTTACATTTTTTTTTTTTAATGTGAATACATAAATAAAAAGAAAATAAAATTAAAAACATTAATTATTATTTCTAATAATTTACAATAAATTACATACATAACTTAAAAATAAAAATAATTGTTAATACATTTATTTATATTTCAATTATTTAAAAAAAAAGACATACATAAATAATAAAAAAAAATACTTGATTTAAGAACATGAATAAAAAATAATGATATTGAAAAAATTCATTATTATTTCTAGTAATTTTACAATAAATTACATACATAACATAAAAATAAAATATAACATATTTAACATTTATTTCTCTTTTAATTATTTAAAAAAAAATACATACATAACTTAAAAAGATAAATACAAATACAATAACTTGAGAACATGCGTTTTATTCCGTGCTCGTTCCCGCTTGCGTTTGCGTACGTTTACGAGCACGAGCTTCTTGTGCAAGTTCTTCATCGGATATGTCGGGAGATAATCCTTCCTCCACCTCTTCTTCGTGTACCCTTGTTTCAAGTTCGATTTCATCTTCGAGGTTTGTTATGTTTTGAATTCGATCGATCGCGTCCAAGTGATCCTTTAAGCAAATACACATCTCTACTGATTCCAGAGTAAGTCTTGTTCTTCGTAAAGATAACACCATGCCACTAAGAGAAAACGCAGATTCCGAAGCTACCGTAGAAGCTTGGACGGTTAGTAAATCACGTGCCATAGTGGATAGAATCGAATAATCGGATTCCTTTCCTTTCCACCATGACAAAAGGTCTAAATTGTGATAATCCTCGGATTTAAAAGTGGAAACAAAATTTGTTCCACTATACCTTCCGAGCTCACTTGAAGGGGTGTTACCCCTTTGTCGTTTTGCCGTTTCATTACGAACAGTATTAAATAAACTAAGAAGCGGATAACGAGGTCTACTACTCGAGCTTGATGCGCTCGTGCTCGTACGTATGTTTATATTAGGACCATATTTAATTAAATAAAATTCATACATACTTTGTAAACTTTTTTGAAAACTTTTTTTTGCATCATTTGAAAAATTTGGATCTTCTTCATGAATATCCAAATTATCATTTATTTCGTCTATCAAACATTCAACCCCCGCAACATTCAAAATTGGGTTTAAAGCAGCGGCACAAGTAAACACGGGTGGTAAATCTTTAAAATATTTCTTTAATTTGACTTTCATTGGACTTATCATTTCTTCAAACATTTGGTTTTTCATTTCAAAATTTTTTAAATTTGACGTCATCAAATACAATTCTGGTAACACCAATGGGCGGTGACGCAAATATATGATTCCGATAAACCATGTGGTGCAGACCAAACGTCTGTAGTTAAGTTTACACCAGTGTTTAGTTTTTCAAAAAATAAGATCAAATCTTTTTTTGCGTTGTTCCACATTTTTAAACAATGACGCCTTAGCGTCCTTCGACTTACATGATTATAACGAGGCTAAAGCGTATCTCGAATCATGTTTGTTAAACGAGGGTTGTCGAAATGTCCAAACGGCAACGCCTCTTGAATCACGAACTTCGCCATTCTATCATGAACCTCGTCTACGTTGTAGTGAAAAATTCCACCATCATTACTGATTTGTGTTTGTTGACTTTCTGGATCATTCTTCAACGCCTTGCAAAATGGTTTAGTAATATGTTTCTTCAAACTCGTGTTTGATTCTTTTGCAAGAAGCATACCACAATACTTGCAACGAGCCTTTTGAGACCCATCACTCATCTCAACTAAATCCCAGTTACACCATATTTCCATGTTCCTACTATACGTAAGAACACGGACAACTGTAACTTCGGCGTTAGAACCTTGACCGAC
The DNA here is from genome assembly GCA_009363875.1 of Mikania micrantha. Classification (NCBI taxonomy): domain Eukaryota; kingdom Viridiplantae; phylum Streptophyta; class Magnoliopsida; order Asterales; family Asteraceae; genus Mikania; species Mikania micrantha. The sequence goes on along the minus strand of CM018686.1, from coordinate 35,378,617 downwards.
AGAAGATGTAGATTGAGCCATTGCGTTAACAACTTGTTTAAAATACGAGTGTAATAAAAATGTATCGCGAAACAAAGAGAGTAAAGCAGTCGGGTATACGAAACGAGAGCGTTTTTGGCTTAGAATGTTCGTTTTCAAGTGTGGAATCAAACTAAACCAAGGCACAACAATTTATACTAAGTTTTGGACCAAAAAACATCAAAAAAAGGGCTAAAAATCGGTCCAAACGGCTAGTTCAACGGCTAGAACTAGACTTTTTGGTCCAAACGGTCAAAACCGGGTTGAAACCCGGTTCGATCTATCGGGTTGGAACCGGTTCGGGTTGAACCCGGTTTGGAACCGGTTCGGGTTGAACCCGGTTTGGAACCGGTGGCGAAATTCAAATTATAAACCGGTTAGGAACCGGTGGGTTCTACCGGGTTGGGGGTAGACCGGGTTGGAACCGGGTCCGGTTCCGGGTTGAACCTCGGGTTTGGGTTTGAAACCGGTTTCGATGCCTATCTCTAAGCGGCCCAGCCTCTACGGCCAAGTTATTAATTAGGAAGCCCTCTGTGTGGGCCACAAATAGACTTGTTAAGCAAATCTAGTGATGTTCAAAATATCCAAAACTCGAAAAAATCCGAAATGCATCCGAAACCCGATTAGTTTTATATGTTTTGAGCCAAGTTTTTTTCGTTTTTCTTCTTAAAAATCCTTCAGCCTTATCTAATGTTTTTTTCGTACTTCGTCACTGATTATCAACTTAGGTTATCAAAATCTGCATTTCTTATATATGCGTGTGTGTATTTATGTGTATGTAAAAATTTTGAAGAAAAATTGATCCCATGTTTGTTGTATGTTTAGGGATCAAGATAAAGAAAGCAAAGGAACGAATAATAAACTATACATGTACAATCATTGAAGTAAAACAATAGATGAGATGGAATTAACTGAAAATACAAAACGTTTTGTTAGGATTAAAATCCTGAAGCCTAGACAACTGAAAACCTCTAATTAACTTTAACTAATAATTAATATACCAATGATCCTTAACTCAAGTGGTTGAGGAGAGGTATACCCTATGGTAGGTTCAAGTCCTGACATTATAAACAAAAGAAATATTGAAATATTGCAAAGTCAATACCCGAACCGACAACCCTTGAACGACACTGATCATGTTTTATTATCTGCTTTAAGATCAAATCAAAGTCACCAAACTTCAAGGCTCGCTTCTGGGTGCGTTCTTGACTTCTTCCATTTGTTTTAAATATTGCCTCACAGATTAATAATGTTTCATTCCATCTTCATTAAACACTCTGGAATCCAAACATGCAATCATTATATAGATAGGGATGGTTCGAATGTTAAACATTTCTTATTGTGATAACCGAATAACTACATCTTATTACTTTGGGGCACACATTAAGGTGCATCTAAAGGTCACTACAACAAATGTACCTTATAGCAACTAAACATTTAGGGACTAAAAATATGGTGGCTATTGATGAACCTATTGCAACCAAAGTTAGTGGCTATAAAAGATTTCATAGGTCCTCAATTTTACAACCTCTAAAAACTAAAGTTAGTTGCTAAATGTTTTAGCGGGATGGAGGTAAAATTAGCGCTATTTTGGAATAACTTTAGCAACCAATTTTAATTGCAACTGGTAAATAAAATAAATAAAATAAAATAATTTGATTGCTTTGGTTGCAATAGGGTAAATTAAATATACAAACAATGAGAATACGAGCTGATCAACCACACTTTTTTTGCTTCTCTCTGCTGTCGACCTTACGCTCCCATACGGCAAACGGCTTCTTCTCCGGTGACCGGTCAACCCCTCTCTCTTGCGTTGCTTTCTCTCTCTATCGACTCCTTTCTGCTCAATTTCTTGTAAAACAATCGAAATTTTTGTTTGTTGATATATGTAATTTTTGTTTCTGCTCGATTTCTTTTAAAAACATATGTTTATGTTTATTTGTTTGTTGATTTCTGCTTGAAATTTCTACCTCTGTTATTTATCAAGAGGGTTAATAGGCATTTGGTTGAGAAACATAATTCTAGTTGGTTGAGAAACCTAATTTTGTTGATGTCAAAATTAAGGGCGTAGTATTGCTTTTATTAAGCTTATGAAGAGAAGTGCTTCCTGGGTTGGCTAGGATACTCATGCGCACACCTCTAGGGAAGAAAAACTTGGCTTACTCTTTATTGAGGACTAAAATTTGTCAAGTAGTTAACTGAAGGGCATAGTATCATGCTATCAAACTAACGACTGATGTTTTAAGCATCTACAAGGCCCCACTATATGTCGAAGGTTGTGAGTAAATTTGATCCACGTCCCATTTGAAGGGCAAATTGGCCCAAAGACAGAAGGTAATAATTCGAAAGAGGCTAGTGAAGTTGGTTTGTTTGAAACCAGAAATTAGATAAAAAAAAATCGAATCAAATCAAACATTGATAGTTCAACACGGATTATTTACACTAAGTCGATATGTATTTTTTTAAATCTTGAATAAATCAATAACTCAATATGTGCTCACACACATATATAAACATCTATATATGCACACACACACACATATATATATATGTATATCGTTTTATCTATGTGTATATACGTATATCTATATTTACATATACGCGTGCACACACATATACGGGCCGGTCCGTTTTTTACGACCGGTTTTTTATGAAACCGTAAACCAAACAGTTTATTATGGTTTTAAACTTTTTAAACCAACCGACCGAATGTTTGGAAAAAAACCAACCATGAACACCCCTAGTCAATGCATCACAACCAATTTTAAACGACTTTGTATAAAGTTCTTTATTGTAATTGTAAATATTCGAATAACAGTTTGACTAATAATTTTAAACACTTTTAAAAAGTTGCTTAGGATCTATAGTCTAAAAGGAATTAATTTACATAATATACTTTCATTTATATCATTTATGTATATATACATGCTTCTTTGTGCATATGTGCATATTATGTAATTTTTAATAATGTCACAGTTATGACAACTGATAAGAGTTGGATTACATTGCGAAATCGGGCATGTCCAGAATTTTTAAACGGACTTTAAAGCTTCATGGAGATCGCCTAGAACCATGCCAACAGTGATGGCAAAGCATATTGCCCGTGTATTCATTGTGCTAATTCGAATCAATTACTATAGGATTTGCCTACAATTTATGCTCACGTGCATGATCGTGGGTTTCTACAATCATATACAACATGGGTTTATCACGGTGAGGAATATCCTAATGTTCCAGAGTTAGAATCCCTTTGGGCTCCAAACACACATACTCCAGCAACAAATAATGAAATGTTTGATGTACTAAAGGATATTATGGCAGAACAAGATACAAATGAAGATAATGTAGAACAAGATGAAAATGAAGGAACTGGTTTAGACACAAAATTTGATGCATTGTTTAATGAGCTCAATACTGAGTTATACCCTGGTTGTAGTTGGATGTCTTCCCTTAATTTCATAGCAAAATTGATGCATATTAAATTCATAAACAAATGGACGAATACTTCGTTTGACCAACTTTTAGAGTTTTTAAGAGTGGCATTCCCAAAAGAAAACCACATTCCGATGTCACACTATGAAGCAAAGAAGAAGCTTAAAAAAATTGGGTTAGGATATCAATGTATTCACACTTGCGTTAATGATTGTGCTCTGTTTTGGAATAAGAATGAAGATTTGTTTAACTATCCGATTTGTAAAGAGAGCATATGGATTGACAAAGACATAAAGGGCAAAAAGTAGCACAAAAAGTGTTGCGCTATTTCCCTTTTAACTCCCCGCCTTCGACGAATGTATAGTTCTCGATTCACTGCAAAAGATATGGTATGGCATAAAACTGGACACTCAACGGATGGTATAATGCGTCATCCAGTTGACCGGAAGGCATGGAAAGAATTTGATAAGAGATATCGTGACTTTGCCGAAGAACTCGGAAACGTTCGTTTGGGATTGGCTGCCGATGGCTTTAATCCATTTGGTAACATGAGCCAATCTTACAGTATGTGGCCGGTAGTGTTGACAACATATAATACACCACCATGGTTATGTATGAAAGAGTCTTCTTTCATGTTGACTTTGCTAATTCCAAGCCCTAAATCACCTGAAAAAGGACATTGATGTTTTCCTAAGACCTTTAGTGGACGAACTAAAAATGTTATGGGATGAGGGAGTCTTAATGAGAGACGCATCAACAAAAACTATATTTAGGATGCACGCTGCACTATATTTATATGCTGAATTTCAACGGAATGGTAATAAGCCACTTATCATTGAATATGATACAATGGAGCAACAATTTAGGCCCGTGGGAGAACATTATCAAATGTTCATGAGGTTATTATCCAATGAGATTGGTAGGCATGTTCCCTACTACTATAGTAGTTGGAAGAATGTTCCTAATGAGTTAAAGAGGTCCATTTTCATCACAGTTTCTATGAGTATTCTATTAAATGTTTATTTCTAGTTCATAATTTTTAATTGTTTTCCAATTGAGTTAAGTGCTTTTTTGATCCATGTAGATTACTTCATATTGTCATTTAGTCCAACTGCGATCAATCAGACACATCTTTTTTTTTATCTAAAAATGAATACTTTTTATTTGTAGTCATTTTAGTCCAACTGAAATTTAACACTTTTTAAGCACTTAATTGATGGTGTTATTAGTGAAAAAATTATTAAGAATCAAAGTTTTTTATTGAACCAGGTTGGTATGATCTTGAAGGAATGAGTTTATATGTTCCATGAATGCATTTCTCTTTCTACTTTCTTTATGTTTCATTGTTTGAAGATTTCATGTAGATTTATCATTATATATTAAATCATGATAATATTTTTTGTGAAAATAGGTGATACCCGCAACAAAGCGCGGGAGAGTTCTACTAGTTAATTTAAATTGGTAATATCAAGTAAATCACGATGATAAAAAAAGCATTTAACTCTTTCTAATTAATTATTTCTTGCAGCATTATTTTATTCTTGCAAGTTACCATCGTTCTGAGCATTGGCAAGGGATTAAGACGGGTATACAAAGTGAATGTGCAAACCTTTCCAATTGTCGAAAGGCAAAACTCAAAAGACATTTTGACGTGGTTGGAGGTGTTAATGACATTGAAGAGGCAAAAAGAAACCCCCCAAAAAGAATGCTTTTGGATACTTGGGTTGAACTCATTGACAAGTTGTTCGCAACTCGAGAACATGCCAATCGATGTGCAAAAAACAAGGAAAATAGAGCAAAACAAATTTATGGAAGTTATCATGGGAGTCAATCTCTTGCCAATAGGCGATACAAGGATGTTAAAAATATTTTAGTTATTAAAAGATGTATTAACAAGTTATATGAAATCTCAACAAAACTATTTTTATTACTATAGGTTAAAGAAATGGGACATGCAAATTATGTTAAAGGTTGGGAAGAGATGCATCACAAGAAAGGCAAATGGATTAATGAAATTTAATTGATTCCTTTAATATAGTTTAATTGAAACTTAATTGATTAGCATCCTTGATTATTTATAACATGTTAAGGTTATCCATTTTACAACGGTTATGTTGCCAAAATTTATGTTTAGTTAAATATTTAACTCATGCATATTTTGTTGTTTATTTCAGAACAAGATTGCAAACAAGTATAATGAATCATTGAAGAAATCAAATGGGGATAAGACATTGGTAAATGAGCTGAATGCCTTACAGAAGCTTTGGGTCCTATGTGTTCTCACATAAAGGGTGTTGGTCGAAAGCTAAAGAGCGTAACCCCTGACTCGTTCCCTAATGCAAGTAGGCATGAAAAGGATTGTCACACCCCGAGCCGGCGGGCCGGATCGTGTGTCCCGTCGGGCGGAATGTTCTCGGGGCGGGATATCGGAAATGATAATCGTAATGATCAGACTGTTTACATTGCACATGATATATAATGAGAAAATGTTGAATGAAAATAGAATTACAAAGTTAAATTACATCCGTTTTGTTTATAATTTAACAATGTAAATCTACTATCAACATCATAATTCTTCTATCTTGTATCTGCACAAGATATACAAAATAATCTGTAAAATGATGGTCCAAAAATATGCAGGTCCAAAAATACTAGGTCCTCTATCTAGCATCATAGTACAAAAGCATTAACTTCTTAATTGACATGTTCGTCATCTGAGAAGTCATGCAAAAATAAAGTCAACACATGGTTGGTGAGTTCATATAGTTTAGTATTTGAAAGATAGCTTTGCAAACCTTTTCGGTAACAACCTTAACCTCATTAACATTACATGTAATATCCAGTTCGGTATGCTTATATATACGGCATACAAAAGGGTCGAGCATACAACCCGCCCAAACGCCATCCCACCACATACTGAACCACATATGACATTGTTGTTAATGATAATTAAGCATTTTACCTACCATCCAATTCTCTTTCTGTCATAGTTCTAAACACACACATAAAGTATTTGCCACTCCCTTGGGTAACAACCTTAACCTCATTAACATCACCTGTAATATCCGATTCGGTATGCTTATATATAGGGCATACGAAGGGTCGAGCCTACAACCCGCCCAGACGCCATCCCACCACATACTAAACCACATATGACATTGTTGTTAATGATAATTAAGCAGTTTACCCCCACCATTAACACATTAGTTCTTTGGTTCTTAGTTCTTAGTTCTTAGTTCTTGTAAATCCACAAATTTGAAGTTTCCATTGATTCCTTAAGTTCATGACGTAATCATGATCAATCATAAAATTTGTAGAAACATTTCAATAAATGCTTAGTTAAATAAATAAATAAACATTTAATAAAATCTAAGACCTAATGATTGGGCCTTGGTCAACTCGAGTAGACTAGTCTAGCAATCAAGGTTCTTAGTAGTAAAGCAGATCTGTAAATATCATCAAACATGCGACCTATAATCAATCAGTCTAGCTAGGAGATCTTTTGATATACAGGCTTTTATAGTTCTTTAGACTGTCCATAGTTCGTATAGTTCTTTAGTTCTTTGGCACATGTTATCTTTGAGTATTTCCCAGATGTTCCTCAAAACGGTTAGGGAATACTGTAAATATCATCAATCATGCGTCTCATATTTGAGCAGTCTAGCTAGGACATCTTTCAAACCTGAGATTGGCACATGCTATCTTTGATATTTCCCAGTCAGACCCTTGAAAATAATTCTTTGTACATAGTTCTTTGAAATAGATCGTTAGTTCTTTGACAACACACCATTGAAAATAGTTCTTTATAGTAAACCGTTAGTCCTTTGAAAATATATCTTTAGTTCTTTGTAAGTAGATCTTTGAAAGTAGTTCTTTAATTTGAACTAGTTATCTACTCATAATGAATAAACAACTTGCCTTGAAATCCTGTATATTGTATACCTAAACATAATATAGTATAACAATTATACATATAATACATACGTTAAGTAAGAGCATTTAAGTAAATATAAACTTACGAAAATAATTTACGCATGCTTCTCAGCCCCTCGTTTGTAAAAAAATGTTTAGAAAAGGGGCAATGAACTCACCTGTGTTGTGGTGCAAATGATTTATAACAAAATGCGCGCTATTTGTTTGTAGACTATGTTTCTTCAGTACCTGAGTTGTTTTAAGAGGACTTGCATACGATAAGTATTTATAATACACGCATATAGGGTTTGGTCACGGTGTGCAACTAGGTGTCCTATTGTGCTAATGTGTTTCTAAGACTCCATCTACTAGTCTAACTATTTACCCATAACTAACCCTAATCCCACCAATAATCATTATAAGTCTTTAATTAGAACGTTCTTAAATTAATTCATTCTAAGTTGAATATTTATTTAGAAAATCATTTAATTAATTTTAACAAAGTTTACAATTTAATTTTTTTTATTAAAAACATAATTAAATTTAAGAAAGTGTGATTCACACATGATGGGCTTGGGTTAATCCCATTGGATTAACCTCGGCCCATGTCTTTGTTTTGTAAAATGCTCCTTGATCAATATTTTGAATAACTTTTTCCTAGATAATTCAAGTGAATTATCTAGGTTAGTTACATGCCCTCATGAGATTCCCGAAGGTTTAGGTGTTAATATTTAAATCAACACTCCAAACCCTATGTTATTGCTTTGGTCCTTTATTATTTCTCCAATGTTTTTAACCCAAATGATGTTCATCATTTATGTTTAAATAACAACAAGGTTTTAGATAATTCTTGACATTACAATCCCAGCTTCATTATCTTTTGTAACAATTAAGAAAGGCCTTAGTTGTTGCCACATGACAATATCATGTTGGCTTCCCCCATTGTTCAAGCTCCATACCTAGTTCACAAACCACCCTAAATAGATCCTATGTATTGAAACCCTAGTTTGCTTCCCATGCTCACACACACCCATCCATGCATGCATTTACGTGAAGGTTCCCATGCATACTCACCCACACCATGCATACCATGATGAACCGATCGAATACACCCCTGGGCCGACCGACTGACCCATTGTGCCAACCGAATGGATGTTGCTTGGGAGAAGATGAATTTGGCCAAATAGCTGGGCCGTATGGGGCCTGGCCGAATGGAGCTTGGCTGTTCGGATGAGGCTTGAACCGAAAGGGTGTGGCGAATGGGTTAGGACCGAATGAAGCAGGTCCAAACTAGTCATGGCTGAATGAGACTTAAATTCGGCCGAATGTGGGAGTATGCTCATTCGGTGAGTTGGTTCCTTCTCATTCGGGCCATCGAAATTCAACATCATGCTATTCCATTTTCGACCTAAACGACCGGTCCTCGTTGTCTAGCAAGTTCCTAGCACCTACTAAAGTGATTTTGTGGTGTTTCCCTATGGTATAGTGGCCTAAAACCGTCTTAGACGAGGGGCGACCAAAAGGGTTTCAAACCCTAAGAATCGAACTAAAAATCGATTTTTATCTCAAATCGGTTGGATGAAAGCTTGTATCCTTTGTACTTCTATGATCTATGAGTGATAGTGGTCGTTTTGACACCAAAAACGATCGATTTCGTGAAGAAATGGTGAGGTTATGGTTTGAAGTCCTAGAGAGAGAAACAAGAGAGAGGGATGAACGAAAATTGGTGATGAGGGCTGGTAGGTGGTGGTGGTTGTGGTATTAAATGCCCCATTTAATGGGTTAGAATTACCCGGGTTCGTTCGGTTTCGCGTAGAAGCGTCGGTTTTTCGTTGTTTTCGTAACGGAACGTCTCGGTTTTAAAATAAGATTTATCAAATCAATTTAGGTTGTGATTTATAATAAATTAACTAAATATCTTTCGTTTATTTTAAATTTTCAGAAATATTTAATTTACTGTTTAAAATCGAATCATACAGTCATCGCGCGTATTCGTTCGAATCGTCACCCGTACGAATACGACGATAACTACACTTTTCAAAATTGTTTTCTAATTATTGGACATCATTCAGAACGTTAAACTTTCAGATATATTCGTACAGATCGTCACCTATACGAGTAATCCGTCGATTTAGCATTCCCGTAACGACATCCGTTGTTGTTTTGTTCTGTAAAGCCTCACGTACGTTTATACATAATAGAATCCTAACTAACAATCACATGATGGTTCTGTATCGCCGGATAATTATCTGACTGATGAACCATAGTTTTGAACTTTGTTTTCTAAACTGATTCTGAATTTGCTCTTTGATAACACAAAATGATAATGATACATGATTTGAATATGACATACACTGAAATACGTATAGTTTGTACCTTATTACTGTTCATGTTACTGTTGAGATCACTGTTCCGGTAACGGTTCCGGCACTGATGTTACAGTCTCCCCTTGTTAGAGAAATTTTGTCTTGAAATTTAAGAGTCGTTATCAGGTACGGCTTCCTTTGTAAACAATTGGGGATACTTGGATTTCATGTGATCTTCGCGTTCCCAAGTAAACTCAGGTCCGTGCTTTGAGTTCCAACGAACCTTTACAATCGGAATACGGCTTCGCCTTAGTTGCTTAACCTTGCAATCCATAATCTCCAAAGGTTCCTCGTCAGCAAGGCATTTCTTTAAGTTTGAGATGTGAAACACGTCATGCACACCACTGAGTTCATCTGGTAGTCTCAGTCTATACGCTACAGGACCAATACATTCGATGATCTCGAACGGTCCCACGTATCGTGGTGCTAACTTGCCTTTCTTCCCAAAACGTACTACACCTTTCCATGGGGATACCTTCAACGTGACACGGTCTCCCACTTGAAATTCCAACGGCTGGCTCCGTTTGTCGGCGTAGCTCTTTTGTCTGCTCCTAGTTGCTTGAAGTCTTTGTTGAATTTGGGCAATCTTGTCAGTGGTCTCTTGAATAAGCTCTGGCCCAGTTATACGGTTATCTCCCACTTCGGTCCAACAGATCGGTGACCGACATTTTCGACCATAAAGAGCCTCGAGCGGTGCACATCCGATGCTACTATGATAGCTGTTGTTGTAGGAGAATTCAATCAGTGGCAAATGAGAATCCCAATTTCCACCGAAATCCAGCACACAGGTTCTCAGCATGTCCTCCAGGGTCTGAATCGTACGTTCACTTTGACCGTCCGTTTGTGGACGGTAAGCTGTACTCAGATTTAAGTGCGTCCCTAGAGATTTCTGTAATGATTGCCAGAACCTTGATGTGAATATGCTTTCTCTATCTGAAATAATAGACAATGGCACACCGTGACGCACCACTATCTCGTTTATGTTCAGTCTTGCCAGTTTATCCATCGTGAATGTTTCACGCATTGGCAAGAAATGAGCAGATTTTGTCAAGCGATCAATGATAACCCAAATCGTATCATGAGAGGCCCCGAGCCCCTCGGTTGGCAAATCATCATACCCATAATCCTTAAACCATAATTACATTACCATAGCAGCGGAATTTAAGGTGCTTACATAAGTAAAGTACATATATTAAAACATAACCCACTCTTCTAATAGTCATATAATACAGCCAGTCATTGCCAGGGGTAGTCTTCAACAAATGCCATGGGCCCTCCTGGTCTCCTCTCTCAAACTATTCAACCTGATATGCATGTAAAACAAGTCAGCTTTATGCTGGTGAGTTCTAAGTTCATTTCTTAGAAAATCCTTATCCATTCATGTCATCATATAGCATAATCCAAATACATAACATACCTGTTCTCATATCATAATTTCATCATATACATATCATCATAACATAATTACATAATATACATATCATCATAACATCATTCATACAGTGAAGGAACTTCACCGTCAACTGCTGACCCTGAAGTCAAACAGGCTTGTGCAGCATAAGGCTCTTAGATTATCAACCCGAAGTCGATAACTTACACATGCATAAGATTCCATCAACTAGCGACACACAGTCGGCAGGCTTGTTCTTACACAGGACTTCTTAATCATCATAAGCAAAAGCGGCTCCTTTCACCGATGTGCTCAAGTTTTGCCCAACCGCAGTTGGCAAAACCATATTTCCTCCTCTACCTCGGTCGAGTGTCTTATGTTCCTCCTCGACCTCAGCCGAGTGTCTTATGTTCCTCCTCGACCTCAGCCGAGTGTCTTATGTTCCTCCTCGACCTCAGCCGAGTGTCTTACATTTCCTCCTCGACCTCAGTCGAGTGTCTTATAAAAAAAATAATCATTTCTTTCTCAACCGCAGTTGAGACTTAAAAACATTTGTTATATCTCAGCTGAGATTCGTAAAATCATTTACTTCTCAATCATCATTGAGACTTAACGTATTCATTACATTTCAGCTGAAATTCTTAAAATCATTTACTTCTCAACCATAGTTGAGACTTAAAACATTTCTTTATCTGAAAACATACTTTTTCTGAAAACATGCTTTACCTGACCATAATCAGGTTAAAATCACTTTCATACATACATACAATCATTTTCATAAAATAACTTTATATCATGCATAACAACCCAAAATGATAAAACATTTAAATCAGGGCTATAAGAACTCACCTGATGTCTTATGGTAGCAAGATCACTCGTAAATGGTGCTAATGATGCAACTCTGCATTGGTTTACGTTTAATAAGTTATTTATGTTTTAACCTACTGATTAGATCTTTTTGAACGTTCAATGTCAAAGACATTGCCTTGGAAGTCATCAAATAGTTAATGTTGTTGATTATAATGCTAAAACAATTCCTAAACAGATTAATGGCTTAGAAATGATCAATCCTTCTCATTGATTACCCATATATCATGAAATATCACAATGTAGTTTTAGAATAGGTTTAATAACCATGTCTAACATACTAATCTGATAGTTATTATAAACATCAGATTATCGTTCCAATGAGTATGTTAATGATTGTGATTAGTTTGAAACACTTAGACTTAACCTTTGCATTTCAAAGATTAACCAAACTAATCACCTACATTGTCATAATCAAATGGATTAAACCATTATAACCGTAGCTGTGATTTCATGTAAATCGGGCATTATAACGGATCAAAACAAGGATTTAACCGTTATAACATCGTGTTCTTCATTTCTAATCAATCATAGCCATCATCTAGGCAATAATCAACAATCCTAACTATGCCATTACGTTCAAAATCAAGATCTAATCATTAAAAATCAAACTAGAAGGTTAGAACGAATCATTACCTAATCTGACGGGTTTCTGCGGGTAAAACAACGATCATAACTTGTAGAGATGATCCATGGTGCGATCTATAGCTTCTGATGGCTTCGAAACAGTGATTTGATGGTGCAAATTCGTCTGGTGTGTATGTTTGAGCGTATCTGTTCGACTGTTTTTAAAAAAATAAATTCTGCATGAAAATCTGATAAAAAGATCAGATTTCTCCACCGCCTCACCCGTCGCGTACCGCGACGGGAAGCCAATAAAGTCTTCGCGTACCTCGAAGATTTCCGGAGGAATCTAAGATATTTTGGTCCATCGCGTACCGCGGAGAGTCCTCCACCTCTCCATCGCGTACCGCGACAAGTCCATAAGTTCCATACTTTGAAATTTTTCTTCGTTTCGCGATTCCGGACAATCCGTAACTCCGTTTCGCGCATGGTTTTCGCCCACGTTCACCATTTCCTGCTTACTATCATCCTGTAATAGTTTCGATTGTCAAATCATCGTGGATTTCATACACGATCAAATGTGCTAATTCTTCGGCTGTTACATATCATGACCACTGGAAGTGCGTGGTAGCTTGGTAATGAAGTCCATAGCTATTTGATCCCACTTCCAGAGCGGAATCTCAGGTTGTTCCAGTAAACCTGACAGTTTCTGGTGTTCTGCCTTTTCCTTCGCACACGTAAGGCATCGACCGACATACTCAGCTATGTCTTTCTTCATCCCCGACCACCAATAAATTCCCCGCAAGTCTTGGTACATTTTATCAGCACCTGGATGTACGGAGTACCTGGTCTTGTGTGCCTCATCAAATATAATTCTTCTCAATTCGTCTACCGCCGGAATCCATATACGATCTTGGTAGTAGATAACTCCATCAGGTTTGGTTTCAAATTGTTTCTCTGCTCCACAGTCGAGTTCTTTTTTCAAATTTCCTCTATCGACTGATTCTTTTTGTGCTTGAATAATCTTGTCTCGTAGGCTTGTCTGCAGTCATTCCCATTGCTCTGACACGCAAGGGTTTGACCCGTTTTTTCTGGCTCAAGGCATCAGCTACAACGTTTGCCTTACCCGGATGGTACTTGATCACGCAATCGTAATCATTCGGAAGTTCAACCCAACGACGGTGTCGCATGTTGAGTTCCTTCTGATCAAAGATGTGCTGCAGACTCTTGTGATCAGTAAATATGGTACATTTAGTGCCATATAAGTAATGTCTCCAAATCTTTAATGCAAAGATTACAGCTCCCAGTTCTAGATCATGAGTAGTGTAGTTCTTCTCATGAATCTTTAACTGTCTCGATGCATACGCGATAACTTTGTCCCGTTGCATTAATACGCAACCAAGTCCCTGATGAGAGGCATCACAATACACTACAAAGTCATCACAGCCTTTTTGGGAGAGATAAGATTGGAGCATCACATAATTTCTGCTTTAATGTTTGGAAAGTATCTTCTTGTTTCTGCTCCCAAACAAACGGTTCACTTTTCTGAGTTAGCTTGGTGAGAGGCAAGGCTATCTTAGAAAAGTTTGAGATAAACCTTCTATAATAACCTGCCAGTCCCAGAAAAAACCGGATCTCCATCGGTGTCTTCGGAGTATCCCAGTTCTTAATAGCCTCAATCTTGGCAGGATCTACATGTATTCCGTCGCTGTTGACTACATGACCTAGAAATTGAACTTCTCTTAGCTAAAATTCACACTTAGAGAATTTGGCATAGAGTTTCTCTTCTTTCAACAGCTCCAAGATCTTCCTGAGATGTTGCTCGTGCTCTGCTTTGCTCTTAGAATAAATCAGTATGTCATCAATGAAGACAATGACAAACTGATCCAGATACGGCTTGCACACTCAGTTCATGAGGTCCATGAAAACCGCTGGTGCATTCGTCAATCCGAAAGGCATCACCATAAAATCGTAATGCCCATATTTGGTTTAGAACGCCGTCATCGGTATGTCCTCGTCTTGCACTCTGAGTTGATGATATCCTGAACGTAAGTCAATCTTCGAGAAATACTGTGCTCCTTGCAGCTAGTTAAACAAATCATCAATCCTCGGTAATGGATACCGATTCTTTGATAGTCAACTTGTTCAGCTCTCGATAATCTATGCACATCGAAATGATCCATCTTTCTTCTTCACGAACAAAACCGGAGCTCCCCATGGTGAGTATCTCGGTCTGATGAAACCCTTGTCAAGTAGCTCTTGTAGTTGGTTTGACAATTCATGCATCTCGGAAAATGGTTGTGACATGTGTGAAAATGGCATACGTGGCATAGGTATTTAAGTGACACGTGGCATGTTAATGATGTGGATAGCCTAGTTAAATGTCATGTGGCATGCGAGTTACTCTTTTATTAAGAGTAGTAGATTATTATGCTACAATACTTTGGTTTTGTTAATTTTTTTAACAAATATATTCATATTATTAACTTTTTTATATATAAATTACGAAGTTAATTTTTTTTAAAAGGGGCCCATTTATTTTTTCGCCCTAGGGTTCGGAAATATTTTTATTCTCAGGGCCGGCCCTGCGTGGTGATGTTGGTAAGTTGGCATTGTTGGTGAAGAAGTTGAAAGATATATAATATATGGGAAGGTATTTTAAACATTTTGTAATAACACAAAAAGCTAGATTTAATATGATAATGACACGTTTTACTATATAATATATTTTAATAAATCTAATTTTTTGTATAAAGTTTACCCTAATACCCTCTCTTTTTTAAACACTAATAACTTTTTTATAGCATATTATTTTTTTTAAAAAAATTGCACCATTCTACTCGTCTCATTTTTTCTTTGATTTCGTTATAGTCTCCACTAATTTTTTTTTTGTTTTTTTTATTTTTTAGATGCTCCGTACCTACATCATTGTAACTATGGGTGTGCTACGTTCGATTTGGTTCAATTTTTGGCAAAAACCGAAATCAAAACCGACATATTCGGGTTTTAGTTATTATGAACCATTTGGTTTTCGTTTTTTTCGTTTTCGTTTTCGGTTCGGTTTTCGGTTTTTTTTGTTTTTGTTTTTTTTTATTCTTTCTCACACCCTAAATTGAAAATACAAACATGTTTAACAATTAATAATTAATAAATTAATTGATCGAATACCAACTATATATATTAATTTTTAAATAATATTAAAAATCGGATCGGTTCGATTTTTAGAATATCAAGAACCAAAACCAAAAAAATCCGGTTTAGGATTCATTTTTGTTCGGTTTTATTCGGTTGATTCGGTTGATTCGGTTCCGGTTCATCTTTTGGTTAATTTAGTTTCGGTTCGGTTTTTCGGTTAATTCGGTTTCGGTTCGGGTTTTTCGGTTAATTTTTTCTAATAATAGTAAATTACAGCACTGTAAATTACATCACTGTAATTATTATTGTTAGAAAAAAATTCAAAATAATGTGTTATTTTTATGCTCGTTACATCGTTTTAAAAAAATGACATACTAGAATTAAAAATAGTCAAGATTATAACAGAATTAAAAATAAAATTATATCACTGTAAATAATGTGTTACATCACCGTATATTATACCATTGTATATTACTTCATTTTGTATTATATGACTGTGATTTACCGATGTTAGAAAAAAATTATATGAATGTGTTTTGTTTATGTTCGTTACATCGATGTAAAACGTGATATCTGGAAAAAAAAATTAAAAAAGTAGTTTAGATTAAAATGGAATTAAAGGTATAATACATCACTGTAAATAATAAGTTATATCTTTGTAAATTACATCACTGTAATTTACCATTGTTATAAAAATTTTCAAATTAATTAGTTATATTTAAGTTTCTTACAATAATGTAAATACATCACATCTTAAAAAATAAAAATAAACTAGTCGAAACTATAACAGAATTAAAGAGAAAAATGAGACGAGTATAATGGTACAATTTTTTTATAAAATAATATAGTATAAAAAAGTTATAAAATGTTTAAAAAATGAGAAGGTAAACTTTATATAAAAAGTTAACTTTATTAAAATATATTAGATGGTGACACTTGTCACCACCATAGTTATACCAGCTTTTAAATTGGTAACAAAATGTTCTAAATATCCTTACTTATTAAAAAATGAAATATGACACATGACATTATCCTATACATTTACATTTTAAATTAACCATTAGATGATGGACTGATGGTTAATAAGTTAGTTCATTTTTAGTGGGTTATGAAAAATTCCATCCCCTATATATATATATATATATATATATATATATATATATATATATATATATAGGGTAAGGATCCGTTGTTAATCCTCCTTATTGACATAACCCGAATTAACCCTTGAAGATCAACCCGAATCTTTTGTTTTTTTTTTCAAAATCTTTGTTTTACATGTACAAGAGTATGTTCTTTTATGTGTTTGTGCAAATTCTTTTTCGTTTGAGATCTTACATCACTGTAATTTGTCTTACAGCACTGTAATATTTACAAAAGATTGGGGTTGATCTTCAAGGGTTAATTCGGGTTATGTCAATAAAGGTGGGTTATTATAGGATGTGAATCCTATATATATATATATATACTGTCACACCCCGAGCCGGTGGGCTGGATCGATTTTTCCGTCGGGCGGAAGGTTCTCGGGGCGTGATATCGTTTGATAATCAAAGTGATCAGATTGTTTGCATAGCACGTGATATATAAATGAGAAATGCTAACATGACAATAATATAAAATTACAATGTTACGTTCATAATTTAACTAAGTGAATCTATCAAAAAAGAATCAATGAGTTCCTATCTTGTATCTGCACAAGATTTACAAAAGATGATTCATTGTTTGTCATTCAAAAGTTTGTTCGACACAAAATAAAGCTAGGTCTTCTAAAGTCCACTAGCTTAATCCTTGAATGCTGGTGACTAAACATGTTCGTCACCTGAGAAAACATGCATTTAAACAAAGTCAACACTAGGTTGGTGAGTTCATAAGTTTGATAATTTGAAAACAGTTGATTTGTTGTCATTCATGATTACAATGTTTCACACAAGTTATATTATTGTTCCATATGTTCCACACAATGTCCTCTCCATAGTTATACTTACAAATAGTATCTAATTCTATTAGTTATGCTTATATATAGGGCATATGTACGGGAACAAGCCCGAGCCAACATCCCACCACATAACTAACAGAACTCCACACCACTTGCAATACAATTATGGATACCCATTTTATCTCACCCATAAATCCCCAGGTATGATTATCCCCAATATTTGAAAGAGATGTAATTGCCTCTGTTAGCTATTCCTTGCGGATTAGCCCGGCGTGTAAGATATCCCCCAACGATATTTAGAGCAAGACTTGATAGTCTTTGTAGCTAATCATTACTGATTAGCCTGGAGTGTAAGATATCCCCCAAAGATATCTAGCGCAAGACTTAATAGTCTCTGTGACTGTCAGTACTGCCCAGTCCGGTCTGTAAGATATCCTTCCCACAATATCTATTTGAGTGAGACTTAATTGTCTCTGGGCGTGTTACTATTGATGAATTTGGCGTGCAAGATATTCTCTCCATAATATCTAGAAGAATGAAAGTTTAGAGTCTCTAGGTATGTGTTCTCTGACTGGTTTGGTGTGTAAGGTATCCTCTCCATGATACCTAGATTGAGACACAATTGTCCCAGTGGTTGTCATTCCTGACCAACCCGGTGTGTAAGATATCCTCCCCACGATATCTATTTGAGTGATTAGGTTCCCCAAAACTTTTAGATTGTTAATAATTAGAAGGTTATCGCATACAATGATCAGTATGATCCTAATGAATCGAGTCAACTTCATTTAAATGGAAGTGAAGTTATGACTCCTTTTTGGTATGTTGTTTATTAAGAATGATGCAAGCGTTATGGTTATTTAATAAGGTTAACCAAGTGTCCCATTGATATTCCGAATGTTATGTGTTCTCATGTGTTAACCATGTGTGTTAAGAACTTGTCTTAATACCCAGTGGTAGCATGTGCATAGAATGACATCCCGAAAGTATGTTATCATGATATCCTCCTCGATATCACAGGTAATTGTCTCAACTGTTATCTCTATGTTGTGTGATCTTATTGACTCTAACAAAGTGTCATAAGAACTTGTCTTATTACACGATGTTAGTAATGTGTGAATGATCTTGTATTCATGAAGTTACGTTATCATGAGTATCATTCTTGTTATTTGTAATGGTTATCAGCATGTTACCTCTTGATTATCTCGTTGTTCAATCGTGTAAGAATAATAAGATATTGTAAGATAAAATCTTGCAACTAGTATTATTCTATTGTGTTGATGAGTCATGAAGCTATATTAACATGTATCATACTAGATATCTCCGTTATGATAATGATCAGACAAGCAAGCATACTATGATAAACTGTAATAAGGATAAACAATATTATCTAAATCATAGTAAAATCGGTATGTTCTATCAAAACTTTTAAATAATTAAAAGCTTTAAGCATGTTTCTCAGCCCCGAGCTTTGAAATCAGTTAATATTAGAAAAGGGGTATATGAACCCACCTTGTAGTTGCTGTGGTTGACTATGTATTAACAGGAATGCACGCGCTCTTTGTTGTACTTGTTGTAGTTTTTCACGATCCTGTATTGAGTTCACGTTGTTTGTAACTTATAAATATAAGTTATAAGTGTTTGTGTGTGTGTGTATATGTGTTAGCCCCAAATTTGGCTAACACTCGTAAGTCTCGGTCATCATTCGACCTTAGTTTAATGGTGATATATTACACTAACATTTCGTTATGTATTTTATGTTTAACTTTGTTTTGAACCTTGTCATGTTATGTAAGCTTGAACCCATTATCATTTTCTAAATATGAAGTCTAGCTTTGTAGTTTAAAGCCTCCTATGTTTTCCTTGTAAAACTTGAACAGATTATGACATAGTTAGTCAATAACCATGGAACTATCTTTGTAAAGCTTAGTGTTTTAGGTTATGTGAAGTTCCTTATCCAAAATCCACCACCTTTGTAGTAATAAACCCTAATTTCCCATGCAAGTTGTTCTTATGTAGGTTATCAACGAAATGTGTTTGTTTACTTCCTTGATTGATTGGGCCGAATAGATGGGCTGAACAAGTGACCCTAGGCCGAACCAATGACCCATGGGCCGAGTCAATGAATCTGGGCCGAAGGTATTGGTTTGGGCCGAATGAAAGGCAACTTGTTCGAATGAGGGTTGCCAAACTAGTGTGACCATCCGAATGAGTGGTTGTTAACCGAATGAAACATGGTCTTGTCCGAATGGCTATGGCTCGATCGAATGAGGGTGGTGGCCGTATGAGTGCCTGAGCCGAATGGAGGGAAGCCAAGCGATTGAGTTGGCTCCTTCGGCCGACTGAACACTTAGTCCGAATGAGGCCCCTCTTGACCGAGCGAATGAAGAGTATGGCCGAGAGAATAGAGTCATTCTGTTGCCCTAGCTCATGCGGCTCCCTTCGGCCGCTGCGGCTGTCGTTGCTAGGACCCTCCCATTTCAAGGTCTAAGGGTCGAAATCGAATCCACACTTGTTTCCCCACTTCGAAGGGTTAGTTTAGGGTTGAATTCTAGGAGTTGGATGATAGGCAAACCGGTTGGGGTAATGGGTTGAACAAGGTTTCCAGAAACCTTAATTCTCGCACACTTTAAGCTCAGATTACCTCAGGATCAGTTTGTTTCACTTCGGATCCTTTGTACTTTCGTGTAGAGGAGATCAAGGGCTTCGATTTGGCACCAAGAACACCGATTTTCGTCAAGAAACGAGCTAGATCTAAGGGTTTGAAGATTGGGTTTTCTAGAGAGAGAACCGGAAAAGTGAGTCTAGAGAGAGAAAGAAGATGTAATAAATGAGGTTGGTGCCTCATTTAGTCTTTATATACTCCGGGGGTGTGCGGGTTCGTTTCGTTTGCTCGGTTCTCGTTTTCGACGCGTTTCCGGCACGTAACCGCGTATTTTACGAATTTCAAATAATTAATTCCCCTCGAACTGTTTTGATGAGTTTCAAAATTGTAAAACATAAAATATTATGTTTCCGTTATTTTTACTGTTTCATTCGAGATTAAATCGTTAATCTTCGTTATTTCGTTACGTAGCACCAGTTTCGTGTAGTTTTACTAAGTTAGTTTTATAAATTCTTTTTAAATGGAATCTCTAAATTATATTATCTTTATTTTCATTATTTTACGGTTCGTTTTGTCAGAAAGCTTTGACTTACGCGCGTTTTCGTACAGAGCGCTAACTGTACGAAC
This sequence comes from Mikania micrantha, assembly GCA_009363875.1. Taxonomy (NCBI): domain Eukaryota; kingdom Viridiplantae; phylum Streptophyta; class Magnoliopsida; order Asterales; family Asteraceae; genus Mikania; species Mikania micrantha. The sequence goes on along the minus strand of CM018686.1, from coordinate 35,357,768 downwards.
ACGATCGTACGTTTTACTTTCCGATTTGGTTTTCTACTTTTCAGTTATCGTTCAGAACATTTAACCCACAGATATGTTTGTGTGAATCGTCATCCACGCAAACACACTGTCAGTATATTATTCGTATACGATAACGAGTTGTTATTTTGCAATGAACATCCTCACAGACGGACTCAACTATACTTGCCTATCTTCACATTGTTATTATTGGATTCACATTGTTTTCATACTGAATTGTCGGCCATCTGATTCCTGTTATCTATGGATATCAGATCGCAACCGATATGTTCTTGTCATTTGTTTGCACACTATTGTTTCTCTTGAGTTGTTGTATTTCCTGTATTTAAGTTTTCACTTAAACACATACAACGGTTGTTTGTTTTATAAGTTCTGTTGTTACACATCTGTTTTCACATTGTATTTTTACACAGTGAATAGTGAAAGTACACATACCGTACGAACTTGCCGGACGGTATGGTACTTGTTGTCACACACACACACACACACATATATATAGAGAAGTGTTTAAATAATAACCCACTCTTAAAACAATAACCCAGATAACTTTGCCAAGATGAAGCCGAATCTTGAATTTTTTTTGAACATCATTGTAACACAATTAGAACACTATGTTTTTTATGAGTTTGTGAAAATTCATAACCGTTTAAGAGATATGATCGTTGTAAGTTTTTGATTTACAACACTGTAACTGTTTTAGGGCTCAAAACTTACAACGATGTAAACTCTCAAACGGTTATGAATTTTCACAAACTCATAAAAGAACATAGTGTTCTAATTGTGTTACAATGATGTTCAAAAAAAAAATAATTCAAGATTCGGCTTCATCTTGGCAAAGTTATCTGGGTTATTGCTTTAAGAGTGAGTTATTATTTGATCACAATCCTATATATATATATATAGGGGATGAAATGTTTAATAACCCATAACTTTTGTTACAACCCATTAACTCAATCTAATTGAATCTAAAGTTAGATCCAATGGCTAATATTAGCTCCACAATAAAAAAATATATTATATTTGGTTTGAATGAGAAAAGGGTATTATTATAAATTGAATTATCTAATTCTCTTTCTAATTTTTAATATAAATTTACCCCACTCTTTTTTAAACATTAATAACTTTTTTATAATATATTATTTTTTAAAAAAAATTGCACCATTATATTCGTCTCATTTTTCTATTTAATTCCGTTATAGTCTTGACTACTTTTTTTACTTTTTTTATACAGCCTATATTTACATCATTATAACGAGGTTAAATATAACAAATTTATTTGAAAAAGTTTCTAACAATGGTAAATTACAGTGATTTAATTTACATTGATATAATTTACAGTGTTGTAACACATTATTTACAGAGATGTAACTTATTATTTACAGTGATGTAATTTTTTATTTGATTCCGTTTAATCTAGATTAGTTTTTTTATTTTTTTTTTCAAATACATCACTTTACATCGATGTAACGAACATAAACATAACAAATTATTTTAATTTTTTTCTAGCAACGATAAATTAAAGTGTTACATCACTGTAAATAATGTAAAAAATAAGTTAAATCTTTTTAAATAATTTGTTACATCACTGTAAATAATGTAAATATAGGGCATCTAAAAAAAGTAAAAAAAAAATAGTCGAGACTATAGCGGAACTAAAGTGAAAATGAGACGAATATAATGGTGCAATTTTTTTTTTAAAAAAATAATATATTATAAAAAAGTTAATAATGTTTAAAAAAGAGAGGGGGTAAAACTAACACAAGTAAAATGACTATCATGCCCTTTCTAATATTTTAATATAAAGCTTATATGTAACTTTGTTATTGGCTGAAATGAGTTATGTAGTTGTAGCAAAAAAGAGGGTTATTTTTTATGCCTTTCCCTATATATATATATATATATATATATATATAGGGGATGGTTCCATTGTTAACCCTTCCTTATAGCGTTAACCCGAGCATTTTTTGCCCAAATCTTTGTTTTTTTTCATGGTTTTTATTATACATAAATTGGGGTTTTTTTTTTGTGTTTTTGCTAATTCATCACCGTTTAGAAATTAAAACAAAGTGTAAGTAAGTGTAAGTTGCTTACATTTACTTACATCAGACAGTGTAACTCAAACTTACAATTGTTTTAAATTCTAAACGGTGATGAATTAGCAAAAACACAAAAAAGAAACCCCTCTATTTATGTATAATAAAAACAATGAAAAAAACAAAGATACGGGCAAAAAATGCCCGGGTTAACACTATAAGGTAGGGTTAACATTTGATCCTCTCCCTTAAAGACAAAACAAAAAAGCAAAAACACAAAGCTAGAAAACCTAACTTTACAACTAAATACTAAAACTAACTATTATTGTACAGTTCGACGAGACGGTTTCAACATAGTTAGAACGGTTTCAACCAGTGTAAGCAAATCAATCTGGCTCATCATGAGCTAAATTGATTTGGCTCACGAGCCTAGATGAGTATGCTATTATTATAATTTAATATTTGAAAATGTATTTACATAATAATAATTATTATTTATAAAATTATGATAAAAATAACTTATGTTATATAAAAATATTATAATCATCATCTTATTAAAAAATGTTTATAAATATATAAATTATTTAATAATAAACAAGTCAAACTCGAGTTTAAAAAACTAGTTGTGAGCCGAGCTCAAACTCAAGGAATAGAGTTTGAAACAAGCTGAGATTGAGCCTTGATGAGACGAGACTTGATTTGACTCGTTTACTATACCAGAATTCAAATGTAGTTAATTAACTAGATCATGATCCATAATCTACGTTACATAACTTACTTATATGCCTGGCAAAGTGGGCGGGTTGGGTTGGGTAACGGGTCCGGATGGGTGCGGGTCAGGACGGGTATTAAGCAAAACTAATTCGGGTCTAAATGGGTTGTTCTTAAAAAACATCAATTTAGTTTAACGTAAGATGTGTTATAAGTAAACAAATAGTCCATTTGTATAATATTTAGTGATTTTCTTATCAAATAAGTTATTAATTATTATTAAATGTTTGAATTCATTGCATTTACATAGTTTTTTGGTTACCCATCTTGACCCACATTGTGTTGAAGTGCTACCCATCTTAACCCATTCATTATTATGTTGTTACCCATTTCAACCCATTATACTGCAATTGTTTACCCAAACCAACTCATTTCTTTTGATTTGGGTAAACATTGCCACATCTACTTACTGATAAGTCTGTCATGGAGATGTTACAGCAGCTTTGATCCTTTCAACTGTGCACTCGATAAGATTATTAACCGTTGCAACCGACCCCAATGATAGTTTGGCTGTAGGAACTGAATCAACCAAAATCTGGAATGCAACAGTCAGTAAAGATCCACCAGTTCCCACTTCAGGAATACCAATTTCATGTTGTCCAGGTCTGTCTGGAAGTATAGCAAAACCGGATGGTAATAAGGCAACATAATCTGGATCGCCTCCGTGTAGCACCACATTCATCGCTGCGATATCTACCGGAGCGTATATAACATATGATCCTGTAGAATCACTTGAACTCTCTTGTAATATGAGCATGTTGCTTTCGCTAGAATTTGCACTCTACAATTTTGCACAGTTCAAAGGTTAATTGTAAAATAAATTGATATCTACTACGTTGTGACAGATCGAAACGATTGCAAGGGGTTAAATTTGGTGCAGTGTTTATAGGCCAGATGGACTATCTTATTCATCATATTAGTATTCTGGGTTGAGTTCTTTTGTTTGGTCTTGACGTACAAATAGTTAAAATGTTGGAACTTACATTAACACGCAGAAGGGACACACAGTTTCCTGGATCACGACCATTGGTGATGTGTGCCATTTCTTGAACTAGTCCACCATATGAAAGAATGTCCCACTGTGTTTATATAACATATAAGTGGTTAATAACTACTATCTCAATGACAGTTTTTTCTTTGCTAGTTTTACAAATGTGACAAGTGTTTATGTATTTTTGCAAGCATAATTTGTATGTTGTAAAAGTTACCTCATTCCTTGAGTTCTCCTCGAAGAAAATCAAAGACCCGTTTTGGTTGAACAGGTATCCAGAAGGAAGTTGCAGCACTTAGTACAATACCAGGAGGCCTGCCCGGGTCATCCATACTCATTTGGGTCATGAACCAAACGTCGTCAGCGCCACTACCAGATAAAGTTGTCCATGTGTGTGAGGTTGAAGCTCCAACACCATTGCAAAAGCTCAAAACCATCCTTCAGCCAGCTTCAACATACTCTTTCTCCCTTCTGGAGTGGTTATAACTATCAAACGAAAATATAATCATATATCTCATCAAATATATTTGTATTGTTTATATTAATCCAATAATACTGTTATGGTACATATCATAACTATTAAATTGTTAATGCATACCTCCTACATCTCCTGATGGAATGTTGTTAGCCATCACACTTGCAAGCCGTTCACAATGCTTCTCAAGCGTCGCCACCCATCTTTTTGCCCCAAATGCTAGACCTGAGTTAACCAGTAAACGATAGATATTGTGAACAGCTCTATCATCGACTTCAACATGTTCAACCCATGTTACCTGTAAAACAAAAACACAAACATGAATACAAGTTTTAATTTTTTTTTCTTCAATCAATCTTGGTTGCAGGATAATTTTCTACCTTTGAATACCCATTGGGGAGTTCTTGAATTAAACAACCAGAGGGCCATCTTTTACATCTTGAAATCGAAGAAGGGCGCAAATTGTCTAGAGATACATCAACCACAGCCCAAGTACCATCAGCATGTTGTTTACAGTACCTAACAAAGTAGTTTTCACGGGTCGGAACCAGTGGTGAAGGAACTTGAAACTCTGCTGACATCTGATAAATATTATAAATTCATAAGTTAAATTTATAATAACACATAAACAAACAAAAGTGGATTTAGGGTTATGATGTACAACTTATAACTTACCACTTGGAGAGCTTCATTGTAATTGCCAGCAACTCCAGTTGAAAGCACTTCCAAGGTCATTGCTCTTGAAACAATGCCAGAAAACACATTTGACCATTGAGAGATTCAAGCATATATGCAGATCATAACCAATTAAAGATTCAATAGCATAATTAAACATTGCTGCAAATCATTAGATCCTACACATTTTTTAGAAATCTAGATAAAACTTGACACTTAATTTTATGGACAATATAGACTAAATTTTGACCCACATTTAAGTGTGTAAATTAAATAACATGATATATAAATTATATCTTCGCATATAGAAACACAAACTCGTTTATATAACTGTATTTTTACCAGATTTATAAATTCTATATATTCTGTTTTACCTTTCTTCACTTGTAAGTTTAAATAAGTTTGTACACTTTAACTTAAGAGGAAAATTTATTGTTTTTTCGTCATTTTAGCAAGTTTGTAAGTGTTATTTGTTCTAGAAAAGAAAAGGGATTTTCTGGAGACATATACCACATCCATTAGAAGTTCAACAAGAGTGATATGATTCATGATGACAACTGCTGATTCCCTTGAAGCCTCAGATTTTAATCCCAATTTTTTTGGGCCCATCCCATGGGGAAACATCCTAGTGTATTCATCTTCAGTCAAGATCTCGGATGAGTTATCAGAGCTTGGAACCCACAAGGGTTCACCAGCCTGAGCCATTCTGATTAGCTCCTCCATGGCTGCATCCACAAGCTCTATTATGATTAGCTTGTCGGCTACGCGTCTCATGTGAAGTAGTAACAGTTTCTTGATATTCTTTGCTATCCCTAAAATTTTAATAAAGAAGTACTTGTTAGATGGTTAAAATGTGAACTTTAAAATCAATGTTCATGTAAAACTGTAATATAGAGAAGTAAAATGATGAGATTCATGTTGAATGGAGTATAAAGGTGTGGTTGATACCTTTAAAATCAATGTTCTTGTATACCCAATAGCATGAGAGGAGTACACCTAATGGTACAATCATGATGATCAACCCAAAGCTGAAGAGCGTTAAACAGAAGACCCTGTTTGATGAAACCAGTTCATCCCAGTCCTTGAGCTCTTGGCCTTGATGTAAGGTATCTGTTTCTGAATAACAAGGATTGTTGAACAAATAAGTGAGAAAGAGGATAAAAAATATGCATCTGTATGCCATTCTTTTAGGGAAAAAATAAAACTTTGGGATGAGAAGTTGTATTATTGACAAGTTTTATTGACTCAAACTTTAACGTCTTGTCTTTTAGTCAACCTAATTAGACATCCGAAAGGGAATTTAGATTGTGATAACAACCAAAAGGCTATGCCCTAACGATACACTTGGCTTTTTAAATAAAAGGTCACGAGTTCAAATCTATCCCTAGATGAAATATGGGTTTTTAGAAGGTCAGGGGTATTCCACCTTGATGACATGACCTGAAAATCGATGGTTCACACGTTGAGACTAAATGTTGTTAAAAAAAAAATGATTGTGATAACAATAAAAAAAAAGAATGGTTAAACAAAGATTTTGTTTATATATTGAATGATAACGAACGAGTACATTAAAATGATAAGAAAAATTCTTTAAATAGCTAAGAAAGAAACAAACTTTGTGTAGGATGAGAAGTGATAGACATCCGAGTTCCGACAGGGGAAGCTAGTGATGTTTTACTTTAGACTTGGTCATATTGACGTAACAAGGGCCTTGTCATAGACTCATAGTCTCTCCCAGCCTTTAAGGCCATGTGTTGTGGTGTGACCACAATCACTTCACGTAGGTGGCAAGTTGGCGCCACATAATCAACCAACACCATCACTTCTTATTAGGCCTGTAAACGATCCGAACGAACACGAACACAGGCATGTTCGTGTTCGTTCATTTAAACTTAACCGAACACGAACACCTTAACGAACATGAATTTTGTGTTCGTGTTCGTTTATTAAGAAAATGAATATGTTCTTGTTCGTTTATGTTCGTTCATTAATAAGTTAAACGAACTGTTCATGAACATAAACGAACACAAACAAACTAAAATAAACGAACAAACATAAATGGACATTTTTTAACACCATTGAACAATCATAAACGAACATGAACACTATTGAACAAACATAAACGAAAACAATTAAACAAGTATAAACGAGCACAAACGACAAGTTTCTTAAATGTAAATACATATCATTCGTAAATTAGTCAGTTTTACGGTACAAAAACTAACATTACATAGTTAACGAACATTAATGAACACAAATAAACGAACGTAAATGAACGAACATAGCCGAACTGTTCATGAACATAAATAAACGAACACAAGGTGTGTTCATGTTCGTTCATTTAATTAAACGAACACAAATTTTATGTTCGTGTTCATTCATTTATTAAATAAACGAACATAAACGAACTTCTTACCGAACAGTTCATGAACTGTTCGGTTCGTTTACAGGCCTACCCCTTATCACTCCACATCATCTTTTCCTATGTTATCCATCACTTCCTCATCACTCCCCGTCATCACCACATTTTTCAATATTTTATTATTTAATTTTTATTTTTTCAATTATAAATTAAATTAAAAAAACACATAATATAATTAAAAATATTAATATTACAAACTAAAATAAAAAAAATTACATGATAAAAAAATTAAAGTACATAATTAAAAAAAAACATTAAAATATATTTAAAAACTTTTAAAAAAACTACAAATTATATTTCTTCATAATCCACTCATTCGTCTTCTTGGCTATTTCAAGAGCACGACCGGTTAAGTGATCGATTGAAGTCCACAACAATTTCATATCATGTTGTATTGTTTTTGCTCCTTTATGTTGACAAATTTTTGCAACGAGTCGGAGATGGTCTCCAACGTGTCTTTGTAATCGGTTGAAGACGAGGTTTGTGGTCGTTTACCCTTGTTGTTTCGACCGGGCGGACGTTGAGGAGAGGTTGGTGGGGGCATGTCCATTTCGACTTCCTCATCCGACTCGTTTAAGTTAACGAAACATCGACCGGTTGAATCGGATTGAGTGGTCGTGTACTTTCCGGACGATGACGTCTTTGTCCGTTTTGAAGTTTGTAACTTCGGGACGGGATGCCATTTGGTTGATTTCCGCATAACTTGCCACAACGCGATATGAGCAAATGGCCCGTTTTCTCGTGCGTAGGCTATCAACGCCTCGTTCATGACCGATTCGTCGTTCTCACCACTTTTACGGTTGTTGTGGTGTTGAAGCCATATGCCGTTAAATTTCGCGACTTTACGTTGTAAGTCGCGCCATTTGCCAGAAATCATGTCGTTCATCCGGTAGTCACCACGACCCATTGCCGAAAAAAATGGTGTCTCACGTGTCTCCAAGAATCCGAGCTTGTTTGGTTGTTACCAACGATCGGGTCTTCGGAAACATCAATGTAGGCACGAGCCAGTGCCACCTCCTCAGATTCCGACCATTAATAGATTAATGGACGGTTTGGTTGTTTTTTCAGGCACTTCTTTTCGTCTGTGCCTACGACGTGATGAAGCCGGTTGGGCGTAGGGCTGTGTTTCCGGACCACGTCAACATCGGGATCCTGTTGATTATCAGAAATGTTGTCACTGGCGGCTGAGTTTTGGTTGAAAAAAGGTGGTTGTGGGTACCAATTTGAGAAGGTTAGAAATTGGTTCGGGTTTGGATTGTTTGGATCGAGTTGAGGTCGGTAACAATTCATAAACGGGTTAAAGTATGGATTCTTTGGGTTGTTTGGATCCATGGTAGTGTAGAAGTTTTTGAAGATTTGAAAGATTTTTTAAGAATTTTTGAAAGAATTTTGAAAGAATTTTAGAAGATTTTTGAATGGGTTGGATGAGTTTATATAGGGTTAATTTTTTTTTGGCTCATCAACGGCTATGTTACCGTTATAAATTTTTTTTTTTCCTTTCCCCATCACCCTGTGAGGGGCTTCACAAGCTTGCCCATCACGCCCCTGTGTTATGGGAGTGGGGCGCGACCAGGGCGTGACCCAGGGGCATCACGCCTGGGTCACGTACCACAACACATAGCCTAAGGCCAAGTTATTAATTAGGAAGCCCTCTGTGTGGACCACAAATTGACTTGCTACGCAAATCTGTGGTGTTTAAGATATCCGAAACTCAAAAAAAATTCGAAATCTGAATCGTATCTGAAACACAAAAAAACTCATTTGAAATCTAATTCGGATTGTTCGGGTTGAATAATATGATTTTAAATTCGAGTCAGTTTGTTTTTCGTATTGGCAAAAGATAGTTTTTCTGGTCGGATATCCTAATAAACCCGGTTAATTCGGGTTGTCGGATTATTTGGATGCAAAAGTCACAGTTTTTCTGGTTGTTCAGGTCGGATAATATATTTTGAGTTTCGGTTCGGGTCGGGTTTCGGATAAACCGTAAAATTTTTCGAGCCAGAATAACTTTATTCTAATAACCTGAATAACTCGTTATCCGACCCGAAGAACACTCCTACGCAAATCCAAGAAATGTATTTATTTTTGATATTTCGTTTTCAAAAACACTATTAACACAAAGGGTATCCAAATCCCGCAACAATCTGTGATCAGAATACGGGTATGAGTAACTTTATTGATGTTGAAAATCTTTGAAATGTCATTCAAGGTGGTTTTTTTACGATAGATTACCAAAGGAAAAGGTAGCTGAAAGTATGGACCAGGTAATACCCGAAATTCAATTACATACAACGATTTCTAAGAGTTATAGTCTCACCACTCTTGAAAATCGTTGTGCAGATACTACTAATCTGATGTGCTGGGAATTATATTAACCATTTTTGAACTTTAATTATATAAATTAGATTTTACAATAGAGGAAACATGTAGGTTACAAACTTTTGTTTTATAAACAAAATTCCCAAAACCAAGAATCCAATTACATATGAATAAACATAAAACAAACATAGGATATTTAGAATTGACCTCTATAAAAAACTTCCAAAAACACATATTGGATTCGATAGTTGTCTCGATAGATGACCGAATCACGAATCACGAATCACGATCTCTGTCGTGTATCACCGCAACAACCGCGTGCTATAAAACCACCTATGGTGGTTCGACTATGGTGATGGTGGCGAGGCGGTGCTTGGCTGAAAGCCTAGAGGAGTGAGGATGGTGACCGTGAGGTGTAGAGAGAAAAGAGAGTGGAGCGTTGTAAAATTGAGTGTAAAATGTGGTAGGTTGTATCTAGTTTTAATAGTCAAAACTTGATCTACTGTTTATGCAAGCTTATGAATTTACTAATTCAAAATGCTTATCCCACATTTTATTTACGGGGTTGGATCCACTAAGAAGGGATTTTTGCCTAAGAAGAGTAAGAAGCAATAGAAATTTGACACGTGTCATCATAAAACAGTAATACAGTACGAAAAACGAAATACAGTACAAAAAGAAACAAAATCCAGTACAAAAAATCAAAAATCCAGTACAAAAAATCAAAAATCTAGTACAAAAAGAATCCAGTACAAAAAAAATAAAATATAGTACAAACAACAAAAATCTTATACAAAAAACCACAAAAATCGAGTATAAAAAAATATATAACAAATCTAGTACAAAAAAAATAAAAATGTAGTATAAAAAATAAGATTTTATAATTAAATTATGTGACACGTGTCAAATTCTTATTAGTTCTCACTCTTCTTACACAAAAAGCTCTTCTTATTTGATCCTTCCCCTTTTATTTACTTAAACTCTTTTAGTAATTAAATCATTTAATTACTACTATCTAAATTTACTAACTAACAATTAATTGATAACCTTTAATTAAATATTCAAAGTTTAACTAATTAAACTTTATCAATTTAATTCTAATTAATTATCAAAATAATTAATTCGTCCAAAATTATTATTATTTCATAAATAATAATAAAACACCACTTTATATAATTCATGAAATTTAATATGTATAAAACAATTTTTAGACATAATCTCATTACTATCTTCCAAGGTATAACTCTTTGGATCGTACCCCGATTGTAATTTGATATTATCGATGATCGGATATTACACATCCAACAGACTCCCACTTAGACGATTCATTGTATAAGTGTTTTAACGTAGACAGTGTTGCAAAACCAAGGCACCATCTAGTCGTATCAACCCATAGAAGAATATGAAGATGAGGATAATGAAAGCAATTAGACATGTTAGATTATCTTGAATTATGAAACTGACTAAACTTCCTATAAATGTATAATCATATTTATTTGGTTTGTTTGTCATTGTACATTTGTTAGTTCATTGTGTTAGCTTCTTATTTTAAATGCGGCAGGTTGTTTTATGTGGTTTTAAACCATTAAAAATTTTGGAAAATTTTAAAACTAAAAAAATAAACCTATAACGACAGCTTGTTGTAGCTATAGCATCAATTACAATTTTGGTTTTAACTGTACGATAACACTCGATCGATTTTACTCTGTGGGGCAAACCTAGTTTATCGACAAAAGACGACAAGTTCATAATTTAGTCAAAAATTCTAGTAACTTTTAGGGTTTTGTCGAAAGCAAATGATTTTTATAGAGATGGTAAAACGTGTACCCAGTAAGAAACAATTATACCAGTTTAACAAAAAATTCACTGTTTGATTTTTTTTTACTTTTTTTAAAATAATTAAAATTAAGAAGCAAGGCTTCATTAGTTGTTTTGGTAAATAAAAAATAGTACTGTCATTCTTAAATGATCAAAACAAGTATTAAAAAATCGTTTTCATTTTTATATTTACATTATACGCGTCATCAAAACAAATATTATTATTTGTTTTATAATTTTTAGATATTCAATTTTCCTTATTTCACCAATAGCTGATAAAGCTGTAAAGACTAATAAAGGCTGATGCTCACTAAACTTCAATTTTTGTCTAAGTATAAGATACTACACAAACAAACAGCCTTTGGAAGTAAGGAGTTCCTCTTCGGAAGCAACATTGCTTCCGAAGGGTAACTCACTCCTACTGAAGGTTGTATAAGACAAACACTTCGGAAGGACAACACTTAGTGATAAACCTTCATAGCTTCTAAAGACTTAAAGCTTCTGAAGAACTAAAGACTTCCGAAGAATAACAGCTTCTGAAGATTCTCTGTTGCTCCATAGACAAAGACTTCCGAGGTTTATCCTCTGACAAAGACTGTAGCTGATTACTGTATACTACAAAAGGGACCGACACAAGACATGCTGGTTTGAATATAAGCAAAAAGAACATACCGATAGTCAGATACAACACCTTATCTTTCTTATCAGCATTAAATGCAAAAGATCATCTGAAGCCTTGAAGATCAACAACATTAAATGCCTTTTGTATTTAGCTAGTCTTTGTAAAGTCAATGTCTATATTTGTAATGATTGTAAGTAAGTGTCTTAGCCTGTTAAGACACTCAATATACTAGAATAAGCTTTACTTTATGTATTGTCTAGTATACCCAACTTGTATTCCTACGTGTATACGGTTGTAGCCTTAGCTATATAACCTCTCATTGTAAACCTGTTAAGGGTGCTTGTCTGGTTACACTTGTAATATTTTGAGAGAAATATATCTTTGAGCTTGAATTTACTCTTGTGTTCTTATTGTTATTCAAAGATTATTTGTTCATCATTTGAGTGTTTGTGAGATCCTTCTAATAGACCTTCCACATCTGCTAGATTGTATTAGAGAAATACTTGTGAAATGTTGTTTAGGTTAAACAACCCGATCCAACAAGTGGTATCAGAGCATTGGCTCTTGAACTTAAGTGACTAACCATCCTTAAGTTACCAGTTTCATTTCTTCTTAAATCTCACTACTACAAGAACCCATATTCTGTGTATTTGTTCAAATGGCGCACTTAACAAACACGATACAAAAAATGGTACTCTCAACAAGCCACCAATGTTCACTCCAGAAGACTACGACCCTTGGAAGGTTAGAATGGAAGGTTTCATCAGGAACCAGGACTTCAAACTTTGGAAGTCAGTTCTTGAAGGACCTTTTATCCTGACTGTCCCTACTGCTAGTGCTGGTGGAGCTCTTGTGCCTAAAGATCCAGCTCTCTATTCCGATGAAGACTACAAAAGAATGGAAGTGGATTCGAAAGCATTGTGGCTTATCCAAATGGCCATTCTAAACTCAATCATACATGCATTCAAGAAATGCAAATCTGCTCAAGAGTTGTGGAACTCTCTACAGCAGATGTATGAAGGTTCTGAAGATGTCAAAGAAAACAAGGACATGCTGAAACAGAAGTTTGAGAACTTCTGTCAACAGAACAATGAGAAGATGACTTCTCATTATCTAAGGTATGTACAACTTGTTGACGAGTTGGTTGCTGCAGGTGTCAAAATGGAAAACCAGGATGTGATCAGGAAATTTCTTAGATCATTTCCACATGCTTGGAATATCTATTCTGTTGCCATCAGAAGAACAAAAAATCTAAGGACTTTGAAACTTAGTGAGTTGTTTGGCATACTCAGTGCATACCAGATGGAGATAGATGCTCAGGAACCTAAACCGTTACATGTAACTTCTGGTTCAGCCGCACTCTATGCACCCATCAACAACCCTCTTTACCAGAGTTATCCACCCATATACCACCCTACTTCCACACCCCTTGCCACCTTTACTGAAACCTCAACTCAATCATCTACACACTTAAATTCCTTCACTAACCCAACTCCACCTTTAACCTCTGGACAAGGAGCTTTCATGGCTGAGGAAACTAACTACTTTCATCTTTGTCAAAAAGACTTAGATGGTATTCCTGCAGATGATTTAGAGGAGATGGACATCAATTATCAAATGACCATGATCTCCTATCGAGCAAAGAAGTTCTATCAGAGAACTGGCAGGCAGTTCAAAAGGCACAATATGAAAACTGGGTTTGGTCTTGACAAGTCCAAGCTTAAATGCTTCAACTGCCAACAGTTAGGTCACTTTGCCAGAGAGTGCAAGCCCACAAGAACTCAATCATCAACTTCTAGGCAACCACAACAAAGACCATCAAGCTCAACAAACAATGCAAACATTGCAGAGCAAGATTTTGCGTATTGGAGCTTTCAAGCTGAGGATGCTTCCATTTTCAACAGTGCATTGATGGCAAATGATTCTACTTCCTCAATCAAGGTAACTGATGACATGTGCACACCTGAATGTTTAGAGAGATTAAATGTTTTTAAAAGAATAAACTCTCAACTTTGTAATGAACTTGAGTCATTACAAGTAGTCAAGGCAAATTTTTTTGAATTTGAAAGAAACTATAAAGAAAAGATTGAAGAAATGGAAAAGACCATTTCTAGCTTAAAACATGAAGACACTAACAAACAGTGTCAAATTAACAATCTTTTAGAAAGATTCACCACTGCCAAGACTGAGCTTGTATTGGCTGAGTCTTATAGAGACAAATTTTTGAGCCAAGGTGAAAAGTATGAAAAGCTTTTTAGAATGAGCAACACAACTGAACTGGTAAATAAAAATGGGGCTGGTTTGGGTTATAACAAAGTGGAGCCTCCATCTGCCTACACTCCCATTGTGGATATTAGGTGTAAACCAGTAGTTGACCTTGTGTATGATGAGGAATTGGACATACACAAGGTGGCTCAAACTGATAATTTTTCTGATCTAAACCCAAGTATCTCAACATGCTCAGATGAGGATGATATTCCTATTAAACCGGAAAAAGAAAAACTAGCTTTGAAAAGTAATAAAAGAACTAAGAAAACTAAGAAACATCAATCAGTTTTTGTCAAGGCTAAAAACATTCAAAATGGGGATATCTCCTTAGATGATTATGTTACTTGTCCATCAGACAAGTCCAAAAGGGGTAGGTCAAAAGAAAGAAAGGTCAGTTTATCAGGAAAACAGGTAAACCATCAAGGTAACAAGTCTGTTAGAACATCCAAACCATCAACTGCTGTGAATCAAAGCTCACCTTCCATCACCCAAAATCAGCATCAACAAGTTCTAAACAATCAGACTGTATGTCTGATGTGTGGTGATAAAAATCACCTTGCTGCTGATTGCTTATACAATCCAAGAAGCAGAATGTTGTCTGAGAAACAAGGAAGAGGAAGAAAGAAGAGTTGGAGCATGTCATCTTCTTCTTTGAAAGAACAAGGGAGAAACCTAGTCAAGAAGGTATTAGAAGCTAGCACTTCTGATAATCGGAAGAAGCAAGACAAGAAGGGTTTCCGAAAGAAAGTATCGGAAGCAAGCACTTCTGATAATCAGAATAAGAAGGCTTCCGAAAAGAATGTTTCGGAAGATCAGGAAAGAAAGGCTTCCGAAGGTAAAAGAACATCGGAAGCAAATAACAAGAAGCAAACTCTTCCGAAAATCTTAAAAATCAAACAAATATGGAAGAAAAAGGGAATAGATGAACCATCTGTTGTACCACCAGTCCCACCAACAACAAGCACATCATCTGTCCCATCTAAGATGATGACAAAGAAATTTACTTACAATGATGAAAATGGAAAACCCAAGACCACATGGGCTTGGGT